>OU974084.1:1662500-2257500 GCA_918843875.1 Diadumene lineata
TTATCGAAGGGAACTCCCAATGTGGCCCTATCAACAAGCAATGAGTCGCCCTAAATGTCGTGGGTCGTGGGTAAAAAGTCGTGGGTCGTGGGTAAAGTCGTGGGTAAAGTCGTGGGTAAAAAAATCATGAAAATTGTATAAAAACGAAATAATATAAATTATAAATAGATAAATTAAACAAAGATATAAAAAGCAAAATAATATGATTATACTTTAAAGTTCAATAAAAAAGGGCTTATATCTGGGTACACGTACAAGCCGTTTTCACTAGCAGTAATTGATAATTTACTACTATCAATCTTGAACAGTTTTGGAAGATTTTGGAATATTTGCGGATATTTACTCTATTAGAAGTCGAAATGCACTACAAACACTACTTAAAATGTGTTAGTTTGTATTGAAGACATTAAGTTAGTATTCAAGACCAAGATCATCCAACATGTAAGGGACTCGATCCCGAAAGAGTTACATGCACTCGCACGTTGTATATAAATTTACTGGCAAGATGTATGCTTTTTGTATAAGAGAAACCCATCGAGAAAGACAAGTCATTTACAGTGAGGGCACTCGAACCGTGAACACTTTGTGCTTTTTTGATACTTTTTTAAACATGCTTCCTTTGAGTGAATCGATCTTAAAACGTTTTCATTTTGATAACTGAGTACATTTGAGTTCAAATCTACTTTTTTAGAGGATTTGAAGCAGTAGAAATTTCAGAAAATGAAAAACCAAATAATGACAAGTGTTCATGGTTCAAGTGTCCTCACTGTAACAGTTGGTACGATATTAGTCAATTGCTAAGAACCATAACACTCTTTACTTCTTGAACGTTGTCTATCACTTGATTAGACCTCATGTAATTTCCCACCATATCGACAACATCATTGGCGGTAAGGTTTTGCTAAACATTTGTAAAAACAACGATTTTCCACACCACTTGGATCGAAAGAAAGATTGAGATCTAACTGGAGAAACTGTAAAGAAACCCTGAAGAAACCCTGTGATTGTTAGAAATTTACTCGCTCAAGCTGAAGCATGTGTGAGAAGGAAGATTTAGTAGCTCAGTTTTCAAGTTAAACTGTCACATATTAAGAATTACATAACGGCGCCATCTACTACGTAGTAAATGATAAAAACTGTAGAATTTGTTCCACTTCCTTGTTGTTATAAGCTAGGCAATCGTTAATAACGTTATCCCGTTAGAGTTTGATTCGTTATTATGAGTTAGTTCGAATATTATATGTGCATAGTAGTTTCCCAAAACTGTACTTGATCGGTAGGCTTGTACGTGTACCCAGATATAAGCCTTTTTTTATTTAACTTCAAAGTATAATAATATTATTTTGCTTGTTATATCTTTGTTCAATTTATCTATTTATTCTTTATTTCGTTTTTTTACAATTTTCATGATTTTTTTTACCCACGACTTCACCCACGACCCACGACTTTTTACCCACGACCCACGACTTTTAGGGCGACTCACAAGCAATTGGAGGTTGTGAACGTTTAAACAATTAACTTTAATAATGTATGGATGGTTGTCTCGTCGGAACCTAAAATAAAACTCTTATTGAAAACTCCTGAAAACCCCGGGTCACTCTAACGTTTTCGGATGTCGAAAACTCCCGAAAATCTTACTTTTGGCACAGTGACTGACTGCAATAAATGGGTGGTCGTATGAATCTATTTTCGTTGCAATTCAGGCAATTATGTTGAAATTTCTCAAAGTCTGAACATAGAAATTAATTGAAACTTACAATCTAGGACATAAATGTTGAGACTCTGAGCACGCTTATACATTTCTTGACTATGTTTGCTGCAATACATGACTTTGACGGTCTTTCAATTATCCCCCTCCACCCCAAAAGCAATGTTGTGTTCCCTGAAGGTGTTTCTCTGCCATGAGTAACAACATTGATCGAGAAAATCAGAAAATGATGTGTACAGTCGTGAACTATGCAAAATTTGAAGAGTCTCAACTATTTATGTCCAAAATTGCAGATTTGTGACAGCAAAAATGCTTCTCGAAAAAAAAAAAGGTCACCGAGCGTGTTTGTGGGATATTTTCGAAAACAATATAGTAATTTTTTTGTCAAAACCGGGCTTTCTGAGCGCTGGGACGGTTGTACGTAAAATATATCGCTTTTTGTCAATTGAAAATCCAAACACATTTTTTGAAATTAATTTAATAGGTATCCATGTAAAAATTGTAAAACATTTTGAGTTTTTCATCAAAAATATAAAATAAAAAAATGGGGCCAAGCATGCATTTCTCGCAAGCATGTCTATTTTCAAAGAGTTTTGAAAGCATGGTTTTTGGGATATTTATTAAGCTCACCGCGTTTACAACGTCTACAGCAAAAACTAGAGTAAATACGCAAACTACTGATAAGCTTCCATTGCTTTCGATTGAAAATTGAATATTTAGCAGAGATATAAAAATCAGTGTTTTTCACATTTTCTAGCAAGTGACAAAAAATAGCCCCCAAAACACATCTTTTCAGAAACGTCGCTCAGCCCAACAATATAATGGTTTCTAGCCAAAGCAAATTTTTACTGGAAATAAATTGTTGTGGTTTTAAGCGAGACAGCCCCTTTTAGGATCGACGTCGTTTAGAACAAGTATTCAATATGGTATTGTTATAAATTTGATATCTATGTTGGTTCATAGGATAGTGTCCCACTCTCATCTGTCAAAATGGCATCATTACTTGATCACGTGGGAGAACGTTGGTGGCAAGCTTAACGCATACATTGATGGCGTACTTAAAGGTAAATTGAAATTACAATAATATCTGATTATTGGTGATCTGTACAAACAGAGTCATATGACCACTTGAAGCGAATCAGTATACAATAATTAATTGCCGTTAAACCATCATATTAACGACGTATGCGCTAGTAGCGATATATGTGTCATTTTTTTGAAACTTCGCCAGTTGATAAAACAGCATGAAACACATGTTATAAGCGGAAAAAAATCGGTTACTTGATCACGTGGGAGAACGTCGGTGGCAAGCTTAACGCATACATTGATGGTGTGCTTAAAGGTAGATTGACATATACAATGATATATGATTATTGGTGATATGCTCAAAATTATATGATCTCGTCAAGCAAAGTGCGATAAGAATTAAAAGGAGTATTTAAAAACTATAAGAGTGTGATAAGAAAAGGAATCTGTCGCCATTTGCCTTTGAGCACTGGGCAGTAACAAAGGGGGGTGCACAGGGAGCACGTGCAACCCCCACCAAAAAATATAATGTCTGCTCATCCATCTTCACTTTTGTATTATTACAAGAATTGCTTTCTTAGATTTTGAATTTAGACCACAAAACTAAAATAATCACCGAAAATACAAAGAATAAAGTTTTTCAAATGAACTGTAAAGCGCAATTAGAGCAATAAATTTTAATGCGGGTTTTCACAGGTTTTTGAAAAGCACACCGACTTTGTGAAAAATATGACAGCTGTACTACTAAAAAATGGCCCGAGTATGGTCCATGGCTTTTTATGGTTACGGTCCTGGAGTAATGATATTAACCGTTCATATTGTTTTGAGATTCACTGTGATTTTAAGGACTGTTCAAAAATAAATTCGAGCCCATATTTGAAATGCAACTGTTATGGCAAATTGATGAGAAAATGTTGAGTAAGATCTGACGAATATAGATAACTCATGAGCACTTGCATTATAACAAGAAATTTATCTGATGATATGAATTAGAGAGACGTGGTAGCCTAGTGGTCTTCTCGGATAACGACGTAAAGCCGGAGGTCCAGTCTGCCTTCACTCTAACTATGTTATAAGGTGGACGTAAAAGAACGGCTGAGGACGTTAAGAAATCTCTGGCAGTGACCCACTCAGTGTCTGTCTCACATCAAGGACCAACCATTGCCAAGATTAGCTTAGCTATCGGCGATCACATTGATTATTTAGATTAAAGATAGGGTAATGCGATCGTGTATCGCGCTCGCATGCTCAAAAATTCAGTTTTTACAACTAAATCCTCGCTGCTGAATCTTCCAGGAACTAAAACACTGCAAATTGGAACTACCGTCAGCAAAGGGGCCCTTGTACTCGGTCAGGACCAGGACTCGTACAAAGGAGGTTTCGATGCAAGCCAGGCTTTCCAAGGGAACATGACGAGCTTTAACATGTGGGACAGGGTCCTTACAACACAGGAGATCACAGCCCTTTCTCAAACATGTACCAGTGGTGGCGATGGGAACATTCTCAAGTGGGCAGACCTTAAGGATAAAGGAGAAGGCCAGGTTACATCGATTTGCTCAGATGCATGTGTCTGATTACCTTAAAACTAGTTTTTATTGATGTTCATTTATATATATTAGATTAAGGTTAATTTGTAGTTTTGCACTGTGCAAATTTCTACTTATGTTACAAAACTAAGATCTTTGTCATTTTCATCAACACTGCAAATTGAAGAATTCAAACATTTAAAAAGTGTTGAGCAAGAAGCGACAAAAATGCAGTGGCAATTTTTTAGAGCAAGTGAAAAAGGTAGGTCCAAAAGCTGGAAATGCACTTAACATAATATAGCGTTTAAAAAATTCTGAAAGTTGATTAGTATATCTTTTCACATGTATAAGGTATCGTAACTTCTCTGTGCTGACATACGACATTTCTCAATCGGCGATATCCTTGTATCAAACTATAGTTTATATAATAAGTTACGTTTACACAATGAGAGAATTCGAAAGTGCTTCATTTGACTTACGATAACTTCATTATCTGTAAGCGCCTATCAAAACTCAGCATATTTTGATTTTTCGATGAAAAATCTTTAAAGATTTCTAAAAAAAAATTATTGGAAAAAATTGATTTTTGAGCTTATATAAAGTAGAATGAATTTGTGTCAATAGTTACAGAGCCAATCATGGTTAAGCCTGGCTCTCTGCAGTGATTTCTACAAGTGATTTCACATCCTTGTTTCCATTTCCATTAGTATGATATAACATGATATCTAAAATCTCTAAATTGTACATTTCTGGAAATAAGTAGTGTACAAACTCCAAAACTGTACGACATGGATTGATCTGCACACATGTTCTATACTTGGCACCTATTTGAAAACTCGTTGAATGGAAGATCTTTACATAACCAAAAATCATGGAGCAATTAAAACAAACCAATGACTCTGACTTTATAAACGGTCCATCGGCAACCGATAGTCATGGTTTGTGCATGAATTACAGCAATACTCGAAGATAAATATCGTAACGCGGAGATGTGATATTCTATTTTTCATATAATTATCCATAAATTCAACTTCATAAGATTTTCAAGCACACTCATGGCGTAACCATAGTAACAAAGGTGGATAGTAAAAGTTTTTTTTCTTCATTTAGTTTCAAGAAAAGTGATGTTGTTTTTTTCCTCATCCATGGATTTAGCGCTCATTGAATTATTGGGACTTACTGTTGCGAAAATATCGGTCAAAGGACTTCGATTTAAAAAAAAAAAAAAGCGGGACCAGTCCTAAATTATACTATATAGTATTTTCAATTATGAATGTCCATTCGGTTTGCTTATTCCTTTCAATGTTCCTTTCAGTGTGTCTATTTCCTCTAAGTATAAAAGTTCTTAACTATTTCAACGTTTTGTGACAGGATCCATTTTTGGCTTTTCATTGCCAAAGTACTTGGTCTCATCTTCGTTATTTTCTGTTAAATGTTCGTTAAGATCATTCTTCAGGCTTTGATGGTATTCTGCTAGAAAGTCAAAAACTACATTAACTTGGTTGACTTTGTAGTCTGGGTATTGGTGTTTCATACAAGCCCTAAGTTCTCTGTATTTATCCTGCTTATACTTCTGTCTATCTGCAATTAATCCTATACCACAAACAGTTCCCTCGATTAGTAGCCATGTCTTCTTCTCCTTATCCATTACTGCAATATCAACCTTGTTAGCGTTGTTCTCCGGCTTTTTCTCCATATAAAATTCAATATTCCAATTTATTTTGGCTAGTGTGTTCTCTATGACCGGTATGCGTGGTCTTTGTTGGTACCAAGGTCTCTTGTGATCACTTTCCTCCTTGAAACCATATTATAATAATTATTATTATTATTATGAGCACTATACACTTTTGAATGCTAACTATTACAGCTGGATAGGGCGGGTATCCGTAGCCTATCAGCCTGACAGGAATTATGTTTGAATGAATCAAATATAATACACTTAGCTTAAAATGAAAAACTATACAAATATCTTTTTCCTTATTGCACATATTTCTCGTTTTTATAAATATTATATCTCTTTATATATTAATGTAAAATGTCCATAATGTTCATTTGCAATGTATAAAACTAAAAAAGATTATATTGTACCTAAAAAAAAACTAATTGTTCAAATTATATAAGTGTTCATAAAATGCAGTTCTGGATGATTAGAATGTTTTAGAAATGTGACCAACTTAAATGTTCTTGCAATGTTTAATGCACCATTCAGTACAGCTTTCTGCATCCCCCATAGTACATTTTTGTATCTTACTCCAAAGATCTTCTTCATCTCAACTTCCAACTCTTTAGACCATCCTCCAAGTACGTCTATAATAATGTTCACTTGTGAGATCTTGTATTCTGGGTGTTGTCTCGTCAGCTCTAGCCTAAGTGCTCCGCACTTATCGATCTTTTCCTTGTCTTTCTTGTCCCTGTTCTTTATCCATGGGCAACTCATTTCTGCCACAAGTACTTCTTTGTTCTTGTGGTTAGCTCTTACAAACGTGTGGTCAGCATAGACAGGTACGTCCCAATAGGCTTCAGCGTCTGTTGACTGGTAAAGTGGTTTGGGTTTAACATCTGAAAACCATGGACGTGTACTATCAGCTAATTTGAGATCTGTTAACATCTCAAAGAAAAACACCTTCATTGCCACGTTGTGCCTATCCAAGTACTTGGACTGTGCTAAAGATGAACATCCAGCCAGAACATGTGCTAGGCATCCCGAGTGCTCTCCGCACATTCTACAGTCGACATTGTTCTTATCAGTCGATTCAGTCTTGCAGGCTGTGTAGACATTAGTTGGGGTGAGCTGTTCGTACAATTCCATAATACTTGCGATACAGTGAGTGGGGGCACATGTCCACTTCGTCAGCCACGCAAAGCAGCTTTCTTGGTTTAGTATATACACTTGTTTGCAAGAACTTTGCAGCATACATTTCTACATTTATGCAAATGTCTAATGAGATGCAAAAGGCAAAAGAAGCCGTTTTTACACACGAAACCAACTGTTTTATGATCTGTACGATAAAATAAACAGGAAAAATATTTTTCGACTTTCGTTGAATGAATCAAACAATAAATAAAGCGAGTTTTCTGTTTTGCATATCATTAAATATACTGAATAAATTAGGTAACTGTATAAATGTATACTACAGCGTTCTTGCAAACGAGTGTATATAATTCAATAATTTATTGCTCAATATTTACAAAGAATAATATAAAAATTAGGTAAACCTAAAAGCGGAGCTCCGATTTACTGAAATCAACTTTTTATTCAATCATTCATTCTTTCATTTGTTCATTCATTACGAATTATCAAATTCTTGATCATTTTTTTTTTTTTTTTTTTTTTTTTTTTTTTTGCTGTTATTTTCTTTTCATGATCAAATAATCATATAATCAATTGAAATACACAAAGCTTTATGCATGCGACAACATTTTATCATAAGCAAAAATGCGAAAAATATGTTGTTATGCATGGTAAAAATAGCACTTGTCAATTAAAATTGATTGTCCAATGAGAAGTTAGAAAAGCACTAAGATGGCTTCTTTGAGTTGTAAGCAAATCCCCGCGCGCTTCTCGCTTTACGCTCTTTCACGTTTGAAAAAAAATGTTATAACAATATCGACAAAAATTTCACTTTTCTGGTGAAATTTGAAATGATTTACTTATTGGTAATCTAGCTATCTAAAACGGTTGTGAATTTTTAATTATCAAATGTAAATACTGCGTAATTAAAAAATAGCTAGTATGAAGTTTTGAAATTTTAACTTACAGATGAGTACACTAACGAATTCATACAAGCGTTTTATTTTCAATAACAAATCAAAGAATTACAAAAATCAAATTAAAAAACCCACACACATAAAAATATCAACGATGGATAAATATCTTACAAAAACAAGTGAATATAATTATTGCAAACTGCTTTCATGTGGATGGTAAAAAAAATTCATTACAGATCGTCAAAAAATGTAAACATACCGGCGCCACGTTTCTTGTCCTGTACTGTCACTTTTCCACTGAACTCAGTTCTGATTACAATAAGCTTGTTCATGTTTTTAGAATTTTAAAAGTAGCAAAAACCATTTTCACCGCCTCTAAAAAGTTTACACAGTTCAACTGAACGGCGATGGCAAGCTCGTGTTGCTCGATCACACATTGTACTAAATTTGCATTTCCATCCACTCCCTGAACTGGCAGTCCTACTTTGTTGACAAACATCTTGTGTGAAAAGTTTTTTTGTCGTGAATAGTTGATAAATCTGCATTGATCCTACAGCTCTCCGTGGTATGAATATTCCGTAAAAATTGATGAATGAACAGAGTGAAATTATATATCTTCGTGAGTCGTGTTCGTCTTGCTGTTCACCTCTTTTGAATTGCTGCAAATGCAGCGCATATTTGTTTTGTTTTTGTTTTTATGAAAATTTGTCGCCCTCGATTTTACTTTTAAAAGTAGATTAGTCGATAAGTATAAATGACTGAAAAACGCCACGAAGAATCCATGAAGAATACGGCCTTTTTTACCATCTGACAAACTTGTCAAATAAACTCTTCCAGAAAATACAACTTGTAAAATCTCCAGCTTTGAATGTCGACTATTGATGAATTATGACAGCTCTGCATGACTGCACATTTGGATGGTTAAAACCAGATGCATGAGGGACGTTTACTTATTTTGTCAGTGAAAATATTTTGAAGTAGCTTTTCATCGTTGAATCGTAGTTATCTTTCTTTTTCACGCCGCGGTCTTTGTTTCTCTTTCTCAGTTAAATCTCTTCAAGCAGTCAGCTTAGATTTACCATTTTCATGCTCTTTTTAATTGTCAAGTGTAGAAATATATTTTGTAGAAAAATTTTAGTGAACTGCATCAAAAACTGCAAAAATAATGATTGGTTTGGCGCCCACTAAAACTGGTCAGCAAATTTTGCATGAATGTACACGGACGGACGTATGTATGTATGTATGTATGTATGTACGGACGGACGTTGTACGTATTTTCGAAATCCGGGCTTCCTGTGGTCGATTTCAAATGAGCTCGATGGTTTACCATATTTTCTCAATTATGGTGCTCCGCTTGCGCGGGCCTTCGGCCCGCGCGGAGCTCCGCTATTACAATTGTCAAAATTATTATTTATTGAACAATATTTACATACAATATTAAGAGAATAGAACAGAATATTACAAAAACGCATACTTAACTCCGTACGTGCATCTTTGCTCGCTTTGCTTTTACCTAATTATGAATACTTATTACGATGATTAAATTAAAATGGTAACACAGAAATATAAGCCTTCGGTTTCTTTCTGTGCTGCCAACCATCCTTGAATCTGTTATTTATTCCATTTGATATAGTTAGTTTATATCCATCAGTCTTTTCATCATAACATCATTATTACACTCAAATGTTTGTTTTTTCTCTGTGTAAATGTATATATCTATAATGTATATACAATATGTAATGTAAATTATTATTATTATTATTAATATATATTATTGTTATAACCTAATGTAAAATTCAGGGATAGTTATCATCGAATTTCTCTCCCTCTCTCTCTTTCTCCCTTTGGTATTATTATTGTACAGTATCTAGTTGTAAATTATGATATTTTAATTAATATTTGGTTTTAAATTGTATCATTTGTAAATTTAACTGAACTGAGTTTACCGTGTGTAAATAAAGTCTTCATTAATGCATTTATTCATTCATACTGTTTTCCTCTTTATGAAGCCAATTGTGAATAAATTCTTCTACGAAAGCATTCCTTTATTTTTTTGTGTGTGAGAAGAAGTCTATGTATTATTAGAAAAACTTTACAAGAACAATTAAGCGAATTACGACCCTTGTTACTAACTCTATTGGCCTGTCTTACTGACAATGAGTAGTCCTTGAAATTTTGTTGTCCCATTACGTCTTGTTCCGTTATTCTATGTCCGGCCCAAACTTTTACCGAATTGGTATCTACTTCTAACAAAGAAATATTAATCTAAAATCAATATCTTAAACGCTTTTAGTTTAAAAAAGTTTTATTTAAATACTGCCGTACAAATAGCTTGTGTGCATGACTTATTCGTACGAGAAAATAAGTTTTCCTGTGCAAATCCCATAGAAATCTGACTAATAAACTTGCAAATGATTCTGAAATTGTCTTAAGGGTCCTGATTACTTAAGCAAAAAGTCATCACGATTTTTCTTAGAAAGATATTTTATATAGAATTTGTCAATTAATTGAAAAATGAATAGAAAGCTATATGGTCCCGAGCCCATTTTCGAGTTAAACATTTTTGAACGGAACCATGTTTTGACGTTTTTGAAGAACAAATGACAAAAAAGCATTTTTCACAAAAAAATTTATTATTCAAAAACTAATAAAGCTATTGACGTAGTTTTTACAGGCAATCTCAACCAGACATTATTTTACACAAATACGGGAAAATAAATTACATATGTTTTATATATGTCTTTGACTTAAAATCGCTTTGAAAAGTGAAACGCTAAACCATCAGGATTTTTTCAAATCTTGCCAAAAGAAAGATTTTTACAAAATCTGTCAGAAAAAATGAAGAAAATTATAGAGTCCCGCGCAAAAAATGAGGGTTTTGGCTGGTTGAAGTATAATTTTCGAAGGCTCATTGTGTTATTCTCATGTTGTCTTTTGGCAAGATTTGCCGCGCGCGGCGTTCTCAGCGGTAAATTGCTCCCGGGCACAGGTTTCAAGCGACGTCGTTGTTCTTAATGTGTTTGAGTTTGGAAAAAAAGGTATTGTGAGGTGCTAAGCTACTAGCTGTTTTTATTGTTTTTTAAAGAAAAACCAAAGATGGATATAAAAATTGCGCTCATTTAAATCCAGACCTGGTATTTTATATGCGAATAAAAAACCTAAACTAAAACCATGTCTGGTTTTCGATTATTTTTTTCTTGTTAATGGTTGAAAAGAGAAATACTTTATATATGTTTCTTGCAGCAGCTGCGCTGGCAAACTTTTTTGGCAAAGTTTTTGTCTTATAATCAAATTGATGACCACGTCATACCGGCAGATGTTCTCAGTTCATTGAATCCCAGTACGTAACAAAATTCAGTTTAATTTTAGTTTTAAAGGAAGTTGTTTCTTGATTATTAGTAAATCTTCAAACTGGCTATTCCGATTGTAAGGTAAGTGTATAAACCAAAAATAAAGTTGCTTTAACTATTTTAGTATATTCTAGTTTTCCACTACGGTTACAATTAAATTTTAAAGTGTATAAAATAAAAGGTATAAGAAAAACAAACCACTTATAGAATAGACATCTACCTTGAGAATATATTACAGTGAGGACACTCGAACCGTGAACACTTTGTGCTTTTTTGACACTTTTTTAAACATGCATCCTTTGAGGGAATCTATTTGAAAGCACTTTTATTTTGATAACTCAGTGTATTTGATTTTAGTCCTACTTTTTCAGAGAATTTGAAGCAGTAGAAAGTTCAGAAAATAAAAAGCTAAATAAAGACAAGTGTTCACGGTTCGAGTGCCCTCACTGTAAAGTATCGGTATAGCTAAGTTGTAAAAGTTTGAGTAAAATATATTTTACTTCCTCAAGAAGATACAAGCATTTAAAAATCAGTTAAATAAAAAAAAAAAACAAGGCAAGTAAGGAAATAATAATGCAATAGCAACGCCAAATGTAATACTAACGATAAATGTAATAGTTTTGACGCTAAATGTAATAAAAATGTCAACGCTAAATGTAATTGACCGAAAGCAGCGAGGTGGCACCAATATCAAATTATTAAATAATTATTATCGACAACAACACGATACTGAAACATCATTTAAAAAAAAATAATGATGAAGAAATATACATTTTATAATTAGTTCTGAGCAGGTTTATACAGCTTTAATAAATAACAATTAAGCACAGTGTAAATTTGTGTGTAACTCATCACATCTCATAGCTGACACTAGCGAATATTGCAATATTACTTTTACTTTTTAAGGTTTTAGCGAACTGATACTATTTTACGTCGATGCATATGATGCATAGCTAGGCACTGATAGAGATAAATGAAAAGATAAGGTTTCTATTAGTTGTATTTTGATCATTTTATATCTCGCTACTTGGTGTAACATCATGTTACAACTATTTAAAGTCTCTTGGTAATATCACTAACATCCATGCAAAATAATGAATTAAGAGGGTATGTCGGAAAATATCAAACATGGAATGGCAACAAGGGCTTTTTTCATACTTTGCCGGATTGTACTCTATTATATGGCTATCAACGTGGTGTAGTTTGTTTGTGGAAGTTCGCTTTATTTTTCGAGAAATTTTGATTTTAGTCAACACTGGTCATTTTGCTTGTTTTCGGAAAAAATATTCACCAAATTTATTCGTCTCTAACAACAAACGTTTATGACTTTTCGATATTTTTGATATTATCATCTAATTGCATGTTATTTCGGCTTTGTTATGTTTCAATTTGGAAGGGTTTTAAGAAATAGGAGTTATTTTGTGAATTTTTAAGTAATGCACATTTTTTACTGTCCAAAAAGTACAAGTTAAAAACCCGTCATTTAAACGATGTGGGATATGACAAAATGTATCAAGCTTTTAAGATTCACAAAGGCGAAACAATGGGCTTTATTTTGATATAAAATTTTGCTTGTGTATTTTTATTTTTGTACGAGAAAATTAAGGATAAAGTTGAGGAAAAATCACTTTTTGTGTGAAGTGAAATCGACATCGCTGTCTCGACAGTGAAACACATTTTAGATTCACCATCTAAAATAAAATGTTATAATTGAATCATTCCCATTTACCTTGTAAATAACTGTTCTATGATAGATGGAAAGCTGTTTGCAAGATTATTTTTTTGATTTTGACAATCTTGGAAACTTCTTTTGCGAGGTAGTAAATAGGAACAAATGTTTGTTCTGATCCCGGGTTCTGATGTATTGTTTGCATGTGTCGTACAAACAAAAACAGACAACCAAATAAAATAAGAAACGAATTTAGTTTTTACTTTGTACTGTCTTTATGGTTCTGATTTTGATAATTGAACGGATTAAATGCGAGAAAGAAATTGAAAATTGTTAACAAATTTTCATTTAGCTTTGAAGCGATACGATAATAAATTCATTCTAGTTTGATCACAGGGAACCCTATAGGTAGTGACATGATTTTCTCTATTGTTATTTTGAATACGCGGTAAACTTTTCGAATGATTATTGCAAAATATAGTTTTCCTTATTCCAAATATACGATTATACCAATATTAACGAGGATTTTGTGAAAAATCACTTTTGGTGTGAAATGAAGTCGATAGAGATCTCCGTGTCTCGACAGTGAAACAAATTGTTACCACTCACCTTGTAAATGATGACCAATATTCCTTATATGATTTATAAACAGCTGTTTGGAAGATTTTACGAGTTTGAATGTCTTCGATCATGATCCCATCACTGCTTGTTTTTGGAAACGACTAGCCGGCTTGCTATTTCAATTTTCACGGGAAAATCAAAATTCCAGGAAAAATGTACGTATCGATGAGCATTTATAAGTATGGTCTGATGATTGAATTACACGTTATTATTCTCAAGATGAAGCAAATATTTCTTCAAACGTACTGACTGCTACAATAAAATATGCTCATATTTACGGTACAGCCGCTTATGTAGTGCACAAAACAGTTAAAATTCCTTCACATCGAAATGACTACTTGACAGCTTGTCTCGCCGGTATTGAAAAAAATCTTAAAACGTGTTCAATCAATTTTTTCCCAAGATCTCGTTCATTTATTATACATTCATTAAAAAACAACAAAAAAACAACAACAACAAAAAACGCAATTATGTTTTAAATTAACCATTCTTTCCATCCCTTAATTCATTCTTATCATTGTGGTAATGTAACTTTATCCATTTATGCATTCCTTCACTTTCTCATTTGCTTATTTGTTAATTCACTCACTCGCATTTTAATTGATTAAATAATGTTTTTTTCAATATTATTAGTTATATAGATATTTACATTACCAGAATGATAAGAATGAATTAAGGGATGGAAAGAATGGTTAATTTAATACATAATTAATTATTTTATCTTATTTTGTCTCATCTTTTTTTTTAATGAAGGTATAATAAATGAACGAGATCTTGGGAAAAAATTGATTGAACACGTTTTAAGATTTTTTTAAATTAGTATAAGAAAAATCAATAATTCTTTTAGTTATACATCAAAATGTGTTTATCGATAAATCAATACATGAGTAAATAATGATATTGAAAATGGAAAAAGAAAAAGATTCTGTTAGTATGCGTTTTGTTCCGTTGGCACTGTTCAGTCAATAGGTGAATGAGTGAGTTGGTGGATGGATGGGTAAATTAATAAATGAAAGAAAAACGAAAAACAAATGAAAGGATAACATGAAAAAGCAGAAGGGTAAATGGATTAATAAAACTATAAATAAATAAATGACTGCAGGAATGAAATGGATGGAATGATAAATTAATTCATGAAATAAAAAAAGAGCAGTACTGAGAATGTTTGGTTTTGATTATAATTTCTTGTTTTTGTTTGTTATTTTGCTGGGCACACAGTCGAGGCTTGCAAATTTCAATACCGGCGAGACAAGCTGTCAAGTAGTCATTTCGATGTGAAGGAATTTTAACTGTTTTGTGCACTACATAAGCGGCTGTACCGTAAATATGAGCATATTTTATTGTAGCAGTCAGTACGTTTGAAGAAATATTTGCTTCATCTTGAGAATAATAACGTGTAATTCAATCATCAGACCATACTTATATATGCTCATCGATACGTACATTTTTCCTGGAATTTTGATTTTCCCGTGAAAATTGAAATAGCAAGCCGGCTAGTCGTTTCCAAAAACAAGCAGTGATGGGATCATGATCGAAGACATTCAAACTCGTAAAATCTTCCAAACAGCTGTTTATAAATCATATAAGGAATATTGGTCATCATTTACAAGGTGAGTGGTAACAATTTGTTTCACTGTCGAGACACGGAGATCTCTATCGACTTCATTTCACACCAAAAGTGATTTTTCACAAAATCCTCGTTAATATTGGTATAATCGTATATTTGGAATAAGGAAAACTATATTTTGCAATAATCATTCGAAAAGTTTACCGCGTATTCAAAATAACAATAGAGAAAATCATGTCACTACCTATAGGGTTCCCTGTGATCAAACTAGAATGAATTTATTATCGTATCGCTTCAAAGCTAAATGAAAATTTGTTAACAATTTTCAATTTCTTTCTCGCATTTAATCCGTTCAATTATCAAAATCAGAACCATAAAGACAGTACAAAGTAAAAACTAAATTCGTTTCTTATTTTATTTGGTTGTCTGTTTTTGTTTGTACGACACATGCAAACAATACATCAGAACCCGGGATCAGAACAAACATTTGTTCCTATTTACTACCTCGCAAAAGAAGTTTCCAAGATTGTCAAAATCAAAAAAATAATCTTGCAAACAGCTTTCCATCTATCATAGAACAGTTATTTACAAGGTAAATGGGAATGATTCAATTATAACATTTTATTTTAGATGGTGAATCTAAAATGTGTTTCACTGTCGAGACAGCGATGTCGATTTCACTTCACACAAAAAGTGATTTTTCCTCAACTTTATCCTTAATTTTCTCGTACAAAAATAAAAATACACAAGCAAAATTTTATATCAAAATAAAGCCCATTGTTTCGCCTTTGTGAATCTTAAAAGCTTGATACATTTTGTCATATCCCACATCGTTTAAATGACGGGTTTTTAACTTGTACTTTTTGGACAGTAAAAAATGTGCATTACTTAAAAATTCACAAAATAACTCCTATTTCTTAAAACCCTTCCAAATTGAAACATAACAAAGCCGAAATAACATGCAATTAGATGATAATATCAAAAATATCGAAAAGTCATAAACGTTTGTTGTTAGAGACGAATAAATTTGGTGAATATTTTTTCCGAAAACAAGCAAAATGACCAGTGTTGACTAAAATCAAAATTTCTCGAAAAATAAAGCGAACTTCCACAAACAAACTACACCACGTTGATAGCCATATAATAGAGTACAAACCGGCAAAGTATGAAAAAAGGCCTCGAGAGCTCCGTTGCCAAGGATATATTAGAGTATGTTTGGTTTTTACTGACATAGCCTCTTAAAACGGGATTGTATGTTGTTTTATTATCCAACTAGTAAAAAATAACGCGTGAGTAAGACTGGATCGAGAAAAATATACAGCGATATTTTTCGCTGTCTATACCATTATATACAGGTTTTCATCTACACCACCTAGAGATACTATGAAATTTTTTCAAGTCAAACTGAATTTATTTTGAACGTTTTTTGCAGAAAAGGCTTTCAAATTTTTCCGTGTTAATAAGATTACAACGAAAATTTGAAATTAAAATTGAAAACAGAGTCAAAGTGAGCATGTAAACACAGAGAACAGAAGCTGCTTTGTAAGCTCACAAGTTTATTGACAGAACTAGCTCGTACAAGGAAAATAAAAAAAGAAATATTACCTTCATACAACAAAATGTAATCCTTCAGTGGAAGAGCTGCAAAATGTCCCTTATAGTAGAAGTGTAAAGCTAGTTTAATCAGGCAACCACGAACGAATTCACTATAATCACTGCAAGGTCTAGACAATATTTACTTCCAGTTTGTATTTGACTTCATCGAAGTTTTCAAATTGTAGTTGTTCTTTCCTTTGTCTTCTTGACGTTTTCTCTCTTTTTTCTCAAAACACAGCCAAAATTTGTGTAAAAACGTCGACAAAATTACACGGCGTGTTTGTGTGAGCTACTAAAGCCGGTTTGACCTGTATGAAAAATGAGACAATCAGAATGCAATACGTATGTCACGCAATGTCCAATTAATTTTTTTAAGGAATTGAAAATTATTTTTCTTTCGATTTTTTCGCTTTTTTCATTTTAACCAGATAGTTGGATAATAAATAACTTATTAGACAGTTTGATGTGGAATATGGCTGGATATTGTACTCGTCAAAATACAGCGTCACTCGTAAAACATGGTAAAAATATCCTGCCATATTCCACATCCAACTGTCTAATAAGATATATATATTTCTACATGATATAAACTTTACTTTCTTGTAAACAATTTCGCGTTGATTTTACGCTAATCGAAGAGTGCACTATCAAATTTTTATATTTACATTTTCGGCGACACATCGAAAAATGAATAAAGAGAAAAATGTCAACATTTCATATTTCGTACATTTATTATAGTTGCAAGGGATTGATTGTTATAATACTTCAGGGCGTAATTGTGCATTAGTTGTTTCATGTATTTCTGCCAAAAATAGTATAAAAATTAGGTAAACCTAATAGTCGAGCTCCAACAATATGGCTAAAATCAATATAATTATCTTGATAATTTTAATTGGCGCGAGAACGTTACAAAAATTAATAATTTTTTTGTGGCAAAACAAAAATGATTCCTTTGCAGTAACTTTGATGTTAAGTACTTTACAGAAATGTGACCTGACCACCTACACCTATTTCATCTATTAACCTCCCCCTCCCCCCTTCCTTTTTGCACAAAAATGAATTAATGCACCCTGGCACTTTGACAGCCTTTGCTTATCAGAACACCAGCAAATATGGATGACATTTGTAGTCTTTATTGGCTACATCAATTAATACAGCTACAACAAATCAGTAAAGTAAAAATTATAATTACATTTAAAAATTATAATTTAAATTTATTTTACAAGATGTGACTGGGTGATATGAACAACCAGTTGATATCATGTGTGGTATATAAATCACCTGGAAAAAACACAACTATGTTGAAACATAGTCCCCATCCATTGCAAACACATTTTACTCTAGGGCTAAGGGCAGAGGGCAAAGTCATTTGCATATCTCATGATTTTTATTTTTTAAGAAATGAGTCAAAATGTACAAAATAACTTCTTCACATAATTATAATAAACTATGTAACTTTATAGTGCTGCTTTGTATTTAAACTCAAGAAACTAAAAACTTGATATATGCAAATGACATTGCTATTTACTAAATCAATATTTCAACTGAACAACCTTTTCAAAAAAGCTGTACATTGATGTTGAATAACATTTTAAATTCAGTTCAAATTGTACATTGTTTTGAAACCTGTTTTGAGAGATCATTATTTCTTATATCTTAATTTATAATACAATTGTATTATAAAGATATGAGAGATAATGATCTCTCAATTTATATTTTTGTGGTCTTTAACAGTGGACAAATGCCCTGTGTGTCTTCAAAAAAATGACAGATATTAATGACTTTGTAAAACACAATTCAAATTGGAAGACCTCTAAATTCATTTTGTGTCAGAATGCGAAGAATTGAAATTCCACCATTCAAGAAGAATTAATGAAAACATGACAATACATATTTGACTATTTGGGGTTACTTCCTCTGCCTCTCTTATCCAACTTCAATATCAAATATAATTGTTGTCTCTGATAAAAAAATACTAAACAAACACACATAAGCTGCAAAACACAGATAAAGAGATTACAGCTAACAAAAAAAAAATCTAAAACACAAATAAAAAATAATAGGATAACAATTCAATGTTCAATTTAATATCAAAAAGAGAAATGAAATTAAAATAATGCAGTAGTCAAATTGAACCAAATTAATTAGCCCCCACTGTCTAAAAACATTGGTTTTAAGCTAATATTCTCAAATTGTATCTTTATATTGTTGATGTAGTTGAAAGTTTTGCGGGTAATTTTCGACAGGAGATTACTCATGTGCATCTCAATATAGCTCGATGCAAAAATTACAAGTGAATTTCAAGTTATTTTTTCGAAAAGCAAACCATATGTTTTCAAACTTTTTAACTAAGTCTTTTTTTTTTCAAAGAGATCGGTGCGATTAATCATTAGAAATCGCAATTTTTATAAACAGTGCACGTTTTTTACTTCAAAATAGTGTCTTTTATATTTTTTGTTGCTGCACCATTAACACTTGATTTTTTTAAATAATAAGTAGCAACAGCATAGCTAAATAGCTTGCAGTAAAGAACAATGCATTTAAACAAGCATTGGGCGTGAAATATAGATTCAAAATGTGATAATTTTATTTCGACAAAGAACTTAATATGTATGCAAGCGCAATCTCTAGCTTATGTATATTGTTGTGCGATAGTCTCTTATTGTTTACAGCATGGTTTCGAAATATGATATTAAATCATGTGAAGCAAAGAATAAAAAATAATAAAACATAAAAAAGAGAGACGATCCCGATAACTGAAGAACGAAGGTATAATGGAATGATAACAGGCACTATCATTTGTATGAAAAATATATGAAATATATACATGTAATGCATATGATGTATGATATACAAATATGGAACATTATTATTTGACAATTATTTGATATGTATTATTTGTTTAGATAGCAAATTTTATCGTCTGAAGGAAATAACAAACAAAGTAGTCACCAGTCTCCACGCGGCATGTACATAAATAATCCATATTAATTATCATATATGCAAAAAAGTCCCAATTACAATATCTTTTGCCAATATCTATCGTTCTACTACAAAAAAGTGTACATTTCATGTTTTTCAAAAAATCGTGCTTGTGACGTTAATGGGTACCACCTCACTGCTTCCAATCTTTGCAGTTCGTTGGAATACAGCTCACCCTGTAGAGAGTAAGAAGAAAGAGTAAAATTTATTGTTTTCTTCTCCAGATGGGGCTGCTTTGACATCACATGCAAGGGATCTATATTCGTGGCAAAATGTCGTGCGTTTATTTCTACAAAGCTGTTAACTAACGTTAGGACGCCGGACGTTTGCTCCACCTTTACGGCTGTCACACAGTTAAAATGCTGCTTGTCTTTGTTCAACTTGTACTCATGGCTGCAGTGAAGGCACAAAACGAACAATCCTGTAGTTTGTTTTACACACAAAAAAACTTCAAACTCACTGGTCATACAATGAAGAAGATAAGTACATCTACAGACAACCAGTGTATTGATGAATGCAAACTATACGCCAAGTGTCACAGTATTAACTATCACTATTCTGATAGGGTTTGTGAGCTAAACGAGGCGAGCCACCTTACAAAACCTTTGAATTTAGTTCCTGCGACAGGTTTCCAATACGTTCACTACCATCACAGACAACAATCCAATTGCAGCAACAAGTTTTGCTCGGGTAAACGTGACGTGTGCTCGATTACAGACAATGGGGAAGATTACAAATGTACCACTTGTAAAGGTGAAGAGAAAATTGGTTTATACGTTTTCTAAAACACCACCAAATAATCATTATCATCACCAGCACCAGGACGTTTATCGCTACAATTCACCTCATGCATTACTACCATTATCACCATCACTATCACAATTATATGGACACCATCATCGTCATCATTTTCTTATAATTCATAATAGTTCATGAACTTAGAGCAATACCTAATCACTACTGTGAAGACAGTACTTCAAAATTTCTCTCATGTTTGCATTAATGAATTTTGGGATTGTAAATTCCGCAGAAGAAAAAGAAAAAACCGGGTGAAAATTAGTACTGTCGGTTTGAAGACGTCAGTTATTATCGATTTAATAAGTTAAGTGCTAAATAAACAAGCCTTACTTGAATATTTGATTACTGTACAATTTCACCAATACAAGTCCATATGTGAACTGTTCATCATAGCGCCAAAATTTATATGCTGAAGTAATGGACTGTCCCTCCTATCGAACGGGCCGTCCGGGCCATTTCGGGCCTCACAAGACCAAATCGATTTCAATGAATTTCGGGCCGTTTTAAAAAGAGATAGTCTAAAGTTAACCATCATTCAATAGAAAACAGACATCTTTAATTATGGGTCGCACAAGAAGAGATTGGCCCGTGTTTGGACGATGTATAAGTACTAATCTCGTACGATTTGCAAATCATCTTGATCAACTGACATCGTATGGATACGCAAGAAGGTGCAAAATGGTTGAAATGGAGTAAATTAGGGTTATGTCTTCCCTTACAAACAGACGAATACGTGGATTCTAGCAAACAGACATTCTAAAATGCTTTAGAAAAACGTTTACAGCGTCAAGAAGAAATGGAAACAAACTATAATAATTATATAAGAGAAGAATATATGAAACTCTAATAAGTGGTAAACACAAGAAAATATCTGGAAAACAATGCATAAAGTAAAGGAAAGGTATCGACAAAAATAAAGATCGGTTCATATTTAATAAGAAATGGTTGTCATTTTGATATGATTCTAAATAAACTCTTTCGATTTGGCAGTTATGGAACTAGTGAATTTTTATAAGCTTTAAGTTGAAAAAGAGAGAGAGAGAGATAAATGATAACACTGTAATTAGAAGAGATAATACAAGCAGGGTAAATTCATTTGTTGAATGTTTGTAAATTTAGCCGACATCAAAATACAATTTATAATCTATGATAAATACATGTAGTGATGGACTGTTCCTCTCTTATCAAACGGGCCATTGGAGCCACTTCGGGCCATAAAAGGCCAATTCGAGCCTTTTGGGGTCATTTTAAAATCAGTGTTTATGGAGTAAACTCATTATGTACTACAAAACATCGGCGATGTAAACTTGCATAATTATAGGTCGCGCAAAAAGAGATTGCAATATGTAGTAAACAACATATCAAGAATAGACAGGGTATTGATATAATCGAAGACAGAAAATATTAAGGAATGATTGTCATTAAAATATGTTTCCCCCGAGACCGTCTTGGGACTGACCTGACATCGACCTTACTTCGTCCTGATTTCGACCTGAATTCGACCTGACTTTGACCTAATTTGGAGATTATTAAACTGCTATATATTTCTCCGATGAGCATTAGAGCAATCTCTTCAAGCTGTCTGGATTTCAGTTTATAGCCTACTTTAATCCTGTACACAATGAAATTTGCCCGAACATGCCTTGCAATAAAATTGCTGAGTCATTTCAAATTTACCGCCATTCGTCTGATTATTCACACTATGCTTCATTACATATGTACATTGTATTCTCACTGACTTCCGGATTCGGCTTTGCGCTTGCGTGAACGTCAAAAGGACTTCCGGTATTTCATTTGCGCATGTGCGCTTATATGTCTTGCGGGCTTCTTTGGTATTGCGTGACTCTTTGTGACTTCCGGTGTCCCTGTCACGTGATTTCTTGCTCCGACGAAAGTGCTCTGAGAAAACTGGCTAATTTCATACTGAAATATACTACTTTAGAAAAACTGTAATTTGTAGAATGAAAACTAACGTAAGAAAGTTTGAATCCTTGATTTCATTACCTTCGACTTTTCGGCAAAACTAGTCAGTAAATTGTTCGTGAATGTACACGGCCGCACGTACGACGCAGGACGTTGTATTTTTGAATTCCGGGCTTCCTGTGGTCGATTTCACATGAGCTCGATGGTTTACCATAATTTCTTAATCATTTTGCTCGGCTCGCTTAGGCGGGCCCTTGGCCTCGCGGAGCTCCACTACCAGTATACATTTAGAAAAACGTTCTGGTGATTTGCTGATATCACTAGGATTACCAGTATCATTATCATTATACGTATACTCACTTTAGTCAACACTATCATCCACCCCCACCCCCCCCCCCCCCCCCTTCACCGACAGCACCATGTCTAAAACGCCTCTAATAACATCAGCGACCACAAAATTGATGTATGCTTTCAATAATAGATACAGGACGTCAGGAAGTCCTAACATTCCCAGGACAAGCAGTTGAGGACAAAGTCTTGGCTGAGCACTTCTTCGAGACGGCATTAACAAGTTTCACAGTGTCATTGTGGACACAAGTGCCCCAAAGAGACTTTATAGTCCTGTTTAACTATGCAACTACTATGCAATACAACGAAATTGCATTTGGTCTTTATACAACACAATGGACCATCTATTTCAAGGAAACCGACCCAGTAATGTAAGTATAGTGAAAACACATTAATGTGACCACCGACGTACGGTACAGCCAAATGTGGCACTAATAATATTACTCACGCAATGACATTTCAAAAGACAACTGATGAAGGTCATAGGCATGAGCGAAACGTTTCGTAGTCCTCTCAAAAATTCAGGTACAAAAAATATATCATAATTAATTCCTGGATATAAATCCTGACTGCGATTTAAAAAAAAAGTTTAACGTCTTTGCATTTTTCTCTATAGACCTGGGCAAGCTGTCAGATGGAAAATAAACGTTTTCAACTAAAACAGCACATTCCAAATAAATTCACAATTATCTCCAAAACACAGTGCGCTTTTCTAAATCAAAGTAAAGTGCTATCAACAAATATGTTTTCTGTGTTGGATAAATACCTTAAAAAATTTCTTTCTTCCATTTTTGTTTTCTTCTGCTATTGGGCCGTGTATCATTTAGGTCGTCTAAAATTATTAAGTAATCCTTAACTTAATATTCTCCTCGACTTCTTTTAGAACAAGTATTCAATATGGTATTGTTATAAATTTGATATCTATGTTGGTTCATAGGATAGTGTCCCACTCTCATCTGTCAAAATGGCATCATTACTTGATCACGTGGGAGAACGTTGGTGGCAAGCTTAACGCATACATTGATGGCGTACTTAAAGGTAAATCGAAATTACAATAATATTTGATTATTGGTGATCTGTACAAAGAGAGTCATATGACCACTTGAAGCGAATTAGTGATACAAGAATTAAAAAGAGTAGTTTAAAAAGAATAAAAGTGCGATAAAAAAGAATCTGTGGCCATTTGCCGTTAAACCATCATATTAAACGTTCGTTTTTTGAGATTCACAGTGATTTTTAGGACTGTTCCTTTTGAAAATATTTGAGCCCATATTTGAAAAGCCACTGTTACCATGAATTGATGAGAAAATTTTGAGTAAGACCTGATAAATAGAGGAATTCGTGAGCACATTTAATTTAGGTAATGTGTTTTTATAAGTAATACCATGGCACCAGGGAAATTAGTGATGATATTTTCCTGAGGTATTCGGGGAAATTTAATCTCTAATTTCCTGATTGACATGGTATTACTTAGTAATACCATGATTACTGAGGAAATAAGTAAAAAAAGTGCGGTTTTAATTTAGTCGTGCGGGTTTGAAGTCAAGGAAGCGTGAGCAACGAAATCACTCAAATTAATTTGCAAAAATATGTAGAGAGAGGGAGATAAAAAACAAGAAACATTCAAAGAGAAAAATAAATCTGAAGTTGTCATTTTCAATTAATTCTGTGGTGGAACATGCGCAAAGTTGCGAAACATGATGCACAGGAACGGAGAAACGCGTCCCACATGGAAAGCGAGCAGCAATTTTTATAAGTAGAACGCGTTTTGCTCTAGTTAGTAGCAGGGACTTTAGGTAGTCCTTGCGAGGAAGCCAAGGCATTGTCATCTAAATTTCCCTCATGCATAGACATGAGCAAAATTTAGAAGACAAATAAATCCTATGTCGTTTAATAAATTTCCCTCTGTAAAATATATGCAATAGGCAAATTTAGTAAAAGACAAAGGATTTCCGAGGTTTTACTAAATCTTCACTAATATCTCTAAGGAACAAAAACGCTGTACAACGGAACTACCATCAGCAAAGGAGCGCTTATGCTTGCTCAAGACCAAGACTCGTATAAAGGAGGTTTAGATGCAAGCCAAGCTTTCCAAGGGAACATGACGAGCTTCAACATGTGGGACAGGGTCCTTACAACACAGGAGATCACAGCCCTGTCTCAATCATGTACCAGTGGTGGCGAAGGAAGCCTTCTCAAGTGGGCAGACCTTAAGGATAAAGGAGAAGGCCAGGTTACATCGATCTGCTCAGATGCATGTGTCTGAATACGTTGAAAACTAGTTTTTATTGGTGTTCATTTATATATATTAGATTGAGATAAATTTGTAGTTTTGCACTGCGCAAAGTTCTACGTATCTTTCAAGACTAAGAGCTTTGTCATTTTTACCATTATCACGTGCAGGGTACGGTTGAAAAACTTTGTAAATTAAAAATTCCAACACATGTAAGCAATTTTAAAGCGACAATGCAGTAGTTATTTTGTAGAGCAAGACTAAAAAGATAACTAGGTCAAAACTGTTTAGCAAATGAAGGAAAATATAGAGTTCCTGCGCAAAAAAATGAGGGTTTTTGCTGGTTAAGGTATCAGGGGACCCTAATGACCACTGTTCGCTTTTCTTCGTATAGGGCGCAAAATATGCAACCGATTTCTATGATTTATATATCATCTGAAAGCTGAATAGTTGATGAAAACAACTATGTAAGAAAATATTGACAATTTTTCAATTTTTTTTAGTAAGTGGTGAAAATATAAATTTATACTCCGTTTTTTCAAAAAGTCACAGTACAGCAGAAATTTATCCGATCAAAACACACTTATTGTAGTCGTAAAGACGAAAGATTGAACTAAAAAACCGTGTCTCCGATTTTTGTTTTTTTGCCTCGTTCAAGAGATATTGAGTGATTTGTATAAAAATCGTCAAAAAATGCGATTTTTAACTTTAGAAACAGATATCTTCGCAACGAGGGCATAACTCAAAAATCGGAGACACGGTTTTTTAGTTCAATCTTTCGTCTTTACGACTAAATTTATATTTTCACCACTTACTAAAAAAAATTGAAAAATTGTCAATATTTTCTTACATAGTTGTTTTCATCAACTATTCAGCTTTCAGATGATATATAAATCATAGAAATCAGTTGCATATTTTGCGCCCTATACGAAGAAAAGCGAACAGTGGTCATAAGGGTCCCCTGATACCTTAAAGCATCAAATTCTTCATAGCTTTGGAAAACTCCTTGTGCTGTTCTTGTCTTGTGGCGCGCGCGTGGCGTTTTTTTAGTGGTAATTTTTATCGCTAACACAGGTTTCAAGGGTAGTTGATGTTCTAAAATAGTCAGGACCCTTAATGTTTGCATTGCAAATAATATTCAAGGCGCGTAATACTGTAAATACACGACATTAAGTTATCAAAAGTGCATGTAAAACGAAATTCGCTTGTAATTCGACGAGGTCGATCTGGTACCACAGCTGATGAAAGACGTTCTGTTCCCAAAAGCATTGGAGGCCAACAATTCCAAGTGATTCTTTGTGCTTCTTTCAATTATAAGATATCCAAAAAAACGGAAAGCCTGTATCGGGACTTTGAGTCGTCGTATTTTAGGATACTGCGACTAACGGCAACTTAATGCTTTTCTAGGCGATTTCAGAAAATATAGCCAAATTTCTCGCTTTCTCACGTTTGAAAAAAACATGTTATAACAATCGACAAAAATTTCACTTTTCTGGTGAAATGTGTAATGAATTACTTATTGGTAATCTAGCTATCTAAAACGGTTGTGAATTTTTAATTATCAAATGTGAATACTGCGTAACTCGTTAAAAAATAGCTAGTATGAAGTTTTGAAATTTTAACTTGCAGATGAGTACAATCACGAATTCATACAAGCGTTTTATTTTCAATAACAAATCAAAGAATTACAAGAATCAAATTAAAAAAAAACACACACACATAAAGATATCGACGATGGATAAATATATTACAAAAACTAGTAAATATAATTATTGCAAACTGCTTTCATGTGGATGGTAAAAAAAGAAATTCAGATCGTCAAAAAATGTAAACATACCGGTGACACGTTTCTTGTCCTGTACTGTCACTTTTCCACTGAACTTTTTGTCCTCAGTTCTGTTTACAATAGGCTTGTTCATGTTTTTAGAATTTTAAAAGTGGCAATCTGATTACAATAAGCTTGTTGATGTTTTCAGAATTTTAAAAGTGAAAAAAACATTTTCACCGCCTCTAAAAAGTTTACACAGTTCAACAGAACGGCCGCCGTAGTATGGCTAGCTCGAGTTGCTCGATCACACATTGTGCTAAATTTGCATTTCCATCCACTCCCTGAACTGGAAGTTCTACTTTTATACATCGTGTATGAAAAGTTATTTTTTGTTTTGAATAGTTGATAAATCTGCATTGATCCTAAAGCTCTCCGTGTTCTTAATTGCCCGTAAAAAATTGATGAATGAACAGAGTGAAGTCATCTTCGTGATCGCGTGTTCATTTTGCTTTTCACCTCTTCCTTTGAATATAATGGCCGCAAATGCACGTTTTTTATGAAATTTTGGTCGCCGTCGATTTTAATTCTAAGAGTAGATTAGTCGATAGTAATGATTGGAAAACGCCACGAAGAATCCACGAACCCGAAGAATACATCCGTGTTTACCAGGATCTTGCAAACTCGCCAAATAAACTCTTCCAGAAAATATAACTTGTAAAATGACTTCACATTAATTTTGACTAGTTAAAAACATCGGCATGGGACTTGTCGGTGTAAATATTTTGAAGCTTTTCTTCGTTGAATCGTAGTTCTTTTTCTTTTTGCAAATTCGGCGTACGCGTCTTTGTTTCTCTTTCTCAAAACTCTTTTAGCCGGCAGCTTAGCTTGACTATTTTCTTGTTTTTTTTTTGTCCATTTTGGAAATAAATTTGTAGAAAGTTTCAGTAAGGAAACTGTAAAAAAATTATTGTGAATTTTGATGTGTGGAGATCAGTAAATTTTGTCAAAGTTTTGGCGCCCACTAAAAATGGTCAGCGACCTCGCGCTTAAGGGGCACGGACGCCGGACGTATGTATGTATGTATGTATGTATGTATGTATGTATGTATGTATGTATGTATGTATGTATGTATGTATATGTGTGTGTGTGTGTGTGTGTGTGTGTGTGTGTGTGTGTGTGTGTGTGTGTGTGTGTGTATGTATGTATGTATGTACGTACGTATTACGGACGCGCGGGCTTCCTGTGTCGGTCGACGAAAACTCAGCTCGATGGTTTACCATATTTTCTTAATTATGGTGCTCCACTATTACGTACGTATATATTAAAATTGTGGAGGTTGAATTGTTGCTGTGATGAAATTAAAATCCCAAGTCCTATTTTTTGTCAATATATATATTTTTTTTATCAAAAAAGGCACATTTTATGTGAGTTTCGTAAGCTATAGTCCAATATTTGGTCAAAAATGACAAAGTTTGGATGTTTTTTTGTGGGTTTTAGTCTACGAGTTTTGGTTACAATATAAACATTTTTGTTGATTTAATGGATTATAGTCCATGCATGTTAAGGTCGGTATACACTAGGCGACAAGTCGCAGCGACGTGCCCCCGCGACAGGTCGCAGCGAAAATTTCCCCTCGTGTGTACTAAGTATTATTTGGAGGAAATTGCTGTTGCCGCGACAGAATTTTGTTGCTGCGACTTGCCGCAGGAAATCCAGCCAGTTCGATAGTTGAACCAGTGCACACTGAGGCGACATGTCGCAGGGACAAGTCGCTGCGACTTGTCGCCTAGTGTGTATCAACCTTTAGTCACAAATGCCATATCTTCAATGATTTTGGTGGGCAAAACCATGTGCATTTTAAACAAAAAAGATGCATTTCCAGTGATTTTGATTTTGAATGATTTTGATGGGATAAGTTCATACGTTTTGATCAAAAATGGCGCATTTTGAGTGATTTTGTTGGACTATAGTCCATGCCTTTTGGTCACAAATCACGAATTTTGGGTGATTTTGGTGGACTATGGTCCATGTATTTTTTTTCGAAAATGGCGCATTTTGAGTGATTTTGATGGGTTACGCTCATGCATTTTTGTCAAAAATCGCGCATTTTGGGTGATTTTGGAGGGCTATAGTTTATTCATTTTTGTCAAAAATGTCGCATTTTCAGTGATTTTGATGGACCATAGTCCATGCATTTTGGTTGCAAATGGCGAGTTTTGTGTGATTTCGGTGTGCTGTAGTCCATACATTTTTGTCAAAAATGGTGCATTTTGAGTTTTTTGGTGGACTATAGCACATGCCTTGTTGTCAAAAATCGCGCATTTTGAGTGATTTAGATGGGATAAGTTCATTCATTTTGATCCAAAATCGCGCATTTTGAGTGATTTGGGTGGACAATAGCACATGCATTTTGGTAAAAAATCGCGCATTTTGATCGATTTGGGTGGACCATAGTCCATGAATTTTCAATGGACTATACTTATGCCTTTTGATCAAAAATTGCGTATTTTGAGTGATTTTGATGGACTTGGTCCATGCCTTTTTGTCCAAAATCGCGTATTTTGAGTGATTTTGGTGGGCTATAGTCCATACAATTTTGACAAAAATCGTGCATTTTGAGTCTTTTTGGTGGCTTATAATCCTTGCATTTTTGTCAAAAATCGTGCATTTTGAGTGATTTTGGTGTGCTATAGTCCATAGCTTTTTTCTCAAAATGGCGCATTTTGGATGATTTTGATGGGCAATAGTCCATGCTTTTTGGTCACCAATCGCGCATTTTGATTGATTTTGGTGGCTATAATCCATGCATTTTGGTCAAAAATCGCGCATTTTGATTGATTTGGGTACACCATAGTCCGTTCCGTTTTTGTGGCAAATAGAGAGTTTTGAGTGTTTTTGGTGGGTTATTATAGTCCATACATTTTTGTCAAAAATGCCGCATTTTGTGTGATATTGGTGGACTATACTTATGCCTTTTGGTCAAAAATCGCGAATTTGGGGTGATTTTGGTAGACTATATTCCATGCATTTTTGTCGAAAAAGGTGCATTTTGAGCGATTTTGATGGACTGTAGTCCAAGCATTTTATCACAATATGCGCAGTGATTTTTGCTTGCTACATTCCATACATTTTGGTAAAAAATGGTGCATTTTGAGTGATTTTGGTGTGATATAGTGGATTTTTGTCAATGATACACACTAAAAATATATATTTATATTGCATTATTATATTTAATAAGTTGCTATACATTGTCTTATTTACAAATACTACAATTGCTACACAACCACATTATTTTTTCTTTTAGCTTTTAAGAAAATATATACTTTTCTAAGATTAGCTTCTAAAATTTACCTGTTAAGTGACTCTCAAAAAGTCACCTCGCTTCAAAAATAAAAATAATAAAAACAAATTTAAAAGAGAAGTGCAAAAAGTTGGTCATGGATATAAAGACAAGTTCAAAGTTTACAATTAGACTTCATAATTTCTAATCTGCGATATTTATATAAGTAGTGATTTTCAAGAAAAAAATATATAGCTTTTTTCTGGGAATTCTTCATAATTTGCATAAACCAATACACATTGTTGCAAAAACACTCAAGATATACGATTGAATTATTAGGCAACTGTGTCTTAAAATACTGTTGAAAATTATGTGAAATAAGGAATATGATTTTTTTTCGGTTAGTCTCCTTAGAAATTATAACAGAATACCTTTACAGTAATTTTAGCACCCGATTATGAAGTATTTGAAAACAAATTAATAAGAATTTAAGCTTATAATCATACCATTTTCAGTACGACATTCAAGAATTTTCATAGCATGAATGTAAAATAATGAAGCTTTAGTCTGTAAGGAGCAAGGGCGGCGTAGTTGGTTAGTGCGCAGCCTTCTGTGCGAGAGGTCCCGAGTTTGATTCGAAGAATTTACATCCTTGTTTCGACTTCTTTCTATTCTGTGTAGCTTGTAGTAGCTTTAAATACCCTTAAAGCCGAGCATTGACGGAAAGAGTGGAGTAAAATGACCGCACCGTCGGCTCTCTGGAAGATTAGCTTCGGCTAAAGGAACTCCTTACGGTAGATATGGTTACTTTACTTTAGTTTAGGTAATAGCAGTCTTATGTGTATGATGTTGCAGTTGTTTTTTGTTCATCACTGAAATTGCATATACAGCTATTCTTGAAAAGGTTGTCCAGTTGAAACATGACTTTTGGAGGGCATATTGTTTATTTGTGACCAGAGTAGCGTCATTTGCGCTCGAGCGGATATATCCTAAATCAAAATTTATAGATTTTAAATTCGCTGCAAAAAACGTTTTGATTCAAGGCCGCAGCGTTACCATTATTGCCCGCCGCCAGCCCGTTTTCAAGAGGAGAGTTAACCATTTGGCCTTGTATATTGATGATAACATTGATTTACCGAACAACAATGTCATTTGCATATGTCAAGTTTTAAGATTTCTTGTTTTAAGATTAGACTTAAAGCAACGACACAAAGCTGCACATATTATATAGTTACATGTAATGGTATTTTGCACATTTTGAGTCATCCTTACTTATAAAATAAAATTAAAATAAAAACATGAAATATGCAAATGATTTGCTTATAGGTTAATACGTCTTTCAGCTAGACAACTATTTCCATAATAACTGTATATATACATGGTAAAATGATTCTGCTTGAACCACACAATTCACCAATGCATAAACGACATTATGCAACTGATACAATTTATATTTCATTTGTGTTTCATAGATGTATGTCGGCACGCTATATAAAGTGCTAAGACTATGTCCATGAAATAAAATCTAATTAGTTACTAGCTAATAGTATCTATCTAAGGACTATTTAGATGCTATCATTCAACCAGAACAGCGAAAGAAAAGGAAAATACCAAAGAAAGGAAACAATACCTCGTTACAACTAACTTGTCTAAAATAGTCACTAAATATGAGCTAATAGGTAGTAACTATTTAGATTTTATTTCATGGACATACTGTAAGCACTATATATGTTCCCTAAACACAATCTAATTTGCAAATCAAATCCACCTCTTGGGGTCTTTTGTCAGTTAGCTGTGACCATTTAAGTGCGTTTCCCTCTCCCACCAAGCATGACTTTGTCAATGCAGACATGTTTTCTCCAACGAGAACTCTGTCCCAGATATTGACATTTGTAACGTTGCCATGGAAACTCTCACCGAGAGTAAACCCACCACCATAGGAATCTTGGTCATTGCCAAGTACAATCATACCTATAAAGAGTGAATTTCGTTTGCTAAAGAATAAATTCATACAAAAAAGAGCAGCTACACCATGTTTAAGCGACTAATGTTTTATATCAGATAAATCAGGATAGAAATTTGACTGCCGAGATATCTTGTTAAACTAAAAGAATTTTGAGTAAAGCTAGTAATTCAGCAACTTCCATAGGATAAAGACAAAGATTAGGCACTTATTTAAGGTCTTTTAGAGATTTTAATGCACAAAAAATATATATATATTTTGCAATTATTTGAAATGTTGTTGGTGTATGGCTCTGGAAAATATTAATAAGCCTTATGCTGCATAAGCATATCCCCTTGGCGTTAATAAGCACAATTAAACGTATAACTAGTAGAGGACATATGAAATATAAACTTAAAAAAAACCTCATTTCAGGTGGTATTTTGAAATGGTATAACCATATAAACAATGAGGTTATATATTCCCATGGGGAATCAACGTGTTTTATACCAGAGGTGTAAGCGACCACTAGTTACTAGTATAGCTAAAAAGAAATAAATGTATGTTGATAATTACGTACCTTTGCTCAAAGTCTTTCCTTTTTTGACGTTCCCATTCGCTTTGGCTACCCCGTCGAGATATAGAGTGTACGCTCCTGTGACAGACTCCCACGTTAGAGAAATGTGATGCCAATTACCTTGACAGACACTGGAGTCCGCTTGTTCACTAAAATATCGATCAAACGTATTATGATTAGACATATTTTTCAACAATGTGAGCAAAGTTGATCTGCTGAGAAGGAAAGAATGTGTCGAATCATTTCGTGCACTTGCAAACAGGCTTGGAAACTCATTAGGAGGCTAAAGCGTGTAGCGATAGTACATTGATTTGGTTTCATGCTTCGCAACATTCGATTTGTTCGTCGAATAGCCTTAGATAATAAAAAAGTTTCAAAACCTTACAAACGAAGTAAACGACATATATTTACATTAAGATAAATATATCTTAGAAACTCGCCGTGAAATTCTGCAAATGCTCGTTGGACGGTCATTTTGAATCTACCTTTAAGCATTAAATATTGACCAAATATGGTGTTAAAGTTATGCAAATCAGTCTAAATATTTCGGAGCATGGAGCTACGGTACACATTTCAGTCCTCTTATGCGTTTCTGATAGAAATAGCCAACGATATTACTATTAGTTTTTGTTTTACTTTGCTTGATAGAGTGCACGCACTAAAAGTGTGCAACAGTTGTCACTATTTAGTAGTAAATAGCCCTAATTAAACAAAAGAAAACAATAAAATTAGCATAAAATAGTACTATTTAGTGGTATTTATGTTACACACTTTTATTGCGTGCACTCTACTTTTGTATATTAAAAAGGTATTCAATACACCATTTACATCTATTAAATTCAAACCTATTCCAAACTAAAATGGGTTTTTCCAATTTGGAAAATCTCGCGAGAATCTAGCATTTTTCACTGAAAATGTGATGTTTTTTCGACAAAATTGAGATAATTTCACCAAATTTACCATTTTTCAGTGAAAATTTACCGTTTCCCGCGGAATGTTATCGAAAATGGCATGATCGAAAATTCCACGTATTTGTCGGAACGCCAAAAAATCTCGCCAGAATATGCCAAATTTCAATGAATTCTGAAAAATGTTACTAAAGTGCTGTTGAATAAGACTAAATATCACGGAATGCAAAAATTAGTCCTCTCATTTTTTAATTATTTCACTAAATTTCTAATTTTTTCGATAAAAGTAGCAGAAATTCTACAACTTGTACAATTTTTGTATAAAATCAGCTATACTTCGCTGCAGATTTATTTATTTCGTGAAAATGTACGATTTTTGACTAGAAATTTTATGCAGAAATTCTGCATAAACTATTTTCAGTGAAATCTCACGTTTTTCAACGAGACATAACATGCAGAAATTCTGCATTGACTGTTTTCAGTGAAATCTCACGTTTTTTAGCGAGACATAACATGCAGAAATTCTGCATTGACTGTTCTCAGTAAAATCTCACGTTTTTTAGCGAGACATAACATGCAGAAATTCTGCATTGACTGTTTTCACTGAAATCTCACGTTTTTTAACGAGACATAAGATGCAGAAATTCTGCAATGACTGTTTTCAGTGAAATCTCACGTTTTTTAACGAGACATAACATGCAGAAATTCTGCATTGACTGTTTTGTAAAAAGACCCGAAAACGTATGGTTTTCAGACATAAACAAACGTTATTTTAACATGGTAGAAATTTTAACAATTGAGCTCTACTGATTTAGAAAAAGAGAGATACATTTAAAGACAAAATTTCAGAGCATTTTTGCAATTGCCCTAATTCACTATGACGTCATTGCTTGTTTACTTGGGGATGGAATCTCCAAATTCAATAGAAAATTCAACAAAAGTAGCAAAACAGTTTCATCTAAAGTGACCTGGTTTTCAGGTATAGTTTTTGGCTATATGTGCTTGATACTATTCACACACTTTGGTGAATTTGATGTGAACCCCATCCGACGACCATGATCCTTTGAGTGTAAACAATCGATTGTTGAGGATTGTTCTGATGTGACATCATAATGAATTACGGCAATTAGTTATGTCTTCAAAGTAGTAAAGGTTTTTTTAAAAAAATTAAAGCAGTAAAATCTTGTTTCCAGAGGTTTTCTTGTAGTGGTTTTGCTATGAAATATCATGAAGACAAAATAAACAAACAATCAAATACGAAAAGAAAGCATCTGGAACCAAGATATTCAGTGTATGAATTTAAAACCTAAAGGCCGGCACACACTAGGCGACAAGTCGCAGCGACTTGTCCCCGCGACATGTCGCCTCAGTGTGCACTGGTTCAGCAATTCCAACCGGTTGAATTTCAAAATTCTGTCGCGGCGACAACAATTTTCGCCAATAAATGTTAGTACACACGGGAGGAAATTGTCGCTGCGACATGTCGAGGGGACAAGTCGCTGCGACTTGTCGCCCAGTGTGTACCGGCCTTAAAAGTAGATTCTTCTATTCTGAGCTGACTTGAATGATGATGGCATATGCCTTAGAAGTAGACCTATTGACAAAAATAATATTTAAGATTTAGATACGACAAAAAAAGCAATTCAATGTTTAATATTAAAGTTTCAAGTTTATTTCGCTCTTAGATTGCAAACACTCAATGTGTGCAACAGTTGTCACTATTTAGTGTCAAATAGCACTAATTGAACAAGCGAATTATCACAAAATAACACTATTTAGTGGTATTTATGTTGCATACTTTTAGTGTACGCCCTCTAAGATTACAGAATACATAATTAGATGAAATTATAAGATAATACTTTATCAATGAGTTTATAGAGGATTATTACAATGTGGGTAAAGTTAAAAAAAATATAGCGAGTATTTCAGAATATAAATAGTTTTGAGACAACTGACTTTCCTGCTAGCAGAGTCTCTTTCCAATGAAAAAAGCACATGACAGAGGAGAGGACACGAGAGCGGCTCCGTTAGCAGGAAAACAAGAAAGCTGTCAATCTTTCTCTCGAATCTCATTTGCTTTTTGACTAATCGATCAGCCGAACCAATATTTAAATACTCACAACCTAACAATAAGTAATAGAAGAGCTTTTTTCATGTCATTTGGACAACAATATTTCATGTTTTCTCCGATAAATCAATCAATTTTGATGTCATATCATATGATTTATTTATAATGTCAACATGGACGTTCGAAACATTTCAATTGATTATTAATAATAATCAAATACACGTCAAACTTACCTCGTCAATGGTAGAATTTTCCACTAGATCCTTTTACACTTCTTAAGCACGATACTTTCTGTATAATACCTCCGAATGAACGCTGTTTTACGAAGAGAAAGCCAAGGACAAACTCGTCTCTACGTGAAGTCCGTTAGTTGCACCAGAGTTAATGTTAACTCTGGTTGCACAATGGGTCATGGAATGTCAACACACGAAACATCCCATCACGTGACTTAACGACCAATGAAGAGAGGCCTTGCCATGTGACCAAACGAATTTTTGGCGGTCGACTAAGCAAGTGTGGCGATAACAAATCTACATCAAAAGGACTATTTTTTTCATGTAAAATACCTCTGAACTAGAAGCATATTATTGAAAATACTTGTATAGGGATATCTAAAGATGTGTGAAGGGCTTTGAGAGTATAATTCATGCAAAAGACCGTCGTTTGAGGTAAGTTAGTTTGATGTTTAGTTTATTGTTGTGTTAGGATCATAAGTTTGATTCGAAATCAAGAATATTGTCCTCTTAGTGAGTTCATATGATGATTAGTAAGTCTGTTTATATGGTGTGCACTAATATTTCGATTTTTAAAACTGACTGGAGAGTCTGAAAGACGTCTGTTTCCCTAGAAGTTCACCAATCGATGAACCATTACATAAGTTGTTGTTGTTGGTTATTTTTTTGAAATTAGAAATTTCACTTTTAAAGTGATTCAGCTTGAATGAATAGAGTGCACGTACTAAAAGTGTGCAACAGTTGTCACTATTTATAACTAAATAGCACTAATTAAACAAAAGAAAGCAATATAATTTGCATAAAATACCACTAGTTAGTAATATTTATCTTGCACACTTTTAGTGCGTGCACTTTATTTTTTTATGTTTATTATTATCTATGTTATAACCATAGTTAGTAGAGGGGAACATAACTAAGCAGTCAACTTGAATTGTTTTTCAGGTCCACAACTTCAAAGACAGTAGTTGCCTAATTGTTCGACAATGGTATTATTGTTATTTTTAGACAATCAAAAATACTCTTGCAAATAATGTTAGATATTATTACAACTTTTCAGTATACAAGGGATAGTTTGTTTGTAAACATCTGAAATTATTGTAATTTACATTATTGGCAAATAAATGAATATTGAATCCTTTAATTGTCAAGAGAAACTTTGTGTAATAAATAACTAAACTTAGGCAATTAATATGTATTATATTAATTATACCAATCGACTGATCAACTGGAATTGGAACATTAAATGTGTGCAAGAGTTGTCACTATTTTGTAGTAAATAGCACTAATTTGGTTATGACTAGAAAAAATTACACATCTATGAACATGTAATTAAACATTACAACTGATTCTGTTAGCAATTTATAATTATGATAGCTCATTTTGGATAAAAGCTTTTGTTGTGTGTAAAATATATAATTCAATTTCAATGTTGTCAGAGCTTGCAGAATTTCTGCATAGTCAGAAGATGCAGAATTTCTGCATGGTCGGATGATGCAGAATTTCTGCATTGTCAGATGATGCAAGATTTCTGCATGGTCGGATGATGCAGAATTTCTGCATTGTCAGATAATGCAGAATTTCTGCATATTCATAAAAGCTAGACAATTTTGTATGTTTTTCACTGACTTTAAAGTAAATGGTACAAATATACTCAATTTTCACAATATTTTTAAATTTGAAGTGAAAAATGTTGATTTTTGACAAATTTGTTTTTTCTTGCATACAAATATACTCAATTTTCACAGTATTTTTAAATTTTAAGTGAAAAATGCTAATTTTTGACAAATTTGTTTTTTCTTGCATACAAATATACTCAATTTTCACAATATTTTTAAATTTTAAGTGAAAAATGTTGATTTTTCACAAATTTGTTTTTTTTTCCGTCAAATTATCCAATATGCCACTGAAAATGTCCTATTTTGGAAAAACCCATTTTAGTTTGGAATAGGTTTTCACTATTTACAGTCAATCTTCAACGAAAATCTCTTATTAAGACCCTTAAATCATGCAGAATTTAAACTCTTTTCGAGAAAAAAAACATACCTTTTAGCCCCAGCAAAAACAAATACATATCCAGTATTCTTTTTAAAATAAATAACAATTTCGTTGGGGTTTGAAGCCGTAGCATAGCTGAACATTGTTGGCTCTGTCAAAGATACCAGTCCAACAGGCTCCACTTGAAACCAGAAACTTAAAGTAAAGGCACTGAGAGAGTTGAAGGCATTTTCAAGTTTGATTATCGCTGTAGTACTTTTTCCTGGAAATGCCAAAGTCTCTGAAAACAAAAGTGGAAATCCGTTATTTTAAATGCTGAAGAATTGTTTTCAAATTTGGAATAGAAAAATATGATCAATTTTCAATTAATGATCCCTATGTGTTCACAATTTAGGTAATGTGATGTACTCTTATAGCGCATTCCATAATCTCAATGCGATTTACAATTTTTTTATCCGTTTTTATGCTGACCGCTATTTCTCTGTAGGACTTTTGACCTCAACGCTTTTACAGATTCGACTGATACTTTAGTTTGTTGGTCTATAAAATGGTTTATATGTTTCTTCATTACCCATAGAGCTTTTTAGTCGTGTAATGGAGATCCGGAATTGGCTATGCGTCATTCTCACCGACAATTTTTTTTCTTTAAATAGGTTTATCTTATTGTCAAAGTCTAGTGGGCAATTATTATGTAATGTTTAATAAACGAGCAGGAGTGTTTTATCTGATAAAACACGACCTGCGAGTTTATTAAACTGCTTCAAAAACGATCCACATACAGAAAACATTATTAGCGGATTATTTTTAAGAGCTCAGACAAAAACAATGAACGTGCTAATATGCTAATATTTTTTGGATTCTGTTATCAATACAAAAGCTAAACAGCTAGCAATAAAACACTACATAAAAATAAAATGATGCAGCAATAGAATAGGCTTTTGTACTTGCAGAAAGAATTATGTAAAATTTCAAAGCCTAGTGTTGATAGTGTTAATAAAAGTGTAGCTGAAACTTTAAAGAATTGTTTTCAATAACTGTAATGTAACTGTAAAATAATGTGAAATACATCTGCAGAGTATCGTACTGCAATTCCGTTAATTTTGTTTGTCAAAAAAAATTGTCGAAAACGTCGCAAGAGATTACCGATCTGAAGTTGCTCTATGTTGATATTCTTTTAAAATGGTTTAGCTGATTTCATAACTTCGAAAGTTACCATCAATATAGTTCTTGATAACTATTTCCGAATTCGTACCGTCGCCGCGCGCAGCAATTAGTTGTAGTTGCAAGCGTAATTTGAATATCCAAGCGTTCGTCGCCTTCGCATCTAGCCATGGCCGATGAAAATGCTAAAAAGCAAGTGATCGCTGTATTGTGCCTTCTTGACATGGAAGATGTCGAAAAGAAAAAATAAAAAAAAATTGGTCTGTGCATCGCTATTTTGAAAAAAATCAAGTTGCACGCGACCATGTCACACTTGCAATTTTTTCAAAATTGTTGCAGAAAGTGGAAGTTTATTCTACTTTTCGCGCAGCAAAAAAAATGAAAATTTCAAGTTGCACAAGGGGCGCAAAACGATCTTGCAACCTGCAACATTTTTTTCGCGAGACAAGTTGCACGAAAAAATTGCAAGTGTGACACGGCCTCTAAGGGTCCTGGCCACTTTAGAAAAACAACAACGATTGAAACGTGTGCCCACAAGCAATTTACCGCTAAAAACACCGCGCGCGCTTTAAATCCCGCCAAAAGGCAACATAAGAATAACATGATGAGTCTTCGAAAATTAAGCTTCATCCAGCCAAAACTCTCATTTTTTGCGCGGGACTCTATATTTTTCTTTATTTGTTCTAAAAGATTTCGTACAAATCTTTCTTTTGGCGAGATTTGAAAAAATCCTGATGAATTTTCAACATAACACGCTATGGTAAGCGGGTTTAGGGTTTCACTTTTCGAAGCGATTTTAAGTCAAAGACGAAAAAAACCTGTACATTTTGACAATAAAATAAGACATATACAATTTATTTTCCCATATTTGTGTAACATAATGTCTGGTTGAGATTGCCTGTAAAAACTACGTCAATAGCTTTGTTAGTTTTTGAGTAATAATTTTTTTGTAAAAAATGCATTTTTCGCCATTTGCTCTTTGAAATTGTCAAAAAATGGTTCCGTTCAAAAATTCTCGAAAACGGGCTCGGGACCATATAGCTTTCTATCCATTTTTTGATTAATCAGGAGGGAGGGGATGACTCTATTGTATGCAAATGAGCCGCTCTCCGGACTCATCGCTACCACCAACAAATCAACGCTACGCTTGACTGGCTTCCAGTAAATGATCGTGTAGTCGCCATGGTCGCTCAGCTTTACCTTTACAAAAAAGCTCAAAAATGAGGTCAAGGAAGCTATTGTGGTTTAATCTATTGTGATTGTGTCTCTTTTGTATATTCTAGTGTTAGTAGAGTGCAATTATTTTCCGATTGAAACTATTTCTTCGGATTTTTAGTCTGTTTTACTTTCGCGGGACGTTCTCGGGATCAAACGTTTTTGTTCGGAACGCGCAAAATGTCTTCAGAAATATTTTATTTTGTCTAACAAAAACTAAACAGATATACTTCTAAATAGGAGGTTTTATAAAGCATTTCCTAAGCTTTCATTTGATGTATATATTTCCTACTGACATGGTCTCGTACTTCTCATCAATCCTTTTATTTGCGGTTAGTTCATTTTCAGCCCACTTTACATGTTTATCTCACTCATTTCTTTATAGACATTTCTTTCCCATAATAATTTTAGATTTATTCTTATTGAAGCTGTTGCATTATTTGCTTTGTATTATTTTTGAACCAAAGAACTGCAAAAATTTAACATGCAATATAATGAAAAGGGGAAAAAGAAATTTGAGGGGAAAATGTTATGTTTATGATTATGGAGGACCTTTGTATATAGTAAACAAAGTAATGCAAATTGTTAAAACATTCTCCTTTGGATCAGTTTTTACTATATTTATCATTCTTAATACACTAAATACGGAAAGGGTCATAATTATGCATGTATGTCTGTTAAATAAGTCAGTTATTGGTCATTATTTACATTTGTAAGCTTCTACGATGTCCCACTTGTGTTTGTAAATCGCTATAGTGTTGTAGCTTTGACAACATTTTTTTATAGACATTTCGACTACAAGTATGAACAAAGAGGTCCATAATTATTTATAGTTGTTTAAACTTCGAAATTTATAGTACATGAATAAATGTCCAAAAATTAGATAGATAAACATATTAGCTATAAAACCTCCTATTTTGAACGAACAAAACCACTTTGTTCCATAGTAAGGACCATTTGCTTGTGCAAAATTGTATCGTCAGATCGATGGCCGCCATCAATATTCAGGCACAAGAAATTACTTTTAGCAACGTTTTATGTGTTATCCAAACAAAAAACATTGAATAGGCCATTACCAGTATTTTCTTTAATAGTTTCGAAACATGTTTCATCCAAAACTGTAAAGAAAGTGTAGTAAATCGTAAAAAATTGCAACAAAATATGGAAGCCTTCGTTGCCGCCAAATGAAAAACTCAGTGAAGCGTGCGGTGGTAGCGATAAATAAATGTTGGTTGCCATGGGAGACACCCTCCCCCCCTGTGATTAATCGATAAATTCTCTATAACATATCTTTCTAAGAAAAAATCGTGTTGACGTTTGGCTTAAGTAATCAGGACCCTTAAGTATTTTCATGAAGCTCCAGGAACACTGGAATTTAACCAATTTATCTTAAAATTTGGACAAAAATACATCAAGCGTTACAGTTACATCTACAATACGGTAGTTAATTCGCATGGTTTCTTAGAAACTAAGGCTATTATAGTATACGATACTGTTTTCCACTTCTACGAAGACTCTGAGCAGTGACGGATCCCCGGGGGGGGGGGGGGTACACCCTTCAGATCTGGGTAGGGGTGTTCCGCTGGGATCTTGTAGGTGTTACCCTGTTTATGACAAAAAATACGTAACTTCCATACCCTGTGTATGACAAATTACAATTGCTTACGAACATTATATGATTTGTACAAATATATCAATTCAGACACACGTGCTGCTCTTATCTTCTTTTAAAGTCAATGATCTTATTCCTGCCGATTTCCTAAATGCAAAATAATTTCTCTCACTTTTTGGGCCCTGATTATGACAGAAAATGTGGATTAAATTGGAAATAGAGTATGATTGGATAGCCTGTTCATGACACCAAGGTCGAAAAACCATTCCCTGTTCGGCGGATCATCCCCGTATAGTCGATGTAGTGTGGTACCCCCCCGGGGGGCCGTTCCAAGGGGTTCTATGGGTTCCACGGAACCCCCCTCGAGCAACTTGCGCCTAAATAGTTATAAATCGTTATGAGACTTTGTGAAAGTGCACTACAGAACAACATTCACATTAATATTTTCTACTCAATACACAAATGACTCTTTAGAAAATCATGCAAAATGGCTAAGTCTTAAAAAATGCTAGAAATGAAATGAGCGTTTAAAAACGCATTACTTTGCAAAGAATGCCTTAATCAAAGAACGAAGACACAGGTTTGGAATCATACTACTATAAATAACTTTATCGTTACATTCATCATTAGATTGTTTGTACAAAGTAATTACACAGTTTTACTACTACTTGTCGAAAAAACAGGCGTTCGAAAATCATAAAAGACTCATTTAAAAGATTGCGATTATTTTCATTAAAACAAATTTTATTAAAAACATTGTCAGTATGATTTTTTATTCAGTTGTGTTCTCTGTTTATTTAGCTTTAAAAAATGTATACTTTAATATAGCAACTTAAGGTTTCTAGGGTAATTACTTTACCCATTACAAACCATTTTATCATAAGGGGGGTAAATTGGGATATGAATTTACTGACTGGGAATTGGGATTTTCAGGGCCGTAACCAGACCTTTTACAGTGGGGTGCACATGAAAAAACCCTGAACCATATGTATTTCGCTTTGGTATGTAGAGTATGTTACTCGGCCTATTGTATTGGGTGCCAATAAATCCCCATGGGCGTAGTATTTAAGCGGAGTTTTGCAATCGACTATTCACTCACGCTTGTGGACCAACAGTGGAATAACGTCTTCAGTTTAGAAAATGAAAGTGGTTATCGTGAAGGACGAAGTAGATCTACACTATTACAGAAGAGGGCATAAACACAATCAAGAAGAAGCAGAAGTCCAGTTGAATAGCGGACAAAAATCCGAGAGACGGATTGAAAGTTGTTTATGAGTATATGGAAGACGAATTGGCGTCAGTCTAATTCAGATGACGGTAAGAAGTTGAAGTAGGCTAGGAAAGCGATAGCAGAAAAGAGAAATATCGAGAGCAACGAAAGGAGAAACAAAAGACCGATGTTTCAAGGCCAAGAAGCCGATAAAAAACGTTTTCGTGGTGAGTGTAATATTTCAGTTTATAGTCAGCTTTGAAGTGTTATCGATTCCTACGTTTAGTGCTCAAGTGCGTATGATAGCAACCCTTAATTACTTTGTGAAGCTCAGGTATAATGGTCCGCAAGCGATCCTACCACATATTTGTATGTCGTGTTATTTAGTTTATATTCTCGGAATATAAAAGTTAAATAATTTACGTTCGTTTGAACGAAGTGAATTAGAACGTAAATGTATTTCGCTTTGGTATGTAGAGTATGTTACTCGGCCTATTGTATTGGGTGCCAATAAATCCCCATGGGCGTAGTATTTAAGCGGAGTTTTGCAATCGACTATTCACTCACGCTTGTGGACCAACAGTGGAATAACGTCTTCAGTTTAGAATCCCACCCACCCACCCATCTCGGATACTGCTCTCATTTTTTTGTTTTATAGGCTATAGAAAAGACAGGTCACTGAGCCAGAAATTGTTGGAGAAGCGCAAACTCAAATTCAAGAGCACAATATGGTAGCTACGCCTATAAGTCACCATTATATCCTCAGGTCAATTGTTCAAACAAGTGGGGATGATAGGTGCAAAGGACATTTCTTACAGGTACATTTAATTGACGAAGCATACGAGTTCGAAGACCATAACAATTATGAGAATTTGCAAGTCAAAGGGAGCTTAAAAAGCAATGTACAGTTTAGGGGCACTCAGATTTATAATAGATGTTATTCAACATGGTATAAATTACCGTTCACTGCTTTACCGCCGGAGTCAGTTTGGCTCAGAAGTAATAAATCCGCTTATTGTCATGCACATTTTGTATTCGAGATATTGAATGATTTGCAAAATCAAACCGAATTATGGAAGTCCATGTTCCCCTGCTGGTTATAAACCCGCTATCGGTTTCTGTATAATCAAGTGGAAAGAAAAGGCTCATTTTGGATCTGTGACATAAATACGACGATTGGAGGGTTGCAATGAATTACTTTATCAAAAATGGCATCCTGTTAACATTTGATCTTCAAAGTGGATATCACCACATAGAAATTGCAGACGAAGACAGTACTATCTAGGTTTTGCCTGGAAAGACGACAATCATGCTACTAGATTTTTCATGTTCACCGTTATGCCATTTGGCCTGTTTACTGCGCCGTATATCTTAAAAAAAAAATGTTGAAACCTATTCTTAGCACCGAGATATCAAGGCATTTGTATTGCGCTTCATCTTGACGGCCGTTGGCTCATTGTAATCAATTTCGAGGCGGCGCGTGAGCGGTCAAAAATTAGTAAAAACGATTTTGAACGTGCTGGGTTTGTGACTAACGATGAAAATTCTCCGCTAGAAAGCTAGTTTCACTTACGGGTCAAATTCTATCCAAAGGTCCGACAGCAGGAAATGTTACTAGAATATGACCAGGCACTATAGTTATGCTATAGCGGGCGCAAATCAACGGGACTCACCTTTAGTGTTTTATTGATTAAGAGACCCCACTGCTTCGTTTATTCCGACGCAAGCGTTTTCAGGCTGTGGGACAGAACTGACTGTAGATACGAACTATATCATTCACAAGCTCTGGAGGGGAAATGAGATTAAAAAAGTCTGTTGGAAGGAGCGCATGTGAAATGGTACACGGACAACCGGGCTGAAAATCTTAAAATCGAGTAGATTCTTGAACCGAAATCTAACAAGCTGATGCAGTCAGTAGGATAACTGACACCGATGATTGGCAACGAGTGTAATGTAACGCAGGTGCATTTACAGTGCATTTCAAAGTCTCAATGCGCTTTACAATATATTCCTTTTATTTATAGTATGTAATCCGGCTTTATAAGCATGAGGTTTATTAGTAGTTAGTATGTATTAGCGTAGGCCTATCACCGAGTATGGTCGTTACCTGCGTCCTCAGTCGTTCTTTTAAGTCCCCCCTGTTATTGGTTAGTGTAAAAGTGTGACGAGACGGGACCTCCAGTTTATCGTCCTTATCCGAGAAGACGCGAAGCCTTACAATTATAAATCGAAGAACATTCTCCTCAATTATTTAAAGACCCTGAGTGATGGTCCGGCTGAGGGTTCGAACCCGCGGCCTCCCGGTTAACAGCCAACGCTATCCCAACTGAGCTAACCTGTTGATTATTTCCGATTTTTAGATATCAAAGGGGGACCACACGCTATTGACTGTTTTGCCGCATTGTATAACACCAAATTATCTAGATTTTTCTCGGGAACCTGGAATCCGGTACAGACGGCGAAGATTTTAGAGCACGAAAACTGCTTAGAAGTCCCTCCCGTAAGTTTAGTATCAAGACCTTTACATTACATGTACGTACAAGGAGCCATAAGAACTTTGGTAACACCGTTCTGACCGTCAACTGTCTTCTGACCCATAATAATAATAATAATTATAATAATAATTATTAAAAAAAAAAGTACAAATATTTCATTAGAGATTATGTCATCGCGGAGGGAAAGAATGCGTTAAAGCTAGGAACGAACACCAACTCGCTACTAGGTTCCGAGAGGTTTAGGGGCCAGATTATAGCCTTCAGATGCGACTTCTCTTCTCGTGTTTAATCACGTAAGCATAAAAACTCTTAAGTTACAGATACGTTTGTTACTGCCAAGAAAATACGTCTCAATACGTGAGATAACTAAGCCCAGCGTGATCGCAAGTGCGGGTCAGTCAAAGGGCGCAGTAACAGCCAGTTTTTTCACCGCAAGGGTGGTTAGCAATCGTGTCTGATCGAAAGTGCGTTAATCTCAATACGTGAGATAACTAAGCCCAGCGTGATCGCAAGTGCGGGTCAGTCAAAGGGCGCAGTAACAGCCAGTTTTTTCACCGCAAGGGTGGTTAGCAATCGTGTCTGATCGAATGTGCGTTAATCTCAATACGTAAGATAACTAAGCCCAGCGTGATCGCAAGTGCGGGGCAGTCAAAGGGCGCAGTAACAGCCAGTTTATTTCACCGCAAGGGCGGTTAGCAAATCGTGTCTGATCGAACGTGCGTTAATCTCAATACGTGAGATAACTAAGCCCATCGTGATCGCAAGTGCGGGGCAGTCAAAGGCCGCAGTAACAGCCAGTTTATTTCACCGCAAGGGTGGTTAGCAATCGTGTCAGATCGAAAGTGCGGTAATCTAAAATTGGTAATGGGTTACAAGGCATGCACAGGCCATGAATTTGGATTTTTATCAACCTACTCGTTGGTAATATGGTAAAAAGTTTTCTAAGGCGGAAAGACTTTTAACGTGTAGGGAAGAGTAACGAAGGCAAGGGCAGGGATCATTACTGTGTAAATCATTCCAACCAATGCGTCAGCTAACTTGTTCGAAGTGTGCTTATATCTTGCAGGTTATTAGTTGAAGCCCCGTATGGAGTACGCTACCCGTCAACCTTGTACCAAATTTTCACAACCTGATTGACACAATGTCGACCTCACGAGCAACATCTACAACAGCAACTCACTGCAAGAAAATTGAAAGGTTGTTCCAGTGGTGTTTAGAAAGGAAGATATGTATCAGTATCCCATTTCCAAGTACCTTAATGACAACGTATCTACTCTAGCTTGCTCAGAATATATCTAATTCGACGCTTCCGACAATCCATGCAGTAAAAAGGCCAATAAGTTCGGAAACAATCAGGAGGGTCATTGACAAGTACGCAGACATGGACGCATCGGTAAAAGTTTTACGAGTAACGGTATTATGTACAATTGGTGTTGCTGGACTTCTACGCATCAATGAACTATATAACATTAGAAGCTGTATTTCTTTCTATAATGATTACATATCTATTTTCATCCCAAGTAGTAAAACGGATGTCTATCGGGAAGACAACCACTTTATATCGCTAAAACAAACACCAAGTATTGTCCTGTGACGTTACTAACTAGATATATTAATTTAGCTAAGATCTATTCCAAGAGTGATTTACACATATTTAGAAGAATTATAAGGCAAAGCTGGTTTTCAATTAAGAAACGGGCCGTTGTCCTACACTAGATGTAGGGATACATTTAGCAATGTTTGCATGCACTAGGATATTACAGCAAGGTCTACGGCCTGCACAGTCTAAGGTCGAGCGGTATAACAACCGCTGTAGAGAAAGGAAATGGTATTTCGGAAAGATTACTTAAGATTTATGGCCGCTGGAAGTCAGATAGTGCTAAGAACATGTATGTACAAGAATCTAAACAGAATCGTTTAAAAGTATCTAAAAGTCTAGGCATCTAAATATATTTGTAACTATATATAATATCATTGATTCAATGACTACAGATTAAACACTATAATGGTCCGCAAGCGATCCTACCACATATTTGTATGTCGTGTTATTTAGTTTATATTCTCGGAATATAAAAGTTAAATAATTTACGTTCGTTTGAACGAAGTGAATTAGAACGTAATGATGAGTTTTAGTAACTTTTTTATTAGTAGCTGTCATATTTTTTTCTCAAAGTCGACGTGCTTTGAAAAGATCCGTGAAACCCGTATTTTAATTTATTGCGCTTTACAATCATTTTGAATGACTTTATTGTGTATTTTTTGTGATTATTACACCTTATTGCGACCCATTGCACTTTATCTTGGTCTTTCCACACTGGTCGTTCACACCGATTTTATAAAGAAATTAAAGTTTTGAGCGGAGCTTTTGTTTTGTTTATTTTTTTTTATCTTATAAGGGCTCGAATAACGTTTGAAATTGAGTCTTTTCTGTGGTTTTATCTGTTTTATCAGGGAAGAAGATAGCAAAGCTGAAGAATTACAATTAATAAGACTAGCTCAATACGCAAAAATTGTCATTAACGTTTAAACTAAGATACTTCTAATCTTATTATTAGCGTGATATTTTTTATACATCACTTCTATTTAAATTCTGTGCGAATTTGAGAAATGGACAAAAATTAGACAGGGAATTGGGAGTTTGATACTCCACTTAAAGACCCTCTTACTAAAGCCAGATAGTAGAAACGATTATGAATCGATCTTATACAGCTAGTCTTTGAAGTTAACAATCCACGTTTGCCGGTAATCCAAGGACATTATTTATTGGTGTTTCATTTTGGACATACTATTGACAAATTAAAAGCATGTGTAAAAGCTATTTGCTCACCTTGACAATTACGGCAATTGAATCCAATTCCATTTCTTTCCAATTCGCAAACTTTTCCATTAGAACACAATTTATTACTGCATTTGTTGACGGGATGATTAAAATAGTTCATGTACATCATATCGCTGGAATAAACCATGTTTTCTGGGTTTGTTAGATGATTAGCAGAATTTAATTCACACATTTGTTTGTCGATATTGAAATTTATGCTGTGACATTTTTCCGTTTTGGAGCACTTGTCCAAACATTTGCCTGGGTCGGTAGATGGTTCAGTTTTGATAGCATTGTCTATTAGTTTGATATTTCCCTTGCTGTACTCCACTAAACATTTTTTAGATTCAGTAGATTTGGTAAGTAAGAGCAGGAACAACCCAAGCAGATTTAATCTTGTGCTTAACTCCACGTACGTCGTTACTGTGTACATTGCCGCAACGTTGTATGATATTGCCAAATGTAACTAAAATCGGATCATCTCTCCTGCAGCGAAAACAAAAGTTTAAATTATGGTCGTTAATTCCATTAACTAGAATATCCTAGAAGTTCCCATTTGAATAGTTACTAAGAGTTAATTATATTGTCTTGGCTCTCTTAGGCTTCATCTCTTCCCAAACAACGGAAACTTTAAACAGCTGTTCTTCCTAGCCGAGCTATCTCGTCTCAAATAAATCTATTGTGAGTTTGATTAGGATGGCATAGATGGCATATTCTCGCGAATATCTTTCCTAGACGTTTCGTGAAAACTGTACCAAGCATTTTTAAACCGCCATTATATAACCTTCCTTCAACTCAACTGAATCTGAAATTTAGACCAAATAATATCAGTATGTCAAATTATGTTTCCATAACAACGATAAACAAAGAAAAACGAAAATCAGTTGTTCTTAAAAAAAACTTAATATATATATATATATATACATGATACTTGTCATACTATATGATATATAAAATATTGTTATTATTATTATTATTATTATTATTATTATTATTATTATTATTATTATTATTATTATTATTATTAAAATATTGCAAATATTAGAGAAAAGTTTTAAAAAATCGATTCATCTGGTTTATTGAATTATTCGTCGTTTTGACAAGAAAAAAGGGGTGCATTAAAATATTCTTGCGATTTACCCAAAATCAAACAGATGAATTTTCTTTAAATATGTGCAATAGTAATACAAAGATAATGTGTATTTTTATAGAGCTGTCCCGATCCAAGAGAGGTTTTAGAAAAACTGACTTTTATGACTTTTGTTTACGGTTTCTATGGAAACACAAGTTGACATGCTGACGACATCAACTCAAATTTTCAATTTTTAACTAATATATGGTCTAATTTTTTAGATTTGTTGAGTTTAAGGCAGTTTAAGTAACAGCGGGTTAAGAATGTTTGTTACAGTGCTCACGCTTTGACAGGAACGCTTAATACCATAATTTCTTGTTTGAAGACAAAATACTCAAGATTTGTTTGTTGCATTCAGATTGTGTTTTGTTGTTTTTTTTTTTTCAATTTATGTTGTGTTTTATATTTGAGTAAGTGGACTATTACATTAATTCCAACTATCATTGATGACCTCAGATTTACTTTTCTCCCTTGAAATGAGAAGTTTTAGTTTTAGAGTGAGTTTATCGATGCTATAGAGCGGATAGTACCTTAGCCTTAGTTTTTGTTTGTACTTACGTTTTGTTGTTAAAGCGCGTGAAAAAAAGCAAAATGCGACTGTTTAAAGTTGGAGATGCAAATGAGCACAAAAACAGATAATTTTTCACTTTTCAAGAAAAGTTTTCAAAGCTAAACGGTTTTTTGTAGACTTTTTATTCCTCAGTACAGCTTGTTGTTGCAAAGCCATCAAAATATAAACCTGGGACCGTTGATATGAAGCCTAATTAGGGCTATATCCACGGGATAAATCCCTATCCAGTGGATAAATTCAAAACAAGTCCAAAGGACTGGATAACTTCTATTCAGTGGACAACTTTATTCAGGCTTTATACAACCGGCCCCAGTGAAATAGGATCTCTTACCTTGGTTCAGCTTTGCTCTTCAGGATTCAAACATGAATCTGAAAAACGTTATTCACTTTAAGCCGATATTATTAAAAGTCAAGAATGGGATTAGCAAACGCAATGATAAGTGTCAACATAAGGATAACACCTGTTCTATCTGATACCGTAAATGCATGTGTTTCAAATAAATAAGTTACTAAAAAATTTTAATTTAAGAAGTATTTCGTTTACTCAAATTAAAATAAGAACAGATTGTCCACGCCAATAAACCGCTGACTAACGTTTCCTTCAAGAATTTATAAAAGATTCATGCGTGATTAAGCATTTTATATACAACACAATGTCAAACATATACTTTATTTGACGAGGATAACACATTTAAATACGAATTGAAAAGCAGACATCTATTAAAACGTTCTGAGAAAAGGTGCATTGGAAGATTACTCAAACTGAGTTTTTTTTTTCTTTTAAGTGCTTAGGTAATGTAGACAGATTTGACTGCATTAATGATTTCAATATCAACATAATATTTGTTCAAAGTTTTTTCTTGAACTTTGGTGTAAAAGAGGTTTGATATGCAAAAACTATATATTACATGACGACAAAAAAAAACATTTAATGCTAAAAAATATATATTTGAACCCCATAAAAAATAGTTTAGATGTAGAAAAAATGATTTGATGGTCAAAATATCTATTGGAAGTCAAAAAATCTATTAGATGTCGAAAAAATATATTTGATGGTCAAAAAAACCTATTAGATGTCAAAAAAACTATTTGATGGTCAAAAAAATCATTTAGATGTCGAAAAAATATATTTGATGGTCAAAAAATTATCTAGATGTCGAAAAAATATATTTGATGGTCAAAAAATCATTTAGAAGTCTAGAAAAGTATTTGATGGTCAAAAAATCGATTAGTTACTGAAAAACTATTTGATGATGGTCAAAAAAATCTATTAATTGCCTAAAAACTTTTAAATGGTCAAAAAATCAATTAGTTGCCTAAAAAACGTTTTGATGGTCAAAAAATCAAATAGTTGCCTAAAAAACTTTTTGATGGTCAAAAAATCGATTGGATGTCGAAAAAGTATTTGATGGTCAAAAAATCGATTGGATGTCGAAAAAGTAATTGATGGTCAAAAAATCGATTGGATGTCGAAAAAGTATTTGATGGTCAAAAAATCGATTGGATGCCGAAAAAGTATTTGATGGTCACAAAATCTATTTGATGTCGAAAAAGTATTTGATGGTCACAAAATCTATTTGATGTCGAAAAAAGTATTTGATGGTCACAAAATCTATTTGATGACGAAAAAACTATTTGATGGTAAAAAAATCGTTTGGATGCCGAAAAACCATTTGACGATCAAAAAATCGATTAGATGGATTAAGATAGCTGTGTGCATGCAATTGCTTTCAATAATGATTGATGTATTGCTTTTATTAGCTTAGGAATTACTTTTATCTTGTGGTTGTTGTTTATCCAAATTCCAGCCAAAGCTATTTTCGGGCAATAAATTTTGAAACAAACGGCGCGCCATAAAAGTTTGCCAGAAAGTCAGCAAATATTATCAATAACAACTTTTTTAATTAAATATAGTTTGTTGAGTTCATGTAGGCGCCTTTTCGAATAAGCCGCCATATTACTAAGACGGTTTCATTTTTTTATGATTTTGTTCATAATAATAAATGCCACAACGGAGCGAGCTTGAGCGAGCGAAGCAAATCAGCATAATAATCGATTATATTAGCTAGCTGAATTTGAAATTTTAATCTTCCACAATCCTTTACGAGTGTCACAAGAGCAATAGATTTTTTTATGTTCTGTTGTCAACTTGTGTCACGTGGTTTTATTACTAGGATCCTTTGAACGTTTAGCTTAGGAATACCGTGAAAGCATGAGGCGCCGATCTCTCTGATAAGCCGGTCATTCCATAGATCTTAATACCTCTTAAACACGAGCTCTTCATACCACATCCTCGATCTCATAATTTTTTTGTATCTTTTTGTTTCTAGGAATTTTATTTTGACTGACGATCATTCACTTCAAAAAACTTCAACAAGGTCCATGCTTCATATTTCATCAACTATTCACTAGATCTGGTCTAAAAGTGAATTCTCGATTTTCACTAACCGCTCAATTTTATATAATTCTTCGTAACTTTTCGTTTCTATTTTTATTGGTTCGTACTTCATTAATGCTAATAATGAAGTTTATAAATGTTGATTCTTATTGATGTGCATTTTTATTAAATTTGAAATTAATTCAGACAAATGTTGAGTAATTGTGTTTTCTTAATGTAATTAAAATTATATTTGGTTTATAACTGTTATACAAATGTCACTGTTGAAACACTAAGCAAATTCAGAAACTGATAACATACAATTTTGTGTTTTATATTTTCAACTTTTTCGGGGGCTGGACTGGAGGTGAATAATGAATAATGAATGACAGACCTTAACTTTTCTTGGAATAATGAATTATTGCCTAAAATACTTCAGGAATAATGTATAAGGACGAAATGATAAAAAATAATACATTAGGTATGAGACTGTTATCTTATAATGCTAGTAATTTTCTTGATTTTATAAATAAATAAAAAGTTACTTATCATTTGTCTCACGATGTAAGTCTTGTAAAAAACGCGACGTTTCGACTGCATTCAGCTAGAACCTATTCCAAACTAAAATGGGTTTTTCCAATTTGGAAAATCTCGCGAGAATCTAGCATTTTTCACTGAAAATGTGATGTTTTTTCGACAAAATTGAGATAATTTCACCAAATTTACCATTTTTCAGTGAAAACTTACCGTTTCCCGCGGAATGTTATCGAAAATGGCATGATCGAAAATTCCACGTATTTGTCGGAACGCCAAAAATTTTCGCCAGAATATGCCAAATTTGAATGAATTCTGAAAAATGTTACTAAAGTGCTGTTAAATAAGACTAAATATCACGGAATGCAAAAATTAGTCCTCTCATTTTTTAATTATTTCACTAAATTTCTAATTTTTTCGATAAAAGTAGCAGAAATTCTACAACTTGTACAATTTTTGTATAAAATCAGCTATACTTCGCTGCAGATTTATTTATTTCGTGAAAATGTACGATTTTTGACTAGAAATTTTATGCAGAAATTCTGCATAAACTATTTTCAGTGAAATCTCACGTTTTTCAACGAGACATAACATGCAGAAATTCTGCATTGACTGTTTTCAGTGAAATCTCACGTTTTTTAGCGAGACATAACATGCAGAAATTCTGCATTGACTGTTCTCAGTAAAATCTCACGTTTTTTAGCGAGACATAACATGCAGCAATTCTGCATTGACTGTTTTCAGTGAAATCTCACGTTTTTTAACGAGACATAACATGCAGAAATTCTGCATTGACTGTTTTGTAAAAAGACCCGAAAACGTATGGTTTTCAGACATAAACAAACGTTATTTTAACATGGTAATAGAAATTTTAACAATTGAGCTCTACTGATTTAGAAAAAGAGAGATACATTTAAAGACAAAATTTCAGAGCATTTTTGCAATTGCCCTAATTCACTATGACGTCATTGCTTGTTCACTTGGGGATGGAATCTCCAAATTCAATAGAAAATTCAACAAAATTAGCAAAACAGTTTCATCTAAAGTGACCTGGTTTTCAGGTAGAATCCCACATCTCAATCGAAAATCGCGCGCTTATTGGCTATAGAGGAGATGAATTTAGCGTGGAATTCACCGTTACACAGGTAGCCCGTACGCTTTTCATTTCACACCGAGAAAAAAAAAACTTTCGATTGAGATATGGGATTCAAGAAAAATTCAATTCCTGACTCGTGAATTCCACATTGAATTTCACTCGTAAAAACGATATCGCACTCATCGCATCGCGATTCGTGCGATATCGTTTTTCTCGTGAAATTCAATGTGGAATTCCCTCGTCATCCATTGAATTTTCCTATATAGTTTGTGGTTATATGTGCTTGATACTATTCACACACTTTGGTGAATTTGATGTGAGCCCCATCCGACGACCATGATCCTTTGAGTGTAAACAATCGATTGTTGAGGATTGTTCTGATGTGACATCATAATGAATTACGGCAATTAGTTATGTCTTCAAAGTAGTAAAGGTTTTTTTTTTTAAATTAAACCAGTAAAATCTTGTTTCCAGAGGTTTTCTTGTAGTGGTTTTGCTATGAAATATCATGAAGACAAAATAAACAAACAATCAAATACGAAAAGAAAGCATCTGGAACCAAGATATTCAGTGTATGAATTTAAAACCTAAAGGCCGGCACACACTAGGCGACAAGTCGCAGCGACTTGTCCCCGCGACATGTCGCCTCAGTGTGCACTGGTTCAGCAATTCCAACCGGTTGAATTTCAAAATTCTGTCGCGGCGACAACAATTTTCGCCAATAAATGTTAGTACACACGGGAGGAAATTGTCGCTGCGACATGTCGAGGGGACAAGTAGTCGCTGCGACTTGTCGCCCAGTGTGTACCGGCCTTAAAAGTAGATTCTTCTATTCTGAGCTGACTTGAATGATGATGGCATATGCCTTAGAAGTAGACCTATTGACAAAAATAATATTTAAGATTTAGATACGACAAAAAAAGCAATTCAATGTTTAATATTAAAGTTTCAAGTTTATTTCGCTCTTAGATTGCAAACACTAAATGTGTGCAACAGTTGTCACTATTTAGTGTCAAATAGCACTAATTGAACAAGCGAATTATCACAAAATAACACTATTTAGTGGTATTTATGTTGCATACTTTTAGTGTACGCCCTCTAAGATTACAGAATACATAATTAGATGAAATTATAAGATAATACTTTATCAATGAGTTTATAGAGGATTATTACAATGTGGGTAAAGTTAAAAAAATATAGCGAGTATTTCAGAATATAAATAGTTTTGAGACAACTGACTTTCCTGCTAGCAGAGTCTCTTTCCAATAAAAAAAGCACATGACAGAGGAGAGAACACGAGAGCGGCTCCGTTAGCAGGAAAACAAGAAAGCTGTCAATCTTTCTCTCGAATCTCATTTGCTTTTTGACTAATCGATCAGCCGAACCAATATTTAAATACTCACAACCTAACAATAAGTAATAGAAGAGCTTTTTTCATGTCATTTGGACAACAATATTTCATGTTTTCTCCGATAAATCAATCAATTTTGATGTCATATCATATGATTTATTTATAATGTCAACATGGACGTTCGAAACATTTCAATTGATTATTCATAATAATCAAATACACGTCAAACTTACCTCGTCAATGGTAGAACTTTCCACTAGATCCTTTTACACTTCTTAAGCACGATACTTTCTGTATAATACCTCCGAATGAACGCTGTTTTACGAAGAGAAAGCCAAGGAGAAACTCGTGTCTACGTGAAATCCGTTAGTTGCACAATGGGTCATGGAATGTCAACACACGAAACATCCCATCACGTGACTTGTACGACCAATGAAGAGAGGCCTTGCCATGTGACCAAACAAATTTTTGGCGGTCGACTAAGCAAGTGTGGCGATAACAAATCTACATCAAAAGGACTATTTTTTCATGTAAAATACCTCTGAACTAGAAGCATATTATTGAAAATACTTGTATAGGGATATCTAAAGATGTGTGAAGGGCTTTGAGAGTATAATTCACGCAAAAGACCGTCGTTTGAGGTAAGTTAGTTTGATGTTTATTTTATTGTTGTGTTAGGATCATAAGTTTGATTCGAAATCAAGAATATTGTCCTCTTAATGAGTTCATATGATTATTAGTAAGTCTGTTTATATGGTGTGCACTAATATTTCGATTTTTAAAACTGACTGGAGAGTCTGAAAGACGTCTGTTTCCCTAGAAGTTCACCAATCGATGAACCATTACATAAGTTGTTAATGTTGATTATTTTTTTGAAATTAGAAAGTTCACTTTTAAAGTGATTCAGCTTGTATTGAATGAATAGAGTGCACGTACTAAAAGTGTGCAACAGTTGTCACTATTTATAACTAAATAGCACTAATTAAACAAAAGAAAGCAATATAATTTGCATAAAATACCACTAGTTAGTAATATTTATCTTGCACACTTTTAGTGCGTGCACTTTACTTTTTTATGTTTATTATTATCTATGTTATAACCATAGTTAGTAGAGGGGAACATAACTAAGCAGTCAACTTGAATTGTTTTTCAGGTCCACAACTTCAAAGACAGTAGCTGCCTAATTGTTCGACAATGGTATCATTGTTATTTTTAGACAATCAAAAATACTCTTGCAAATAATGTTAGATATTATTACAACTTTTCAGTATACAAGGGATAGTTTGTTTGTAAACATCTGAAATTATTGTAATTTACATTATTGGCAAATAAATGAATATTGAATCCTTTAATTGTCAAGAGAAACTTTGTGTGATAGGACTACTGGTAGTAATAAATAACTAAACTTAGGCAATTAATATGTATTATATTAATTATACCAATCGACTGATCAACTGTAATTGGAACATTAAATGTGTGCAAGAGTTGTCACTTTTTTGTAGTAAATAGCACTAATTTGGTTATGACTAGAAAAAATTACACATCTATGAGCATGTAATTAAACATTACAACTGATTCTGTTAGCAATTTATAATTATGATAGCTCATTTTGGATAAAAGATTTTGTTGTGTGTAAAATATGTAATTCAATTTCAATTTTGTCAGAGATTGCAGAATTTATGCATAGTCAGAAGATGCAGAATTTCTGCATGGTCGGATGATGCAGAATTTCTGCATTGTCAGATGGTGCAGAATTTCTGCATGGTCGGATGATGCAGAATTTCTGCATTTTCAGATAGTGCAGAATTTCTGCATATCCATAAAAGCTAGACAATTTTGTATGTTTTTCACTGAATTGAAAGTAAATGGTACAAATATACTCAATTTTCACAATATTTTTAAATTTGAAGTGAAAAATGTTGATTTTTGACAAATTTGTTTTTTCTTGCATACAAATATACTCAATTTTCACAGTATTTTTAAATTTTAAGTGAAAAATGTTGATTTTTGACAAATTTGTTTTTTCTTGCATACAAATATAGTCAATTTTCACAATATTTTTAAAGTTTAAGTGAAAAATGTTGATTTTTCACAAATTTCTTTTTTTTTCCGTCAAATTATCCAATATGCCACTGAAAATGTCCTATTTTGGAAAAACCCATTTTAGTTTGGAATAGGTTCTAGTCATCATCAGGCGGAATGCGTAGAAAGGGATGACGCAACATCTTATACTCGTCTATTCCCATGGGAGTGCATTTTGATGGTGCGAATCTATGCCTCTGGGATTTCAATGCCGCTATCTCTATTAGTGTTGGTGGGGTGGAGTCTGATATGTATGGCCTCCTTGACGCGACGTGAATACCAATGCTGGTCTTGGTCGACACATTCGATCTTTTGCCAGTCGGGACAATGGCCGGTGTTAGTGGCGTGTTCTGCTACAGCTGACGTTTCAGTTCTAGCGAGTCGGACATCCCTGCTGTGTTCCTTGATTCTCTGTTCAAGTGGTCTTTTAGTCTCTCCGATATAGACAAGGTTACATTCGCTGCAAGGGATCTTGTAAACTACGCCGTCCTTCCTATGCTTGGGAACTGGGTCTTTTGGTCGGACTAGCTGGCTACGTAGAGTCGTGTCGGACACCACGTGTCAAGACCACCGCCCAGCGGGTTTTCGATAGCTGCAAGTCTCGACAACAATCTAAGTTCCAAAAACTTATTGATAAACAGAAACAATCTACTGTTTCTACTGCAGTGAGCGTGGAAAAAACTAACTGGGTTGTTAATTTATCTTCTAGATCACTAAGTGAAGCTGAAACGTGTTTACTAAAGAAAGGCCTAAATTTTGCTGTCACTCCCGACCGTATTCCAGCATCGGAGATAATTGCTAAAGTTGAATCTTCTATAAGGATGCTCGATAACGAAACCATCGACACAATTCGCCGCAATGTAAACAACATCTTACAAAAAGCCAAACCACCCAAGCCTAACATCGACAAAGAAATGCGGACAGCCTTAAAATCCCTTAGGGAGGATCGCTCTATTATGATATTACCGGCCGACAAGTGGCGTGCTAGCGTTGTCTTGGATACCGATAATTATTATAATAAGATGTCCTCGCTGATCGAGAACGGACCATACAAAGCCATTGAAAAAGATCCTACTAACAGCTTTTGTACAAAACTTGCAGGCATGCTGAAGGAATTAAAGAAGAACGGAAACCTGGACGACTCCACATACAACCAACTAAGACCACAACATAAACAACCACCTAGGATTTACGGTTTGCCCAAAATACACAAAACCAATGTTCCGTTACGTCCTATTGTTTCTTGTATTAATTCTTTTGTATACAATCTCTCAGCTTATTTATCTAGCATTCTCTCTCCACTAACAGGCAACACAGAATACACAGTGCGGAACTCAGCTTGTTTCGTCCGTGAAGTTCGCCACGTAACCATCCAGGAGCACGAAGTAATGGTTTCTTTCGATGTGGAGTCGTTGTTTACTAACGTCCCCATTGAGGGTGCCTTACGGGCTGCTCTGATGAAACTCGAAGCCGACACAGACCTCCCCTCACGTACTACCCTCACCCCATTACAAATTGGAGACCTATTAAATTTTGTTTTAATATCTACTTATTTTATTTACAGAGAGTCATTTTATGAACAACGAGAGGGAGCCGCTATGGGCAGTCCAGTCTCAGCCGTCATTGCTAACTTGTACATGGAAATGTTTGAAGTAGAGGCCCTCGAGGCTTGCAATGCTGACATCAAACCAAGAGTGTGGAAACGTTATGTTGACGACACTTTTGTTATAACGGAACGATCCTACACAGATGTGCTACTTCAGTACCTCAACAACCAACAACCCAGTATCAAGTTCACAATGGAGATTGAGAATGAAAACAAGATCGCTTTCTTGCACATTTTAGTACACAGGGAACCCAACGGTCACCTTAACACCGACGTATACCGTAAGACCACCCACACTGATCAATACCTCGCGTATGACTCACACCACCCCCAGTCTGTAAAACGCGGTGTGGTTAAATGTTTGCATGACAGAGCTAAAAACATTACTAGACCTAACCCTACGGTAAACGAAAAACAACGTCTCGAATCGGCTTTAATTTCTAACGGTTATCCTAGTTCTGTCTTGCAGAAAGTTACGAAAACACGACCAGCTGTAAAGAAGGAACCCACCAACTACAAGTCTTTCGCTGTATTACCCTCATAGAGGGCGTTTCACAGACGCTACGTCGATGCTTGCAAGACCATGGCATAAAGGCAGTTTTCAAGTCCGACACGACTCTACGTAGCCAGCTAGTCAGACCAAAAGACCCCGTTCCCTAGCATAGGAAGGACGGCGTAGTTTACAAGATCCCTTGCAGCGAATGTAACCTTGTCTATATCGGAGAGACTAAAAGACCACTTGAAGAGAGAATCAAGGAACACAGCAGGGATGTCCGACTCGCTAGAACTGAAACGTCAGCTGTAGCAGAACACGCCACTAACACCGGCCATTGTCCCGACTGGCAAAAGATCGAATGTGTCGACCAAGACCAGCATTGGTATTCACGTCGCGTCAAGGAGGCCATACATATCAGACTCCACCCCACCAACACTAATAGAGATAGCGGCATTGAAATCCCAGAGGCATAGATTCGCACCATCACAATGCACTCCCATGGGAATAGACGAGTATAAGATGTTGCGTCATCCCTTTCTACTCATTCCGCCTGATGATGACTAGCTGAATGCAGTCGAAACGTCGCGTTTTTTACAAGACTTACATCGTGAGACAAATGATAAGTAACTTTTTATTTATTTATATGCTTCATCCACGATGAATAACAATCCTTTTCACTCTATTTCTTGATTTTTTTAAGTGAAATTAATCAAATTTTGAGATTACTATGTCCATTGCCAGTGTACAATTGTACATGATAGACTGTATCGATTGAATGTAAATCAATTGAAAAATATCAAATTGGGTTCTTTGTATGTTGCTTTAATTATTAGTTTGTATAAAGATATTGAGAGTTGAAATGTACACTAGATTGATTTGTGTTTTCGGCACTAGTTGTCAGTCACGGGCGCAGCATTGTATTCGATGCATGTATAATTGATCATATTACCAGTAGTAAGTCTACCAATTTTGATACAAATTATTTTTCAGCCCCAAATTGCCATTTTTGTGATTGTAGATTAAAAAAAAACATAAAGACATGACACCCCTTGGTGACGGTTTATTATATATCTGTCTACTGAATATTGAAATGGAACTCAGTTAGCATATAAATTGCAATTTTTAACTCACTAGATAAAAAAAAAACAATTATTTTAGTTATCTTGGGAGAACATCTGCGTCTAATTGCAACTTGGAGCTATTTGAATTACAGTACATGATTAAAAAGAGTAACTTAAAGTAAGACATCAGATCACGTCATGTTGAATTAAATATAGAGGGGTGGGTCATCCAAAAAACCATAACAGAGAATTTGGGGAGCCAGACAAATTTTCAACCATAATGACCTAAAAAACATCGCCCCTCCCTACCCAATAAAAAATGAACGGTCCCTAAATGTTAAAAATAACAGATTATATCACAGATAATTCATCTTCAAACCCCGATATTTCTTCGATTTTCTCCACGAAAAAAGCAATATTTCACCTTACTTAGTAACAGCAATTGTTGTTAGACTAAAGACTACCGTTAAATGTGAGCCATATCTAGAATTGGACCGTTGCCACAACGATTTTTGAATAATGTTTGATTTTTACTGAGTACCCTTCTTAAATGCTTGTATCTTCTTGAGGAAGTAATTTTTTTCTCAAACATTTACAACTTAGCCATTTTCAAGGTGGATTTCTATTCTATTTGTTTTTCTTATACGTGCAATTTTGTACACTATGAAATTTGATTTTAACCGTTGTGCAAAACTACAATATTTATATCATAGTTCAAACAACTTTATTTTTGCCTTATACACTTACCTTGCAGTTGGAATGTTATAGGCAGTTTGAAAAATCAGAACGGAGAGCGAGATCTTTTGTCAATTTTCTGTGACATTCAATCTCAATCTTCAACCCCCGAAACTTTTCAAGCGTATTTTTCATTTTTTTTAATGATTCAGAAAAATAGGGTTTAGCTCTTTGTTTTCAAAATCATGTAGATTCTAAAAAAATAAGTTGATAATTACGACAAAATTACACTTTTATCATCACCGTATCATGGTATCTATCAATAAAGTGTCTTTCCCTAACATATGATGCAATTGTTGCATTGATTAGCATTTACATGATGACCGTAAAACAGTTAAGGAATTGATCGTTCCATCTTTGACTGTTATTTGCATTAAGTCTGCTACAACATCAGTGGTGCCATCATCATGGAAAATGGCTTAAGTCAGTCCTATATTTAAGAAGGATAGAGAGGACGACTGATTTGATTTTGAAAACGCCTGAAACACTTTATGTACTGGAACTTACAGTTGGATTTGAATCTAACCTTAAAACAATGCTGAAAGAAAAAGGAAAAATATAGAAATCTCATGAATGATTTAAGTAGTGACTACCAACAAGCTAAATTTATTAATCTTTCAATTAGCTCCCTTGGAGTATTTTCTGATGATTGTTCTACATTTGTTGATTTTCTAGAAAGTTTAGATTTTGATAGTAAACAACAAAAATATGTAATAAGGAAAATGATGAATATTGCAATTCGATCAACCTATTACATTTTTTGCTGCCGTAATAAAGTTCAGACCATTACGCTTTGCGCTCGTCTATTATTGTTTTGATTTGCATGTAAGCGAGGTACCGCTTTGGCGTGTTTGACATTCATACTCAGCTGGAGAGACGACGCGAGAAGTTGTGGCATGTGTACGCTTTTTTGTATTCAAAAAGTTTGTTCTTATCGAAAGAAATGTTATCTTTGAAGTGAAAGCTTCAAAAGCGGATTAATCGAATGTAAATATAAATGTTGATGGTTCATTTATCGACTCAAATCAAGAAGAAAGCTTGTCCGAAGGTTCGACACTCGGATCTGAAACAACAACAACGAGATCGATCGGTTAAGAATTAAACTCAACGTCAAAATATTGGCTTCAATTTATAAGCAAGTTTTTATCAACTATGTAGAGGGTTTTTTTAAGGATCGCGAGTACTGTGACTGCAAGAGATAATGTTATAGAGGGAAAGAAAGACGCGGTCTTCTTCGCGAAGCACTCGCCATCAGTTGATAACTCAATTTACCACCGTCCAGAATTTTCGTATTTTTTGTGTGCGATTGTTGAATAATCTTGTAAAATAACTATTTCAAAGTATTCTTAGATGACTTGGCAACAGCGTGAGAGCATTAGATCTTCATATAATTATTTTTTGTTAAAAATGAATACCACAAACTACAGAATTTCCGTAAACAGAAAATGGCCGCTAGGGGATTGAGAGGCACAAAGCCTAATGGTCTGAACTGGTCCTTTTTAACTTCTAATCGCTTTTATTATCATAATTGTTATTATCATTGTTTTTGTTGTAAATAATGCTGTTTATTAGTGTTGTGTTTTTATTGTGTATTTGTTAGCGATTCAAGTAGCAAATTGTAAATTGCCTTTAACAAGTGAGATTTACAATTGTCTGGAAAAACAAAATAAAGTTTTCATAAGTAGCGTGCATCCATCGAATTATGGATGCACGCGGGAGGCTGCTAAGCACGAAAAAAAGCGTAATGAGTTGGACGACGCGAAGCGGATGCATGGATGCATGGATGCACGCTATTTATGATCCATTCCTTTTATAATATAGCCAAGTAAACAAACAGGAAATTAATACCAAAAATCGACTTTATTTGTTGATCACTAAATTCTCCTTACGCGCGCATCTTGCGTGAATGAATGGTACAAAGGCGCCAAAACTCAACAGTCGCAGTTTGAAAATGACGGCATGACCGTTTTAGATGAGATAACAGCAAAAATTAGCTTATAACTTTAGCAAAAACTTTCAACACTATGGACAAAGCGACTTTCATCTGCAAGTTTGTACATTTTTGATGTTAAAATGTCAAGAAAATCAATGGAAAACACAGTGGCTTTTTTTGCTGTTATGTACGATGTTCAGGTTTGAAATCGTACAATTGCTTAGCAATGGAAGGTTAGGAAAACCTTTTGTACTCAAGGATGGATCAAAACGAACATTCTTGCATCTTTCTCGTGACTTCCTTTGTTGTTCAGTCCGCCCGGGTGGTTTTCCAGGCTTCGTCGTGGATCATCGTAGCAAACTTTCTGCCATTTGGATCAACTTAAAACTTGTCGTGGTGAGGCTCCTTTGACCCTCTCCATTCATTTATCTTTCTCTCTCTCTCCCTCTCTTTTAGTATTATTATCATATAGTACGTAGTTGTAAATTAGGATATTTTTAATTAATAATTATAATAGAAGAGTCTTGAGTGTGCTTTGTTCAGTAATAGAACACGATGGAAAGTGAAGAGAGCACGAAAGAAGTGATGGGATAAGAACCAACTGAAAGCGAGTCTACCGTGTATAAATAAAGACTTCATTCATGCATGCATTCATTCATTCATACTGTTTTCCTCTTCATGAAGCCAATTGGAAATATAAGTTCTTCTACGAAAACTTGCCTTTATTTTTTATGTTTGAAAAGCAGTCTTGTTTTATTAGAAAAAATTCAAAAGGACAAATTAAGCGAATTACGATCCCTGTTACTAACCCTAGTGACCGAACCGTTACTGACACTAACTAGTCGTCGAAATTTTACTGTCCCATTTCGTTTATGTCCGGCAAAAACTGAATGCTAAAGAAAACGTACATGCAATTGATACTACTGGTTTTTTCAGATCCATTAATTAACAAGCTTTTTTGTGTTGTTTTAACCACAAAGTTTTTTTACACTGCAGGAAGGTCCTAGTTCATGACTGACGCGATAACGGACAAATTTGAAAATGCAATATTTTTCCAAAACCGTGACAAAAACTTTCTTACCATTCAAAAGAATTTCCTTTTTTTCGGACTTATGGTGACTAGTGTGTACTGAAGGCTCAAAGAGGATAAAGAAAATTGCCTTTTCACATTTCCGGGTTGTGTGAAAGAGGCCTTAATTATGTACTTCTCAACACTTCAAAGATAGGTACTATCTGTAATGAACATATAGCTTTAATAGAATCCATATTAAACCCAACAAGTGTTTACAAGAGTGCAACTGTCTCAAAAAAATATTTTTAATTAACGCTTTTCAAAACAAACTTTCAAACACACTTTAGTCTATTGAGCTAATCCTTTCACTGCCTAATAAGTGAGTGAATCTGACAGCTCCAGTTTTTCTAGGTTATTTTGAGGGTTTCAAGCTCAATCCAGAGATTCAAATATGTTTGACATATTGGCGATAGTAAAATTAGTGCACCCTCTCATCAGTGCTGGAAAGAAGTTACTGTTTATTTAAGCAATAAAAGATTGATTTCCAACGTTTATCTTTGAAATAAAATGGGACAACTGAAAAAAAATCACAAGCATCCTAAATTACGTAAAACCAGTTATTTTGAGTTAAAAGCTTATTCTAGAAATCTTCTATGGCGAGATTTATACGATTATTTCTTGTAGGCGAAAACCCGAAGGAACGACTGCTATTAATCGTGACGTTTGTTCGAAAACCTGTTCGGCTTTATCAACAGACTACTTCGGTCAACCACTAGCCACGACAAGAAATGTACATATTCGAATAATCACAGTTATGAGACTCCATGAAGAAATATAATTGTTTTTCAAATATTTCAAATAATTATTTACCGTTTAGGAATATAATTTTTAGCTTCAAAATTTTTTATATAGAAGTTGGCTGATTCTTCCAAAAGTAGTCAAAATGATTTATTTGGCGTAAATTCTCTTGAAAGGTTTTTTTCACATTTCGCGCGAGTATTTAAAAAGCAGTCACTGAGCAGTGCATATAGCATATAATAACAAGTAATTTATAGACCAGTTTTAATCAATTCAAAGGCATTTGTTGGAAGGACTGATCATCTGCTATGTCTTTTTAATAGTGTCCATTAGAATAAAATATCATCATTAGAGACTTTAGTCTCACACAGTTTGATATTGATAACTTTATATCAAGCCACTATAAAAGGAAAAGCACCACCTTTTTTACATAAATACCTCTACTACTACTACTGAAGACTGAAACTGGCCAAACATTCAACATGAAAAATAAGGTATCATTCCGGCCTTGTTTTTTTCATGTTTAAGAGGTTCTTGATCTTGCACATAGGTTAGTAAACAAAATGCACATACTGTCTTTGTTCGTTTCTTAGCACTGTTGTAAAAACGTCGTTTTTACTCCCTGAAACAATTGTTTCTCACCCCAAAATGACTCCGTTTTTTACTCTTCGGGTGAGTTAAATTTACTCTTCCAAAAAGCCGACATTTATTCTTCTTTAGAGTCGAATTGACTATTACACTGTAGACTGATAGTCAAACCTTCTACCAAGCCTTTGATTTGCCAGTGACTCATTGAAGGAGTTAAAACGACCCTACCATAGCGTCAAAATGATTTTTTCTTAAAAGAAACTCTAACGTCATAATTCCTCAGCTGATCCACCCTGATTCATACGTTGCCAAATCCCTATTTCTCAAACTGGGGGATCGTAGCAATACTTGAAAAAAAATATTTCATTATGTTTCCATTTAAATAATGATAAAAGGGAACGCAAGGCTGCCTTTTGACAGAGTCAGAGACAAATTATGAGGACACATTTAATTTGAAATTGTAATATATATTTTTAAATATAGTTTAAAAACTGTTAGCTTTAATTTATTATCTAAAAAGTACCGGCTGGGTGGCTTCTATGTTTGGTTTCTACAAACGTAAAATCTGTTGTACCTTTTTCTTTTACCAGTAGATTCAGCAAAAATATGGTGCAGCTTTTTTCAGTCTTGGTGGCCGTCATTCTATTGAATGTAGCAAAATCCACAACAACAATCACAACAACGTTAAAACACACAGCAACAACAACAACAGTGATATCGACGGCCAGATCAATACCACAAAAACCACCAACATCAAAACAGCCTGGCAAAAAAGAAGGTACATTGCAGTAAATCGCAAACAAATATTCACAATTTTAAACCTTTCTTCCATTTTCCAATCTTCCAATAGTTTTATTATGACTTTATAAAATTTATATTTGATCAGCTATTTCTAATCCATGATATTTTTCGTAAATATTTTAATACCATAATTGCTGACGTACATGGAATTGTGTAAATAGAAACTCGTTTGAATTTTTTTATTTTTTTTATTTATTTATTTTTTATTATTATTTTTTTTACAAATGACTGAAATAGTTTTACTTCACGTGCTGTGTGAACCAGTTTTAAAGACGATTAATCCAAGAGATTTGTTGTTTTTTATTTATTTATTTATTTATTTATTTATTTATTTATTTATTTATTTATTTATTTATTTATTTATTTATTTATTTATTTATTTATTTATTTATTTATTTATTTATTTATTTATTTATTTATTTATTTATTTATTTATTTATTTATTTATTTATTTATTTATTTATTTATTTATTTATTTATTTATTTATTTATTTATTTATTTATTTATTTATTTATTTATTTATTTATTTATTTATTTTTGATAACTGTCAAACGATACTCGATATTTACTGACTCCAGCTTTTAACAAATCCTGAGCGTAGAAGCGGAAGCCCGAGAAAAATAATTTTGTTTTGTATTAGATAACAAAGTTTTAAATAACATAATAAAAAAATGTCTGTGAGCAAACAAGATGTACAATCTGTACATAGTAAAGTTGTAATGAATGCGCCTTCGGTGTGTAGTAAGGAAAGACATATTAACAGAAAAATGTCATATCCTGCCGAGGGCATATTATATTTTTCTATTAATATTTCTTACAATCTATACAGATGACTAATGAGTAACGTAGCAGTTCAAAAACGATGCCAAAAATTTCCAGCCAGTACAGTCCATCGTACAGTGAATGTTCAAAGATAAGATTTAAAAGATAATTTAATGTTTACAAAAGCTGCTGGACACTAAGCTACGGTGCATCTAAGGGCGAAGAGTACGTAACTCCCAAAGTCTCTTGTCTAAGCTAAAACGATCCCCATGACTTTGTAATTGAATTGTAAATGGCAATTAGAATAAAAGGCCTTCTAAAGTCTAGCTCATAACAGACAGTAGTTGTGCTTTACAGTAAATTGAATGATGAATAGTAGTGCTCTAAGGTAATTCCGTAGTTTTGCACTGCGCACAGGTCTGCGCATGTTTCAAACTTTTTGCTATTATGAATTTTATCGTGGATTCTAACAATTCAGACATTTTCAAGCGAGAAAACGCGATATTTCTGTAACTCGACCCAGTCCTCTCCCGGTAATGTATAGATTTTTCACACCGTTTGAAGTCTTTAGACGGCGATAGCACAAAAACGAACTCGGGCACCTATTTTTTTTTATTTATTTTTTTTTTTTTCAAGAACTATGTTTTATCTCATATATCAAATTGGCAATAAACTTTCATGTGTAGCTTTTGAGATATTTCGAGAAAAGTGTCTTGAATAGGCACCTCGACTTCCCTCGAACACTATACTAGTAATTTAGCATTTTTGGCTAGCAAAAGGTTTCTCTGATAAAAAAAATCACATGATTTTAATATCCACTTATATCTTTATGGGAAAATAGCAAAATCAAGAGATTTATGAATGTCTAAAAATATTTATTGACCAGTAATTAATTATTTTTGAATTTTCGAATTTTACTCCCAAAATAAAAAAAAACATGGTACTTTTCAAAAAATTCGCCAGTTCGGGGACCCCATTTTTCATTTCATTTTTGAAATAAGCAACTCAAAAAGTATTATTGTGGAAAGGTTCAAGGCATTTCCATGTCTAGTTTTATTTCTACGGAATTACTATAAAACAAGCTCATTGCAGCATATAGTGGCCTTGTGCCTCTGTATATTGATACATGGACCAATTATAAGAGTATCAAATTTTGTTTCTTTTGACATTTTGTCATTGCTGATATGTGTATTTCAATGTTGTCTCCCAGATTGTGAAAATTTGATGAAAAACCATTTTTTGAGAAGAGAAGGTTTGATTGAATATGTGGAAAGTAAACACAACTCTACAAAAAAAGGATGTGCGTGGCTCATCACAGCACCTAAGAACAAGCTGGTCAGAATAGCAGTTGTCAATTTATTCATAAGTCAAGATGATTATTTGGTAGCAAGAGATGGTATTAATGAGTCCGCTGGAGTGTTATATAACTTTACATCAGAATCTCAATATGGACCGTGGTGGACGTCTAGTGGACAATTTCTTTGGTTGATGTATACATCAAATATTCGCTTTCAGATAAAACTTTCAAGCAAAATTGAAGGTACAGTGCAATTGTCGCTTTGATATTGGAATATTTGTTTTTATTTTAGAAATAGTTTGTATTATCATTATCATATTATCAGCAGTCTGTCAAAAGTCCCCCTAGCACACTTGTAAATCCAGAGCAATTCAGATCCCGATCTGCGATTCTGGATCAAGTCGGCCACATCCATCTACATCTACATCCATCTACGTAATTGTTACTGAAAGGTCTCTCCCAGGTGAATCAGTGTTTAACGAGGTAATATTTGTCGCAGTAACAAAATTATCATGATCTTCCGGGTGAATTTGAGAAAAAAACACTAATCCACCAAGCTACCGGAACCGCGCCAAAGACTTTTAAACAACGTTAAGTCGGCAGTAATCAAGGAGATAGTCGGCAGCCATGATCGTGCCGATAATTGACTAATATTAATATTGTATTAATATTGTTAATTATGTAACATCTATTTAACATTTTTTTTATCTTTATTGTAGCTTGCTCGTCTTCAATCACGTATTTGTTTGGTACAGCGTCACTAGCAAGTCCTTTCTATCCAGATTTCTATCCCAGCAACAGAGTTTGTTCATGGATTATCTATTCCAAACATCCAATGTTAGTCTCTACATCTGATCACATCAGTTTTAAATTTCAACACTTAGATCTTGCTCAAGGTGATGAGATCGTTATTGACAGTATATCCAAAATAACCAAAAATTGGCCCAATTCATCTTTAATAATAAACAAATGGATAAATTATGAGGATTCTATTACATTTACCTTCCGGTCAGATACCCATATGGTAGGGAGAGGATTTAGTGTTCATCTCAAGTATACAACCATAGAGAAATGTAAGTACGATCACACTATTAATAGCAAAAATGATCTCATGCATGGATACTCGAGTTTCGTGTTCTCCTTTAGACTATACTAGCCTCGGTTACAGGGAAATAACAAGGGTCAAGACAAACCCTTCAGTATTTCTATTGTTTGTGGACAGTGCGTGCATTTTCACGGGATGTTCTAAATACAAATAAATAATTATATCTTGCTATCGAGGCTAATACAGCGTAAAGAAAAACGTGAAACTGGCTTATTGCATAAACAATTGTCCCTGAAATGTTGCTTTTTTCTGTAGCCTCTAGCTCATTATTTTTAATAAAGGTCTACGAATATATGACATATAATATAATTTTGAATTGTTTTTTTTTACCGTATTGAATGAAATTCGCGATCAGTCTACCACGACGTGTCCTTCCATTCAGTCCATTGTTTAATAGTTATAATGGCTTTTTATGTTATATGGCGTCTAATATCATTAGTCCATAAGCTAGCATATCAATATTTTGCAGGTTCAAGAAATAGTAAACCTACAAAATTGTTCAGTGATAAAGAGTCCATCACAACTCCGTTTTATCCAGAATACTACCCTCCTAAAAAACAGTGCTTGTGGATTGTCTCCGCACCACAGAATCACGTTGTAGCTTTTCAATTCACCGACTACGATATTGGTCCAGGGGACTACGTAGATATCCGAGATGGGGGGACTAATGAAGCACCGCTACTAAGATCATTTACAAATAAACCAAAGCTTCGTCATTGGTGGTTTTCAAGTGGAAAATCTATTTGGGTCAAGTTCAAGTCTAACAAGCATTTTACATTTAAAGGTTTAAAGATAAGAACAAACTTTGTGAAAAAGTCCCAAGGTAGCGATATTTTTTAATCAATTGCGACTTATTCTATATTCCCCTTTTCACTAAATTACATATGTGTATAGCCTGCCTTTTTACTACAACGGTTACATTGATATGATTGTTTATGTGTTTTTTAGCATGTGTGTCATCGACGCAGTTATTGGCTAACACATCGGATAGCTCATTAAGTCCTTTTGATACATTATACCTCAACAATCTTTCATGCACGTGGTTTATTACCGCACCTCAACAACAGATCATCAGTTTCTGGTTCACAAAGTTTGACTTGCTCCAGCCAGGAGACTTTATAGAGATCAGAGACGGTGTAAATGATAGTGCGATTATGATAAATAATTTTACGACTAAACCAGGCTTGAACGACAGATGGTCTTCGTCTGATAACGGCTTGTGGATAAGATTCAACTCTGATAGTGATGGTGTTGCTACTGGGTTCAATTTGACTTGGAAATTTGTCGAAAAGCAAGAAGGTAGCTGACTATTTAAAAAAATGTTAATATATGATTAAGTTTATTAGAGAACGGTAGAGGACAATACGTTCTTCTATGAATCCACACATGGGAAAAGTGGACAATTATAGCCGGGACAACCTCAAGTCTGATGCTGGGGTCCCCACTTTGGGAGAACTGAAAATCGTTCCCTTAGACAATTATAGTTGCCATCATATACTATATACTATTCTTTTAACTACAGGTTGTTCACCCTCAATTCTTAAAAAGGTTGCCTCGGATGCAAAAGCAGTTCAAAGTCCTTTCTATCCTGATGCCTACACAAACAATCAAGAATGCAAGTGGCTGATGACGGCGCCACCAGACATGGTCGTTATGTTTATCATAGCAAAGTTTGACTTGGGGCAAGGAGACTTTTTAGAGATCCGAGATGGTAGTGACGAGAGAGCTGCGATGCTGAAGAATTTAACATTAGAGCAAACTGTCACCGGCAAGATGATAAAATCTACTGGGAGGTTTCTCTTTGTAAGGTTTAAATCTGATTTTAAAAATGTTGGTAGAGGTTTTCGAATGCTTTTGTTCACCCGAAGCAAAACATTTGGTAAGTCAATAATTGTTTTAACAACTGGTAAATTCTCACATGTTGCTTCCCATCTTATTTATTCTGGAGATTTTCAGCAGATTATGTTCTCATTTTTATAGCGAAATTGTCTTCTCCCCAAACTGTTGTGACACCAATACCAGAGTTGCCTAAAAGCATATCTGAAAAGGAATCTTCCATCGATGTAATCGGAGTCGGACTTGGTGCTGGTTTTGGAGTCCTGTTCGTTGTCTCAGTATTTGTTGTGTTCTTCAAAAGAAGAAAAAATAGAAATAAAAGGTAAGATCACATAAGCCTTTCATTTTGTTTATTTCCAATCCTTATTATTATTATTATTATCATCGAGAGGAAGATGGCTACAATCGTATGATCTAGCCTATATAGAATAACACTACCCGAACAATTTTAGCCTTTTTTACAAATGTTTTCATAGTTTTCCACATATTTTCAAGAATGTTCATCCTGACTTTGAAATAGTCATGATAAAACTTTTGATAAAACTGCGACGGTAGAAATGCGTTCTTTAGCTATCGTCAATTGCGTTACCTAAAACCTCGTCTATACCAAAGTGATGCTACAATATTCAACGGAACACTTGACACAGAATGCAATGTTTTGTATGTTCTCTGATAGTTCTGGCTGTTAACCCCCTCCCTCCAGAACAATGTTGTTTTGGTATAAAAATGACGCTTGGAATATAGCTACTATCCGTGCCACGACAATTAGTGGGGGGTCACATGTCTGAAAAATGCACATGGATATTAATTAAAATACATATGAAAAACGAATACTTCTCTCCATTAGCCATGCTTGAGATTCTTATTTCTCACTTATTGCTTCTTACATCCTTTTGTTTAGCTTTGTTTTGACGTTTCGTTACTTTCATTGGTCGCGTTTCTATTTTTTATCATATATGCATACCATCTCATAATTCCTTTTTTCTCATATTATTCCGAGGAAGCACGCACGTCCGAAACGTCAGTTTTGCATTCATCACTTTACGGTGTACAACGTATCTATATACTTTGTCATTATTTATTATCTGTGCTTTAGGCCTTGCATATTTGTTCTGTCATGATATTTAAAAAATAAGCAATTTTTAGCATCAATTCAAGATCATTCTAACAGTCTTGAAAAAGAAAAGAAACAATTTCACATTTTGCTCATAAGCCAAAAAGCTCAAGCCATGAAAAATGAATCTGTTTGACACCTGCTTTTGTAAACTGTACAAACAGACATGAAAACCAACCTTCAGATTAACACTTCCCATATTGCAATTAAAATAGATACCCTACCAAGGTTGATCAGTGGGAGATTGATGGTAGTAAAGTCGAGTTACTGGAGGAGATTGGTCATGGAGCGTTTGGTAAGGTTTGGAAAGGAAAAATAGAACAGAATCTACTTGACGACCAATATAGGAGAGCTTCAAGCAACGAAACGCAAGATACACATACTAAGGATGCTGTGATTGTTGCTGTTAAAATGTTGCATGGTGAGGTTCTGTTAAATAGTCAATTACCAATTGAAAACACGCTATGTGCCTTTTGATAATAAAACATGTAATAAGCTTGCTTTTCTTACAGAAGAGGCATCTGAACGAGAGAAAAATGAGTTTTTATCCGAGATTGAGTTCATGAAGAATGTTGGACACCATAAGAACATTATCACAATGATTGCATGTTGTACTAAAGCGAATCATGTTTATCTTGTTGTTGAATATGCAAGACATGGTGACTTGCTCCATTGGCTGAAGGACAAACGTCAGAATGTAAGCAGCTGAGAAACCTAACGCCACGCAGAAATGCGGCCAAGAATGTACAAAAATGTACCATGTAATTCTCTAACTAGCCCAAATCTGTTTTGTATGTCATATTTATTCTGAATGGGTTGTTTAAATCTTTTGCTGCGCGTACCATTGCAAATGATTTCTTTTTGATTGAGTATACAAAATTTAAATTTGTCTCGAAAAGTTTCTCTCTGACCTCAATAAAGAAGTATCGATCGCTGGAATAAACGATTTTATTATGGGTATAAATGTCAAGAATCCTGTCCCTCATTAAGGGATCGATTCTTGGACCAACTGTATTCTATTTACCCTCTACAATACACTCTACAGGAGACACATTAAAGAAACAAGATAAGAACTAGTCAATAAGTTGTTTTTCCACGTTTTATTTGTGAGCCAAGCTTTCGCGCTAATTGCGCATCTTCAGGTCAAAAATGGATGTGTTAACAATTTGTTTCAACTACATTGTGTAAGAACGCGTTATTTTACAAATAAACCGATAGATTTAAAATGAGGATGCGAAAGCAATCCAAAGTAGTTGAAACAAATTGTTAACACATCCATTTTTGCCCTGAAGATGCGCAATTAGCGCGAAAGCTTGGCTTACAAATAAAACGTGGAAAAAACAACTAATTGAAAAGATAAGAACTCTTGCGCTGATGTACGTACGTTAGCTGTAATAATGTGTGCCAAACAAGGTTGTTTTAAGTATTATGCGCTACACGCAGTTGAAATGACTATCCACTCCCTTCCCGTGATATCTCAATTACTTAATATAACGTTTCTCTTCCCTGCTAGAGGTACGTTAAGACTTGTTCATCTTCAAGCAATGAATATTCAGAACCAACAGAATGCGAAGAAGCGATGTTTGTCAAACACCACAGTTTGGAGAGTTTGTTAAAAGAATTTGTTGCCCTTTCATGGCAAATAGCACAAGGAATGGTGAGTGACTGCGAAAACAATCACTACCATAACCATCTGTCGATATATAATTAATCGAAATGATTGCCACAACACATAGGCGTTTCGTTTGCTATATGCCTATTTCGGTACGTGGTATTAGCTTTTAGTGGCATTGCAGCCGTTTATGATGTTTGGGGGGAGGGGACTCCAGAGATAAACGATCGGGGATGCTCAGCCCCTAAAAGATACCAAAAAGGGAGAATTAGGCAAATTTCGCATTATTAAACCCTAAAAGAAACCAAATCGCCGATTTTTACTCTTAAAAGGTACGACGAGCATCCCCGATTGTTTACCCTCGGAGTTCCCCCCCCCCCCCCCCCCAACAGGTTGTTTTCCTCAACTGGGAAATTGCCAGTTTAATTTTAAATGTATATTACTTTTACATTTGATTTGTATGTGGTCATCATTATTAAACATAATGTGGAAGAAACAAGACTACTTTCTTTACTGTGTATTACTGTTTAAAAAATAAGTTTTAAAATGTTATACACCGTAACGTTTCGGACGTTAATCTCTTGTCGGAGTTAAAATACTTGCATATGTGGAAGTGCAATCCATACTTCTTTCAATGTTCTACTTTTATTTGCTTCCTTTTTATCACGGTTCAGTTATTTAACAATATAATTAAATACAAACATTTTTTAGAAGTTTTTATCACGTGTATCTATCATCGTAGGAATATCTGTCTTCTAAAGGACTTGTCCATCGTGATCTTGCCGCCCGTAACGTTCTCATTGCCGACGGTGTTGTTGCCAAAGTTGCTGACTTTGGTCTTTCTCGTCACGTGACCTATGAGAGTAAATTGTACCAGGCGTCTGCCAGTCGACGACTGCCCATACGATGGATGGCACTAGAGTCTCTTGTTGAACAGATATTTACCAGCAAAAGCGATGTGTAAGTTAACGATTAAATAAACAACGATATATAAAAACTCTATATGCATTAGCCCTGTGCTTTCCATTATCTGATTCCCATAATGCATTTCGACCATATACAAGATGGTAGCCTATGAAGTGGTTTTTCGCTGCAATTCATGAGCGCTTTGTACGTACGATTTAAGGCTTTAAATGCCAAGAAAAACACCCAAAAAACTTAAAACGTACTTCCAAATAAGGTGCGCTATTACTGAATATGGATATTTCATGTTGTAAATTAGGTACAAAGCTACATGTGTTTCAATTCATTTCATTTTCACTTGCACAACAGATAGCTTAGGTAAGTTTAGGTTAATGATTTGTATTTATAAGAAGGATCAGAAACTTGTAAAGGTATTAAAGCATGAAGCGAATATACATTACTTGGGTCCAGGGCTTATGAATACTCAACTTTTTCCGTTGAAAAGTGTTTCTCAAATGAAATCGTATATTTTATATTTCCAATACCTTACAAGCTATCATGGTAACTTGCACAAAGGAAAAAGCCACGAAATAATTATTTTTTTCTAAAAACCCATGCAAATTATCAATATCTTTGATTTGCTGCATCACCGGAACATTTTGAGTCGAACATCACATTTTGACCAAAATGTATATATTTGTCGATTTATATTTATAATTGATCTGTCCATAGATGGTCGTATGGTGTGGTTCTTTGGGAGATTTACTCCATGGGTGAGTTATGCTGAAGTAGATAGTATCTGAAGCCAGACAATTCTGTCAATGTTTATTTGAGTTGAGTTTTGGAGTCACGCAGCTTAATTGAGACTTCATATAGTTGTGGGTCTTAGTTTTTTAGAGAAGTTCAAAAAAGAAAAAGATCATCAACTGCCCCTTCAGATAATGATGCCTTTGCAAACATATTTTTACCTGAAAATTCCTGTCCTGGATAACTTGAATATCTATTGCTTGCAGGTAAGCTGCCCTACCATGCATTATTCAACGAACAACTTCTACGCTTTCTGAAAAAGGGGAACCGAATGGAAAAACCCGACCTGTGTCCACAAGAAATGTAAGATATCTAAAAAGATGAATATTATTCTGTCCAGTATTTAAAAAAAATGATAGAATGAAGAATGAAGAATGAAGAATTTGATATATTCCTACTCATACATATAGCATTTGTTAGCACATTGCCAGGCTAACAATTATCATCATTATATACACCTTTCAATACAAACAATTTTGAAAAAATTAACAAACAATTTATACTTTTCTTTATTTTATAAATGTAAATTTTTATATTGTAACATGAGCAATTCGCCATTTTGGCGCGACAATGTTAATTTAATAAACTCTTATTATTATCATGACAGTTATGAACTGTGCATTACAAAGTAAACATAATTGTAACTATCACTCAACCAGAATTCTTGACCAAGAAGCCCTTGAGGAATGAAGAAAAATGCTGTTTGAGCCATGTTGGATGAACAAACAAGGGAAAGTAATGAGGGATGCTTTCTTGTCATCATCCAACATGGTAGCTATGACATAACGTGAAACCCAATAACTCAATTTTTTAATACATGGTTAGTGACACTTTTGTGAAAAAAGCTTGAAAAACGGGTCAAAATAAAGTGAAATGCATCACGTTCCTAGAAATATGACAAAGTTTACATGCTTCTTTATCAAAAACTACAAATTCTATTTACCCACAGGTACGAGTTGATGCAACGCTGCTGGAACAAACATGCGCAGGATCGACCAACGTTCAGTGACGTCATCCAATGCATTGAGACATTGATGACACGTGACAAGCCGTACGTTGAGTTATTGCAGATGATCGAAGGGGATGATGGGTATATGGTGCCAGTGGACAACAGTGACACAGAAAGTGATGTGTCTGACATGGTGTGAGGATAGCGTTTAGGGCTAGCTGCTTATTATTCTTTTGAATTTGGCTGCAGTCTGGGGCAATATGAACAATGACTTTCCTTTAAATTCAAAAGAATAAATCAGCATGCAGGCTATCGAGGTCTAGGTGCAACTTACTGAAAAGCTGTATTTAATAGCTAAGGCATACAGGACAATAATATACATAGATATCCCATGTGTAATAGTATATTGAATCATCAAAGTGAGTAGTGTAAATCGGTGAATAATTGTCAAGGGGATGAAGCAATTCAAGCAGAAAAAGGGTATTAAAGGGTACTTAAGGGCAATATGAAGCTTGTTTAAAACATATCTAACTTCGTTAATGCATTGCAAGCAAAATAATGAAATACGAAAATGAAAAAAAAAAATCAAAGAAAAAACACACAAACACACTCAAAATAAACACATATCAACTTATTTAAATAACTATATATAGAAATAAATTACATCTTAAACCGTTGTAAAGTTGTAATGCTCATTGTTTTGTATTAACCTCTATTGTCGTCTGTTGAGATGACAATGACGGATTTCATTACATGACTGAAAAGGTTTATGGGTAATGTTTTTTAATGAATAGCTACAGAAGATACACATACCATTTTATCGAACATCGAAGATCTTTATCTTGACAAAATGACGCTGATTTAAATAAAATTACTGCTTATTTCTCATCATTATTTGAAGCCTACAGTAACGTTCGGTCGATAAGTCTGCATCTGGGATCATCAGTATTCTGTACAACGTTTTTGAAATAGGTATAAAAATATGTGCAAACCAGCAAGAAGATGACGTGTCAAACGTATATTTCAGGGGTTGAAACACATTGAAACTCTTGTTTTTGGTATCTTTCATTGATGAAAAATTTGTGAAGCCACGCCCTTTTGAAAAACGTCCGGTATCTTTTAGTGGTATTTTTTTTTAAAATCCGATCACTTATCCCCGGAGTCCCCTCTCCCCCGGGATAAAGATGTAGCAAGACAGATAACCGGTCGTTCTCTGTCAGTCTTTTTTCCCCCTCGTTTTTCGTATCCCTAAATGTAGACCCACCTACAGTCGAAATAGCCCTTTTAAATGAAACTGAAATGGATTTTTTTGTGAAATTGAAAGCGGATAAGTTAGACTTCATTACAGCTAAAACTTACCAATTCAAATTGAAAGCTGTCTCTGTAGGTTGTCTTTGTTGAAAACAATCTTCTTTGGTGAAACCAATGATCGATTTTGGTACATTTTGAGGTTTGTCTTGTACATAAAAGTCTGACCTACAATAAATAAAAGACGTTATAACTGGCAACATAAAGATTGAGCGATACAAAACTGTTTTTAATTTTTATTCTACATAACAAAGACTTATTATTATTATCATTATCATCATCATCATCATCATCATCATCATCATCATCGTCATCGTCGTCATCGTCGTCATCGTCGTCATCGTCGTCTTCATCGTCATCATCATCATCATCATCATCATCATCATCATCATCACCAGCATCATCAGCATCATCACCAGCATCATCAGCATCATCAGCATCATCAGCATCATCAGCATCATCATCATCATCATCATTATCATTATCATTTACTAACCTTGCCTAAGAAGAGCCAAATCAGCTCTTTGTGGTATAGGGGCGGTTTTGAATTGGTTGAATCAGCTCATTTGCATTCAAATAATGAAGCGATTAGGAAATTTATGAAATTGGTTTAAAAACATTGTAAAGTATTCCAATAAAAACACCGGGGGAGGGACTCCGGGGATAAACGATCGGGGATGCTCGTCAGAATTTTTCAAAAATACCCCTAAAAGATACAGGACGTTTTTTCAAAAGGGCGTGACTTCACAACTTTTTCATCCCTAAATTTAAAAGATACCAAAACCGTTAGTTTGAGTGGCTTTCAACCCCTAAAAGTGAGAATTTGGCAAATTTCATATTTTTAAACCCTAAAAGAGACCAGTTCAATCTCATTAATTATTAATATTCATTTGTAGAAGTAAATATGAAATTAATTTTAATGAAAGTTAATTAATCAAAGTCATTCATCATACATTTTTCTCCAACATTTGGTACGCTGCATGCAGGAGACTATGGACTTAATTAATGAGAAAAAGTGTTTTAATTTCAATACCTCACAGCTGAATCTTTTGATCTCAGGATAGTATGAATGAAATATAACGATTGTAATACGTTATTACTTGAGTACTCATACCTAGACGTTTAACTACTTTAATTACTTTGCGTTTAGCACAATAATAGCAGTTTTAAAAACAAGTGATAGAGCACTCGACGAAGAGATTTTGGCGCTATTTGTGTAGCCGCATAAATTACAGCAAACATTTGCACATCAAAGCCTTTCTACATCTGTTAAAATAAAATAATTAAAAATCTAATGCTCTTGAGTTTGTTTATTGCCTATTCATTGTTGAGGATTCATGGGTGTGGGAGTCAACCCAATTCAATATATAACTGGATGATTCATATTAAACTAACGGTGTAATTTAAGTTCGATGTTTAAGATGTAAAAATATGTAATTCAAATTGTAAGCTTGTAACACCGTTTATGAAAGTGAAGTTTCGTGCTTCTTGCTACTTGTTTCTATATCTTATTTACTTGCTAACAACAGTTGAAATTAAGGTAAGACGAACTTTAAATATGAATATTGATTTACGATGTTCATCTTACAAATAGAGAAAAATATCGCTCTGGGATGGTCACGGTTGACCCTATACTTCATATTCTGGCTACGTTTCCAGAGTGGTTGGCCTTGTGCTGTAGCGTATAACACATAGTACTAGAAGCCTGAGGAGGTGGAGTCGATGTATATGATATTTTTTATCTTATTCTTTTCAACATATTGATACTTTAAGGATGGGTTAACTAGTAGAAATATTATCTTAAAACTTTGCTTGAAAAACTGATATTTCACCTTTATTTGCCCTTTTGCCTTACTATATCTGTATTTATGACCACAGTCAAACGGGAAACTGATTTTTTATCATTTTTAGCAACCGATTCAACAAAACACGATGCATTTGATTTCAATATGGGTTATTTTCCTGGCATTAGAACTAAATCAATCGAAACAAGCTGCAATAACAGCCTCAGAAAAACTAACAACACTGGCGACAACAAACCTGGGGGAAAAAACGCCAGGTGTAAAACAAGGTATGCTTACATAGAATTACATAACAACTGCCTTATACACTTATACTATACTTTTATAAATCATTATTAATCATTAAATTAATATATACGTCATAATAATGATTATTAAATTGAGTGCAAAAAAAACACATTCTATCAGCGGTATTTCAAAAATGAGAATGAGTGTTTCATCGGCAGATATAGACACGCATTTCTAGGGCGCCGATAATACACGAATTCGAATTTTACATATTGCTTCTAAAACTTCAAACGTAAGCTTATATTTTTCCATAAAACCCCATTTTATTTTGTCAACACTTTATCGGAAAAAAATGAAATTTCAAGGTTTCACTAATTAAGATAATTTCATATCAGTAGTTTTAGGACTCGTTCAGGGTGTTGATTTGGTTTGCCAATTATTTATTGATTATTCGTGTGTTTTCGAAGAACTGACGATTAGACAGAGAGAAATAACAAATTTACAAGTCTTCGCTACGACATGATTAAAGTACTGACTCGCAATTTTATCAGATGATTATTCAGAAAGAAACCACACCATATTTAACTTCTCAACTTATTTTGATGAAGTTGTATCAGTATTCAAGGAGCTATAATAAATTATTGAGATTGGATGTGGTGGATTAGGGTGGGGTTGGGTTGGGTGATGTTTAAAGTGTGCACAGTGCATTTGAAGTAATTCCGTAGAAATAAAACTAGACATGGAGATGCCTTGAAAGATTCCACAATAATATTTTTTGAGTTGCGTATTTCAAAAATAAAATTTAAAAAATGGGGTCCCCGAACTCGTTTTCTCGCGAGAATGTTTTGAAAGGTACAATGTTTTGTATTTTGGGAGTAAAATACGAAAATTCAAAAATAATTAATCACTGGTCGATAAATATTTCTAGACATTCACAATTCTCTTGATTTTGCCATTTTCCTATAAAGATATAAGTGGATATTAAAATCATGTGATTATTTGACCAGTGAAACCGTTTTTATAACCATAAATGGTAAACTTCTAGCATAGAGTACAGTTTTCGATGGAAGTCTAAGTGCCTTTCATTTCTTGAAATATCTCTAGACATGGAAGTTTATTGAAAATTAGACATGCGAGAAAAAACATCATTCTTAAAAAAAATAAGAAAATAAAAAAGATAGGTGCCCGAGTTCGTTTTCGTGCTATCGCCGTCTAAAGACCTCAAATGTGTAAAAATCTATACATTACGGGGAGAGGACTGGGTCGAGTTACAGAAATATAGCGTTTTCTCGCTTGGAAATGTCTGAATTGTCCGAGATTTTTCTTTAAAGCACTTTTCAAACGTAATCTGACTAGAATCCACAATAAAATTCATAATAGAAAAAAAATTGAAACATGCACAGAAATGTGCGCAGTGCAAAACTACGGAATTACCTTAAGCGAAATAAACGGTGTCAAATATTGCATAGCTTGGGCGCATTTTAAAGAATTTCACTACATTTTTGCTACTATTGATTTAGTGTTATCAATTTCTATTTACATTGCAGATTGCGATAGTTCTCTGATGAGAGACAAAGTTTTGATATCAGATGGTAAAATACACTATAATTCAGATACTGGTCGCTATAACATATTAAAGAAGTCTTGTACGTGGCTTATAACGGCACCTGAAGACAAGTTTATCAGAATAAAGTTATTTAGTTTACTCAATAAACGCGATTATTTATTAGTACGAGACGGTATTAATGACAGTGGCACAGTGTTGGCTAATATTACCCATAAATCTCATGATGACTTCAAAGACAAGTGGCGTACATCTAGTGGACGATTCCTATGGGTTCAATTTACAAACTATTTGATAAGCGGACATTTGGAACTAGAATACAAATTCTCACACAGAATTGAAGGTAATTTGTTTTTAATTTTTTTAAGTTCATACTGCTAAAGTCCAGTAAGATTGCTGGTGTTTTTTTTTTAGATATTCGCCATATGCGTTTTTGCACAGGGGCGCCGGAACAGTAACATCCGTGGGGGGCACTATATCATCCCCACCCCTCCCCACCCCAACAGAAAGTATAAACTAGAGCCCAGTCATCTCGCATTTCCTTACGACACAGAAAACCAGCTCCTGCATCCAAGGCAGTTATGTTTTATGGGTATTGTGGCACGTAGCATCTAATTGGAAAACTTTACAAACTGGAAAAACACAAAACGATTTTTTGTATAAACTCATGCATTAATATTTTTAAAACAATATTTTGTGGGGGGCACCCCCCCCCAGTTCCGCTGACCCTGTTGCTTGTTGGACATGTGAACGTAATGTAAAAACACCATGTGGAGATCCTAGACATGTCCTTGAAAGTCATATTTCACATAATAATAATAATAATAAAAATTTATATCTTGTGAAGCGCATCCCAATATTTCTCGATGCGCTTTACAATTTATCAAATGTTAATTTACAAAATTATAATAAATGATCTATTCACTAAAAATATATAATAATAACAATGGTAAAGATAATTAAATTAAGTTTTCAAAGAGATAGGTCTTAAGCCGCGACTTGAAGACATCTAACGATTGTGATTCACGTACTTCAAGTGGTATCCGATTCCACATACAGCTATTCTTTAAATGATTCTAAAGCAATTTAGTCAAAAGCAAAGTCATTTGCATATCTCATGTTTTATTATTATTTTTATTTATTTTTTATTGAGAAAGAACGATTCGAAATGTACAAAATAACATTACATGTAGCTATATAATACAGTTTTGTACAGTTTTGCATCGTTGTTCTAAGTCTATCCTTAAGAAAAGAAAACTGAAAACTTGAGATATACAAATGACATTGTTATTAGCATATATATTACATATGTGGGATTCCCAAGGAAAATAAAAAAATAACTCTTAACAAAGAGCCAAAAATAAAGCAAAATATGAAATCAGTCTGTCAGAAAAAAGTTTAGTAGATAATGAAACTACTCTACTTTCAGCTTGTACATCTTCATCAACCAAATTGCATGGTGCGGTATCTTTGACCAGCCCTTTCTACCCAGATTTCTACCCAAACAACCAACATTGTTCTTGGTATCTCCAAACGAATCTGAAATCAGCACAATACACCCGTTTTCAATTCAAGCATTTAGATCTTGCTCAAGGCGACGAGATCATTATAAAGAATAAATATAAAATAACCAACCAATGGCCTAACGCATCTTCAATTATTAACAAATGGATCACCGTGGACACTTTGACTACCTGTCATTTTGAATTCAAGTCAGACAGTAAAGTTACTGGTTTAGGGTTTAGTACTAATATAAATTACATCGACAAGCGCCCGTGTAAGTATTAGGTTCTAGAATCCAGGATTAATAGTCCGCTTCTCATCTCTTTGAGCGCGTTGCACCTCGTTCTTCCAAGAAAAATGACCTTATAAAATGGAATTTACAGAGGAATATATACAGTTTAACACTTTTTTCCAATATTTTGTATAGTTGCACTGAGGCAAACTTGAGTTGTAAAGACAAAGCACTTATAGAACATCAAAATGATATTGATTTTACAAAGAATAGTTTTAAGTTTATTATATGTTGATTGTTAAGTTCTTATAATATTCCATTTATTGTAAGGAAGTTGTTCCTATTGCTGTTATGAAGCAATCGAAATAAAAATCTCTGTATTATTTATATTACCCATATGATTTACCAGAGATTTACCAGTCTTACCAGCTGCTTAAGACCACTTTGATGCACGTCTTTTTCTTTTTTATCCATTTTTTATTAAATTTCGAGCTGAAGATTTTCCTTAATTTTTATAATCCCCCCATGAACCACTTAGATTATTTTCTCAAAAAAATAACAGAAGAATTCTTCTAGAAATGTCTAAATTAACTTGACTTTGCAGCTTTTTTCATTTCATTTACTGAAATAAAATAATTGATATAACCGAATACATTTTGAGTGTTTTATTCTCATAAATGAACTGCAATGAATGACGTACTAGAAAATGCTAACGAGAATCCAAAACGGGCATATATTAACGAATATAGTTGGAAAATTCCCATTGGTCACCCTCCTTAAAAAATCCTGAATCCGCCACTGGACAACCTTATATTCATCGCCGTTGTTATTATATCTTACAGGTTCTTTGCTGTATCGATGGCATCCACATAAAATAACTAGTGACAAAGAAAGAATAAAAAGTCCCTTTTATCCAGAATATTACCCACCACAAACAAGGTGTTATTGGTCGTTAATTGCACCAAAGGGTCACGTTGTGGCATTCAAGTTCACTGACTTTCACTTGGGCCCTGGAGACTACGTGGAGCTGACAAGTGCACGAACAAAAGCGCGTTCGAGACCATATACAACTTCAAGTAGCCCAAACTTGGATCATTGGTTGCTTACAGATAGTCAAAATATGTTTGCAGATTTTGTATCAAGCACGCAATTTACTTTCAGAGGATTTGAGATGAAGATAAAGTTTGTTAAAAGGCCACTTGGTATAACGTTCGTTCATTTTTTCGAAATTAACATTGTAACGTAGTAAAATATAATAAAGTGTTTCTCCTTTTAGGTTGTTCTTCATCCATGGCTTTATTGGTAAATACATCCGATATTTCCTTACGTCCTTTTGATGCGCTATATCTTAACAATCTTTTATGTACGTGGCTTATCACTGCACCTCAACAACAAATCATCAAGTTCTGGTTCACAAAGTTTGACTTGGTCCAACCAGGAGACTATTTAGAGATAAGAGACGGTATAAATAGCAGTGCTACTCTTATCAGCAACCATACGACTCAGCCTGATCTAAAGGAAAGATGGTCTTCTTCTGACAGTTATTTGTGGATACGATTTATATCTGATGGTGATAATGTTGCTTCTGGATTTAATCTGACTTGGAAATTCGTCGACAAACAACAAGGTATGCGACAGATTTTCACACAAAACACTAACAAAATATGAAAAAAATCGTAAGCCCTTTATGTCCAAGGAGTACGTACGAAAGGAAATTGCATACAACAGATTGTCAAATAATAGCCCTAATACTTTAGTCTCCCCGATTAGTGTGACACATTATCATTATTATCATATGACCAGTATCCGCCCGGGCGCGTGCTCTAAAAAAAACCTTCGTAGATGATGGCGTCAGTAGTGCCGTGCGGCATTTTCGAGCAGGGCCGTACGAATGACAGTGCTTTACATTTCTAACTTTTTGTTTTTACTCAAAAAACATGAGCGATACGGCAAGTATCCATAATGAAAGTGAGTTCTACTACCCAGAAGAAATGTCTGACGAGGAACTGATAAAAATATGGAACATATCGAGAAAAAACTTCTCGTTCTTCTCGTTGTGTTCGATTTCGAGATATATGAACTTATCTTTCACTGTTAAATATTTTTGGAATGAAATGTTCTACTTTGTAACGATTTCCGTTGATTTAATGTGTCAAGTTTCATTGTTGACCTCCCGGCTCGGGATCAAATATGGACACACGAAAGCGAGGCATTTTCGTTGGTGTCCGAGGAGCAAGTACCGTGCGTTGGTAGGTTGGATGACTTTAACGTTTTCACCAAAATATCTCGATAAATATTTTTTGCTGGAGGTTGAAATTTTAGCACAAGTAAGAATGACTATTGATCGATAAATGGACCGAGCATAGTGTCAATTGGAAAAATAGAAAAGCATTTTGAGCTTGACGATCAGAGGCAGTTGTCTATCGCAGCCATGGAGCTCTCCTGCCTTGTTATTTTTTCTTCTGTGGGGGGAGAAAAACATAAAAACATGTTAAAAAATGTTTTGTTTTCAGAAAAACGTTATTTACAACAAGTGGATTCTTTATCTAAAGAAAAAGAAGAAAAGAAAGAAATAGACTGAAAATGTTTTTTTAGAGATCAGTATATGGGGCTCGATCTCGCGACCCTTAAGCTTCGATTAATAAGCCACAGCGAATTGGGCTGGTCCGCCTGTGGATTGATCTGCCGTCCGCAATAGCTAGGTGTTCGTAATACCGGGGTGTCCATAGGATCCCGTAAGGCGAGAGTTGACTGTATGTGTTTTTTTTTTCAACCACAGCCCTCATATTATATCTTTATTTTAACTGCACAGCTTGCTCGTCGTCATCTGCTGAAAACATCACCAGTGATACTGAACATATTCAAAGTCCCTTCTATCCTGATACTTACAGAAACAACCAAGAATGCAGATGGTTAGTGACTGCACCATCAGAAACGATCGTGAAATTTATACTAATTAAATTTGCATTAGCTCAAGGAGACTTTCTAGAGATTCGAGATGGCAAGGATCACAGAGCTGTGGTGTTGAAAAACTTTACAAGTGAAGAGCCGGCATCTGACAACATGCACACATCGACTGGGCAGTTTATGTTGGTTACGTTCAAGTCTGATCGAGAATATGTTGGAGAAGGCTTTCGAATGCGTTTGTTTTTCCAAAACAGACCGATCAGTAAGTATCAAAAACTCATAAACGCGTGGCGCGGTTCTATGCTCCGAAATATTATAGCATAATTTTGACACCATTTTTGGTCAATATTTAATACCCAAAGCTAGATTCAAAATGGCAGCTTGATGCTGCAATCAGAGTTTTTAGAAGATATTTTCCTTTATGAACGTTAACAAGTGTGGTTTACTTAATTTTTAAGGTTTTGGAAGACAAAAAAATATAATTCTATTTGAGGAAATGTTTTCTACGAAAAAATCGAATGTACCGGAGCATGGAGGCAAAGTAATATACTATACGTTTCAACCCCCTATGAGTTTCTGTAAGCATGGAATTCCTTCAAACAACGTCCAAAAAAATAGCAAAACACATTTTAAATAAAATAAATAAATATTACAATTCTCATCCGCATAGTGGTTATTCTTCAGATGGACGATCGCACTCACTACACTCTACTATTTTCTACTCTTCTATCCATTCAATGTTGATTTTCATTTTTCAAAATATATGCACCATTATAATAGTTATTATACTAATGATATTTTTGATTATATCATATAGCAAAAGCTCCAGCTGCGTCATCGTCTAAAATGTCCCAAACAGTTATAACCCCTTCTCAAGATCCAACTCATATAATCGTTGAAGACGAGCAACAAGTCTCCTCGAAGATTGCGATTTCAGTGAGTCTTGGGATTGCTGCGGTAGTTATTGTCGTGATTACTGTCGCTGTGTTCATCAGGAGAAGAAAGACAATTAGGCAAAGGTGAGTTTGAAAATCTTTCTTTTTGACAAAGTTTGGATAAGATGAGGTAACGCCGACTAGCAAAAGTCATATGTCTTATGCAGCTACACTAAGTTGAAAAATTGTGGGACATTGTCCTTCTTTTTTTGTCACTGTGTTTCGCTGTGTTCATCAGGAGAAGAAAGACAATTAGGCAAAGGTGAGTTTGAAAATCTTTCTTTTTGGCAAAGTTTGGATAAGATGAGGTAACGCCGACTAGCAAAAGTCATATGTCTTATGCAGCTACACTAAGTTGCAAAATTGTTGGGACATTGTCCTTCTTTTTTTGTCACTGTGTTTCGCTGTGTTCATCAGGAGAAGAAAGACAATTAGGCAAAGGTGAGTTTGAAAATCTTTCTTTTTGACAAAGTTTGGATAAGATGAGGTAACGCCGACTAGCAAAAGTCATATGTATTATGCAGCTACACTAAGTTGCAAAATTGTTGGGACATTGCCCTTCTTTTTTGATACCATTTCGTTATCTCCCATTTTTTTCTTTTTCTCTCCACAATATTCCAGTCAATCTCCTCCTCCCCTTAAACAATGTTGAATGATTTTCATTTCATAGCAAAATCATCACCGACCATGCCAACATGGTGACAGGGGAGGTGGGATGCGCCTGAAAAATGATCAACATAAAAATGGTTGAAACAACTAATGTCCAAACTAATGTTGAACCCTGGTGTAGCTTCGTAACATCTTAGGAAAACAGAGGACTTCTGCAAGAAAAAATCGTGTGATCTCATCGTCCATTAAGCAATCAAATTTGTTTGAAAGGAAAAGAGCACAAGCTGCAGTTCATTCAAAAACACTAATCACTAATTACGTACTTAATAAAAAATGAAAAAATACATAAAATATTTCGCGTCATTATTGCTTTACGGCTGTATTGTTTGGTCTTTGAGTCATTTTCTTATGAAGAACAAAAGGCATATCCAAACAAGAACAGTTTCTTAAAGAACCCAACATGCTATTCAATATTCATTGAACAGATTTTCCTTTAGGAATGATTCATGGGAGATCGATATCAGTCAAGTAGAGTTACTGGAAGAGATCGGTCAAGGAGCCTTTGGTAAAGTATGGAAAGGAAAAATGGACTCGAATGTACTTGAATCCAAACAATTTAAAAAGTCCTCTTCCACAAGAAATGATGTGATTGTTGCAGTTAAAATGTTGCATGGTATGTCAATTGCTATTATGAATGCTTTCAAATAAGCAACGGCTATTAAGACGGAAAACGACGTGTAAATGTCGATTGCACTTCCAGATTTCAATAAAGTTTCAAAATTGGCTTACAGGCATTTTATGTGTTTTTTCATTATAAAACTATTTTATTTGTCAGAAGGAGCATTTGCACAAGAACAAAGGGAATTCCTTGCCGAAATCGAGTTCATGAAGAATGTTGGTAACCATAAGAACATCATTTCAATGATTGCATGCTGTACTAAAGGAAATCAAGTATGTCTAGTTGTTGAATATACACAGCAGGGTGATCTACTCCATCTGCTAAAAGAAAAACGTCAAAAGGTATTAAAAGATTCAAACTTGTTTGTTCAAGCCATTACACTCACTGGTCTTATATAGTTTTGTATGTGATGTAATGTATTGATTATAAAACGCATTTCTCCAATTTCTCAATTGGCTTTACAATCTTTAATATTTATAGTATGTAATCCGGTTTTACAAGCATGAGGTTTGTTATTAGTTAGTAATTAGTATGTATTAGTGTAGGTGTGACATTTCCACCAGTGCCACGTGCGGGTTCTCTTGCGCCTCACCCAAACCTTCCAACAAATACTCAATTTTACCAGGACTCATATACTTTAATCTACTATCTTCAAATGAATCGTAATAATACTTATCTTATCGAGTATTAATTTCTTGTTACTTAATCTGATAATTTCTTGTAATAACTGAATAGGCTTTGATAGGCTTTGCTTAAAGCTAGATTTACTCGTTGTAATATAATGACTATTTCAAGACGAAAAATAATTTCTCTTATGTGACGCGTAGTTTCAAATACTGAAATAGATCTATCTTCTATCTTATTAATATTATCAACCTAGCCTAAATACAATTTAACGGGGAATTCTTTACATAATACTTTTACAACCATTCAAAGTTCATTTTAATCGTTCATATGATCTTTCAATGCTTACTATTTCTTGGTCGATTCCACGTGGTTCAGCAATCTAACATTTAGTTCTTTACACAACTCGCTTCGTCTCACAGTCGGTCGTTTCTAGCACCAAATAAGTCTGAGTTTCTCTTTGGTTTGTCTTTAGTTTGACTTTCTTGTCTTTCTTGACTTTCTTAACTTTCGATTCTTTCTTAATAACTTTCGATTCTTGTGAATGATTGTGTTTCACTGATACTCTGAATTTAGTATTTCTAGAAGGAGTTTCTAGACTGAACTTCGCATAGCTTACTGCTATTCACTTGACGATATGAGCATCGACTAACTCACTCGACGAACAACAATTAACTTAGTCACAATCAGTTCTTTTCCTCTTTTTGTGCGAGTTTATCTTGATTCGTACAAAGGACATGATCCTGGTTATATAACCCTTTTCATCTTTTCTTGTATTCTTATGACCTAATTGCAATCTACATTATCTTATTTACTTAACAAGCTCTAGGGACTTGTATGGACCAATAAATGCTCTATTACGCTTGTTGTGTAACGATATGATTATAGTTCACTTTATCAGTGACCATTGAATACGTAATGATGTTTTTGTCACAGTAGGCCTATCCCCGATGGTCGTGACCTGCGTCCTCAGGCGTTCTTTCACGTTCCCCCGTTACTATTTAATGTGAAAGTGTGGCGAGACGGGATCTCCAGTTTATCGTCCTTATCCAAGAAGGCGCAAGGCTAACAATTATAAATCGAAGAACATTCTCCTCAATTATTTAAAAACACTGAGTAATATTCCGGCTGAAGGTTCGACCCCGCAGCCTCCCGGTTAACAGCCACTGACGCTCTCCCTACCTAGCTAACCTGTTATTCATTGTATATAATAATTTTATATTTATGTATTATGAGAAATTGCATCTGTCTAATGCACGCTACTAGCTAATTGAAAAGCGTATATATTCATTCTTATCCATAAAGAATTACAACATTTAAGGAAGGTTTTCAAACTCGTCGACTACTTCTCCAAAGAAAATAAATGTCTTACCGCAATGATGAATGCAGGCGTATGTAAAAGGATGATCCTGAAGGGGGAGGAGAGTAACAACTCCCCATTTCCTTACTTTCGTCCAAATCCCATGGTAAATTTAAAATCATGTTCTAAGAAATGCCAATCAAATATCTTGTTAACAATGACTACTTTGAATTTAAATGTCACATTGCGCATTGAGGAAGTCTTTTAATTTATAAATAAATTATATTATTCAACTTTATTTTTTCATCTTTATACCGATATAAGACAGGCAAAATCATACAAATGACTTAATTTGAAGCATTATTTGAGCTCGTGTAGAGCTCAACACTATACAACAAGTGAAAATTCGAGCCCCGATTTCGGAGACTTTTGCCACTTCCAATGAAAAAAATCCCAATCCGAAAGAAAAATCGCCACTTCAACTATTAAAAAAAAACTTAACCCACGCACCAATCCCCCTCTCAATCGGTTTTAGCTTCTTAACACATAATTTCGAATAATATTCCGCGACAAACCTAATCCTAACTAAGAGGGAGTATGATCATATTTTCTTCTTGCTTACAGACGTACTTGAAAGTTGCTACATCGCCAACCGATGAGCTTCCAGGATCCAACTCCGACAACGATGAGGAGGTGGAAGAGTCAAAAGAAAGTTTGGAAAGTTTATTGGATGAGCTCATTTCATTCTCGTGGCAAATTGCACAAGGAATGGTGAGTAAATAAAATGTTGTCTTCATTACGTCACCAACGTTTATAGTTTATATCTTTTAGCCTTATAGAAAGTAAGTGTTTTCAACGGAACTATAATACATGTACCCTATTATATATTTATACTAGAAGCTGTTTACAGAATTCGAGTTCTTGTTGTATCAGATCTACAAACATTCGACGTCTGATACAACACTATCTCTCTCTCTCATAAACTTCACCTATAATTATTTGAAGCTTTCCACTTATTTACTTTGCTGATACGTATATTAGTTATGGCCGAAACGAAAAACATTTTTAAGTTTGTGTGTGTGGAAGTTTGAAGAGTATTACTTTAGATAACGTTGGCACCACACGAAGAATTAAAAGTCCCTTTTTAAAAACTTTAATAATACAATTAAATGGCAGTAATACGTTTCCTTAGTTGTTTCGTTGGGAAGAAGACTTCTTTCAAATTTTGTTTTAAAGAATTGACCACTAAGCATAATTGTAAGAGTTCCTTGTATACATTTGCAGGAATACTTATCATCCAAAGGAATCGTTCATCGTGACCTCGCTGCTCGTAACGTTCTCATTGCCGATGGTCTTGTTGCCAAAGTTGCTGACTTTGGTCTTTCTCGTAACGTGACATATGAGACTAAATTGTACCAGGCTTCTGCCAGTCGACGACTTCCCATACGATGGATGGCCCTTGAAGCTCTTGATGACCAGATATTTACCACTAAAAGTGATATGTAGGTCACCTCTTCTCTCGATGATGCTCAATTTTAGTTTTCGTGTCTGAATACGCGACAGTTAGTTGTGTTTATTTATTGATATCTATGTTTGTTTATCTGTCCATAGATGGTCGTATGGTGTTCTTCTTTGGGAGATTTACTCTATGGGTAGGTAATGTTTTAGCACTTAAAAGTGCTGTCTATTTTGAAAATACCATTTTCAACCTCAGATGGATCCAGCATTTCAAAGGCTGACAGTTTGAATTATATAATTCAGACTGGAAAAAGTGGAAATTTATTTATTTAGCAAGTGCTATTTAAGACATGATATCTGTCCTCTTACTTGGAGTCGACAACGCATCGCGCAGAATGCTATTGTACTCAGGGACAATTACTTACGGTGCTAAATTATTCACACTAGGCATAAATATGAATAAATCAGTGTGATTAAAGGTTATGATTGGCTGTTTTATCTCTGCTAATTTGAATATTTCTTCCGACAAAGCTACAAGCAATTACGGACACAAGGTTTCAGAATTCTATACCAAAATCCACCTATTCTTGTCTTATCCGCTTATTGTTTTCTGGCGTGTCAAAATGTTATGATACAACAATAAGAAAAATTCGCAAGTCTACACCAACTATAAAGAAATAATAAACTAATAATTTTTACTCAGCACATTTTGTTCGAATTTGATATTAAACATTCTCAATGACAAACGGCGCACAAAGCTATATGAGTAGTTTGAGCGCTCTTACAGGAATTTTTCTAGCTAAATGGCGCGTTTACATATGATAGGCCAAACTTATATCAAATGAAACTTTAAATTGTATAGTTTGTTTATGTTTGTGACTTTTTTGATACGTTTATTAAACCAGACTTGTTTAAGCAAAATAACATTCAAAATGACCTTCTCACAAACTCGAAACATGAAGCCGACAACTCGAGTTCAAATGAGTTGTTTAAAGTTCATTACTCGTGCCCAGGCCCTTAGGCCGAGGGCACGAGTATAGTTCTGCAGACAGTTTTTTTTTCGCTGTTAGAAATTTTGGCAAGTTCAGACATGTTCCATCAGGTCTGACCGAATTATATTAACTCACAAAGAAAGAAATTCTAATGCGCCAGCGCTTTTCACTTTTTTTTTTGTTCTCAAGTAATCTTTCTTTTGCAATTTTATCAGTTATTTTTTAATAAACAATTTTTTAAATAATTAAAACGAATGCTTCCATGTCGCATCAAAACAGCTAAAAAAATAATTAAAACCAATGCTTCCATGTCGCATCAAAACAGCTAAATAAAACTTAATTTAAGGAAAACCAATTCGTGGAATTGTTAAGAGATCGTCCATATAACAACCAGGCAGAACCAGGCAGGAGGTGATAAACCCGATGTCGCCAAACCTGCTTATATTTCGCTCACATGTAGCACTCAGTCAGCATAGTATGTGGTAGAAGTTTCAGATCATGGTATTGCATAATCACGGAGTTGACCACCCCCCCTTGGTTTTGGAGCATTTTCAGTAAATTTCTGTTATTTTGGAGTGAAATTTTGAAAATTCATAAAACAACAAAAACATATCTGACGGCAATCAACTTTCTGCTATTGACTACTTGGCATTTGGTCTTACAAATTATGGGCAAAACAAAGATGTGAATTGTTTGTGGTTGTCATGACAACGCCATTAAGAAAGTACATTTTTTAATTTTTCAGCTACGATTCATTTTAGTAAACTTTGCACACAAATAAATCGCAAGGCCAACTTGATGATAGCAAAATTGACTTATAACTAATAAATATAACCCTTTGGCTATGTAGAAATGTAATAAAAGTGGTGGGTTTTTTCTTTAAATTTTCTCAGTGAAGCATTCAATATACCTAATATCCAAAAATTGCATATTTTCCATAAATTCAACAAGAAAAATAAAATATAAAGCGAAGTCAAAACTAACAACAATCACATAAAATGATTAATTGGAGATGTGCATAACGAGTTTTGAACCAAGTGGGTACCAAAAAAAAGCATTTTCAAGACACAAACCTCACTTTAAATAACGTCCTATGACCAATTTATGGTTGAAATCGATTCTAATCGTTTCTATAGATTTCGTATATTTATACGACTTTAATATAGCGACAATGCACCTCAGAATGTTCAATTCATTTACATGAATTAATTTTGTGCATTATGTTTGAAAATCTTTGGGGAAAAATGAGAAAAACTACATTTCTTTTTACGTACCGTTTGTTTGTTTACAGCCGCCATATTGAATAACTAAGGAAGCCCACGCGCAGTACAGGAAGCCCACTCGCAGAGTCGAATCGACCTGCGGATTTCTACTTTTTTCCACCAATTTCAGCTTATCTATTTATATATATATTATTCATTTACATATTTGATTCACTAATATATTTTCTCATTTATTCATCTATTTAACTATCTTTTTGTTACATTAAGTTATGAATTCATGTATATATATATATATATTTTTCATCTCATAATTTGTTAATTGATTCATTCGTCATGTTTTTTATTTTGTTTTTATTTATTCATTTATTTATTCATTCATTTTAAATTGATTCATTCATGATTTCAATGGTTCATTTATTCATTCATTCAATCATTTATTCATTTTTTCACTTACTCAATCATCATAGTTTAATAAATCAATGAATGATTGATCAGGATTGGAATGAATCAATGAAGAAATGAAGAACGAATAAATAAATAACTGACAAATTAGTAAGTTAGTAAATCAATTATGTATTAAATCATTAAAACATAAATGTATATATGTTGTTTAATTTATGTACCAGCGTCCGTTTTCAAACGCACATTTGTGATCGCTCTAGCAGTACTTTCAACCCCAATTGACGTAAGAGTCTTTAAGGGACGTACCATTAAAAAAGTTAAGTGAAAAACAAAAAAAATTCAGACACTGTTTTAAAGTAAAAAAAAAATACATCCAAACATACAACCAAAACTTGCAAAACAACAACAACGACAAAAAAACAACAACAACAACAACAAAAAGAACAAAAGAAAAAGAAATAAAAGAAACAAAAACATACAAGCCCAACCATCAGAACCAAAAATGAAAGTCCTTTGAATGTCATACATCTCTTTTGCGGTTTTGCTTATTTTATCAGTGCTAGTATTCAATAATTTCTATGAGCGCAAGATATATTGCCGTTATGTGTCAAAGTAAAGAAATATATGAATGAATGGATTCATGAATGAATGGATGAATTAGTTAATGACAGAATAAGTGAGTGAGTTAGTTAATAAATGAATGAATGATTAATTGAATGAACAAGTAAATGATTGAATGAATAAATGAATGGAAAAAAACAAATAGTTTAATAAATAAAAAAAATGAAAACAAATTATGAATTAATGACTTGATAAATTAATAGTAGAAAACATAGATAAAATACAAATTCAACAAATAAATAGATAAATTGAAAAATAGTTAACTCAGTCATTCTATCAATGAATATTCATTTGGATACTCATTTGAATACTCATTTGAATACTCATTTGGAGTATGCCTCTGAGATTTGGAGCCCAAAGTCTGTCACCTTGATTAAGTTGATTGAAAGTGTCCAACGGCGTGCTACGCGGTTTCTCTTGCCCGACCTTACATACATCGAGCGACTTCAGAAACTCAATCTTCTACCATTGGTATATCGAAGAGAAGTTAAAGATTTAATAACATTTTACAAACTCAAGTCTGGTTATTATAATTACTCATTTGATGATTATTTTGAATTTTGCTCCGATACAAGATTAAGGCCACGTCCACACTATGCCGGATAAATTTGAAAACGCAACTTCAACACCGAAACCGTAACAAAAGTTTTGCGTCCACACACGAAAACGGATAAAATGTTTCGCGTCTACACTAATCCGATCCGAAGCGACAAAAACGCTTGACTGCACGTGTGAGCATGCGCACCGAAGCCGAAATTGCATAACAAGCTTGGCGCCAAATTCCCGCCATTTATGCTAGCATTGATTACACGAGGTATTTCCAAAGCGTTTATTAATATAGTCTTTAAAATGTCTAAATCGGGGCAAAATAAGAAGCGTCCGGCAGAAAAGTCGAAGAGCGAATACTTTTCGTGGACAGATGACGAGGTGGAGCTTCTACTAAAAGTCACTATTGACTATAAAACTGCCAAAACGATCGAAAATGTTGACTGGGAGTCTTGCCAAACAAAATATCAAGACATACTCGCCAAATTTCTTGAGCGGTATCCATCACCAGAAGAAGCAACTGAGTTGGGAAAGGATTACCCTCATTCAAAAGAAGAAATAACCAAGACAAACCTGACCTCTAAGATCAAGACAGTGAGAACTAAATACAGAAAAGCCGTTGATTCGGGAAGGAGAAGTGGCAATGGCAGAGTTGTACTTCTATACTTCGAATTGTGCGAGGAGATTTGGGGTGGCTCGCCGGCATCTAATGCGATCGCATCTGGAATAGAAACGACTGACATCGATGGGCTTACAACAGTTGATACTGAGGAGATCAACAGTTCTATTGATACACCTTCTCCTGCCTCATCTTTTGTATTGACTAACAGCAGTACAGAGGATAGCCTAGAAAATATTGAGAGTACTGAAGAAGAGAGGAGTGACGATATATTACCTTCGAATGTTATCCGTGAACGACGAGATTTGCTGAATTCAAAATTGGCTGATCACAAGAAAGAAAAACTCAAAAGGAAACTTCCAAATGAAAGCCAGTTACTATCATGTGCGCAAGAAGAACTTAAAATGAAAAAGCAAATACTTGAAAGAATGGAGGCAACAGATAAGGAACATTCAGAATATATGAAGAAGATGTTTCATAACATGGAAAAATTGACAAGCTCTATAGCTGATGGCTTTGCTCTTCTAAGACAGGTCATGCTCCCACAACCTCCTTATGTAGGACGACCACAACAGCACTTCCAAAATCCTTCCAGTTCCTATGTGCATGATAGACCTGTAGGTTACTCAACTAGAGTACCAACAACACCGCACAATCAAGTAGACAGACAATACACTGGACAGTTTTCATACACAAATGCTTTATATTCTGATGACTTGAATGATAGTGATACTTTGCAGTAAAGTACTCGAACAGAATACTGATTATTTAGCAATCAAAGTAAAAAAAACCTTATTAAGAAAAATTAACATTTTATCATTAACATACATGTAACATCTTATCATACTAAGTAAAAATTTTGTACATCCTATTGGTGTATATGACCGAAGAAGTCAATTAACAAGCTGTTAAAGTTTACATGACAATATATCAACATTGGTTGAAAAGATTATCTTAAGTTACTGTTTAAAATAAGTATTGTGTAATAAATATTACATAATATAGTATTTTTTATTTACATTGATTATATTTCTCTATAAAATTACAAATCATATAATTCAATAAGATTATATCAAGTGAAATGTATATAAGGAACAATAAAAGTTTTTATTAACAGTCACCCTTCAAACCATGTTACACATTTATTCATCTTTTTACTTATGTTTTTGTCATTAAGTATTTGATAATGCTGTTTGATAAACATGTTTGATAAAAATATTTTGTTCTCAATCATCATTATCAAATACTTTGTGACAAAAACATTATTTAAAAATTATTAATAATTTAAAACATTTCTATAGCATTATATAGTTACTTTCTATAATGCTTTACAATAATATAAGATACAAAGAATAAGAATAAATAAAAATAAGTATAAATGTCCTAAATAGAATAAGTATGTTGATAGTCAATAGAATAGATACATTCGCTTACACACAAAACTCAGAGTCGCAGCAAATCGTGTGTCTATTCTATTGACTATCAACATACTTATTCTATATAGCTCTACACACATGTGTATTGAGCACTTTTTAGCAGCGTTGGCCACGTATCATTATTATTATGTCTAAATATAGATAAATATTTATAAGAATGAAAAACGATAAGAAAATTTCTTGTCAAAATGTCATCAAAAACTCATATAAACATCCGAGACAAGTATAGCAACAGTATTCACTTTGCAGTCAAAACATGAGTATTATTATCACTACTGTTGTGTGATCTCACAAAAAATAGTAAAGAATTATTTAAAATCATGAATAAAGATTTTTCATCATCAAATCTTAAGGGTCTAAAAACCTTGTGAGTACAGATCTCACTCTCTTGCCTTCTGCCTCGTTGCAGTCAGTTCTAAAGTTATTTGCCTGTGTTGGAGGTTGGAACTCTCTGTCATACTCCAATGCTGCACAGACTCTGTTCTCATTTATTGTTTCTCTGTTGGCCTCACAGAAATTATGCAGCACAAAGCATGCATAAATAACATAGGGAAGGTCATCGAGGTTTATGTCCATTGCTCTCTTTAATGCTCCAAAACGACCTTTCAGTCTTCCAAATGAACACTCGATGACCATTCTTGATTGACACAATCTCAATCCATAATACTGTTCTTGAACAGTTCGTCCCCCATTTGCATACTCTTTCATCACATAAGGCATCAATGGGTATGCTGGATCACCCAGGACAAAAACAGGTATTGGATCCTCACCCTCTATTAGCACTCTTGGACATGATGGGATTTTTCCCGCTTTCAAATTTGTGTTTACTGTAGAATTAGCAAACACACGTGCATCATGCACACTACCTGGCCATTTCACAACCACGTCAAGGAAAGAGTATTTGTAGTCACACACTGCTTGCACATTTAAGGAATATCTACTTTTCCTGTTCAAGTAATCAGTAGAATTGAGTTTGGGCTGTTTAATGTCAATGTGTGTACCGTCTATTGCTCCAATACACTGTGGAAAACCGTGAGCATCGTAAAAATTGGTCACAAGTTCTTTAACCTCTTCGACTGTTTCAGGAAGTTTAATAAATGTCTTGCCAAGATGTAATGTTATTGCCTTGCATACTTCTCTCACAATCTTAGAAACGACTTGACGAGATAAGCCAAATGCATTGGCGGTTTTCCTGAGGCGTCCTTCGTCGCTCAAATAATACAGGGTGCAAGCCACCTTCTTCGTAACATCAACTGGTGATCTCATTTTTGTTGTTTTACCCTCGATGTGAGGCCGTAAAAGTTCACTTAATTTAAGTAGAGAGGCCCTAGACATTCTGAAGTTTTCTCGCCATTCTTCAGGAATAACTACTTCGTTTACAAAATTGTCCCACCACGCACTAGTCCTGCCGGGTCGAATCCAAAATCGCCTTTCTTTGTTGTAGGGTTTGAACCTTTTATTTAGTCGTTGAGGTCTACTACAGACCAATAACGACCGTAGATTATTTCTTTTATGCCGATAAATTGAAAGCACATCATAGAATGCGATTTGAAGCTCCAAACAAGCGATTAAAGTCGAAATTAATGACAACAGTATTCCAATCAGTTCGTCCGCCATCTTGGATTTATAATCGAGAAGGACATGGACCGAGAAAACATGACGTCATCGTATTCGAAAAGTTCCGTTTACAAATTGTTCTGCGTCCACACTATTACGGATAGCCGGCGTTTTAAAATTGTTCCACTCTGGAGAGCGTTTTCAAAAAGTTCCGTTTTCGGTGAAGAATTGTTGCGGATTCATGCGGATTAGTGTGGACGAAAGGTGTATCCGTATAAATAAAGTTGCGTTTTCAAATTTATCCGGCATAGTGTGGACGTGGTCTAAGATCATACTCTAGTAACAAGTTAAAGATTAATTCTGTAAAAACTCAATTATTCAAAGGAACTTTTTTCAATAGACTACCATATTTATGGAACAATCTGCCTGATCAACTAAGAACATCTAATTTCAGCTTATCGTCCTTCAAAAAACACTGCATTGAACATTATAAAACAATTCACTTTGACCCTGACCGCCCATATGTTACATGGGCAACATGATTGCTAATCTTAACTTATTATTATTATTTTTATCTAATCATTACTAACATTATTATTTTTCTTTTTTGTCATTGTATTATTTATTGGGTGGACTAGCTTTGAATGGTTTGTATGTTCCCTTCTAGTCCTTCCCCACTGCACCATTTTCAAGTCATTGTATTTTTTTTTTCTTTGTAACGTTGTCCTTTTCAATTATTATTATTTTTAATATGTGTAGTTGTATTGTTTATGTTACTATGCAGTGTAAATGGATTAAATTAAAAAATTAAAAATTAAATAAATGAATAAATGAAAAATTAAATTAATGAATCAAATAAATAAATGAATAAATAAAAACCAAATAAAAAAACATGACGAATGAATCAATTAACAAATTATGAGATGAAAAAATCAAATAAGTAAATGAATAATATCAATAAATAGATAAGCTGAAATTGGTGGAAAAAAGTAGAAATCCGCAGGTCGATTCGTCTCTGCGAGTGGGCTTCCTGTATTGACCGTGGGCTTCCTTAGTTATTCAATATGGCGGCTGTAAACAAACAAACGGTACGTAAAAAGAAATGTAGTTTTCCTCATTTTTTTGCCAAAGATTTTCAAACATAATGCACAAAATTAATTCATATAAACGAAATGGACATTCTGAGGTGCATTGTCGCTATATTAAAGTCGTATAAATATACGAAATCTATAGGGACGATTAGAATGGATTTCAACCATAAATTCGTCATAGGACGTTATTTTAAGTGAGGTTTGTGTCTTGAAAATGTTTTTTTTTGGTACTCACTTGGTTCAAAACTCGTTATGCACATCTCCAATTAATCATTTTATGTGATTGTTGTTAGTTTTGACTTCGCTTTATATTTTATTTTTCTTGTTGAATTTATGGAAAATATGCAATTTTTGGATATTAGGTATATTGAATGCTTCACTGAGAAAATTTAAAGAAAAAACCCACCACTTTTATTACATTTCTACATAGCCAAAGGGTTATATTTATTAGTTATAAGTCAATTTTGCTATCATCAAGTTGGCCTTGCGATTTATTTGTGTGCAAAGTTTACTAAAATGAATCGTAGCTGAAAAATTAAAAAATGTACTTTCTTAATGGCGTTGTCATGACAACCACAAACAATTCACATCATTGTTTTGCCCATAATTTGTAAGACCAAATACCAAGTAGTCAATAGCAGAAAGTTGATTGCCGTCAGATATGTTTTTGTTGTTTTATGAATTTTCAAAATTTCACTCCAAAATAACAGAAATTTACTGAAAATGCTCCAAAACCAAGGGGGGGTGGTCAACTCCGTGATTATGCAATACCATGATCTGAAACTTCTACCACATACTATGCTGACTGAGTGCTACATGTGAGCGAAATATAAGCAGGTTTGGCGACATCGGGTTTATCACCACCTGCCTGGTTGTTATATGGACGCTCTCTTAAGAAGAATTATTAGAAGTGAACAAGATCAAAAAGTAGCAAGAAATTCATTGCGAAAGTGAGAATTTTCGAGCTTGTAGACGTATACATATCGAAGTTCGCTCACTCGAGTTGAAGAACGATTGTTTAGCGATGTGTATTAACAAAAGCGAAAAAAGACAAATATTTCAAAAGGATCTTACCCAAAGGAGACTATTTGGTCACTTTTCAAGTCTAAAAGGATCTCTTTTATGGCTGAACTTTGCGAAATTGAGAGAAACATAACAAAGGGCAAACAACGAATAATGTTCACTCGCTATGGTCCACGCTTCAACTGATTGGAAAATCTGCCGAATTTTGAAAGAAAAAGCGAAAATTTGCAGTATTTTTTCGTGAAAACTTGAAGTAAAGTGCAATTTATTGAAATCTTGTTTATTGAGCTTTTATGCTGATGTAGTTTTTGTGTAATTCTTGTTGATTTTGGAGTATTTTTTGCCGTTAAAGAAGAGGTGGTATGGATGATAGTTTCCTGCCTTTTAGTTGCTGCGAGCGAAGCGAGTAGATTGCTTGGGCTGCCTGTGGTATTATAAGAGCTTAAAGGCAAGTTCGAGATGTCGCAAAGAAACCGTATTGCATATTTTGTGTTGTTTTGTTTCTTGTTTTTTGTTTTGTTTTGTTTTCGGTTTTTAAGAACCTCCGTTCTTGGGCACGAGTAAACCCTGAATTCAGGGTCTAGTTTCTTTTCCAATCTTAATGTAACTTATATCAAATGGAAACTTAAAATTTGTAGTTTGTTTACTAGTGACTTTTTTTGATGCGTTCATAAACCAAATTTGTTTGAAAGCAAAAAACCCTCATAATTTCACAAATTCGAAATGTGAAGCCGCCGACAACTGAAGCTTGAATTAGTTGTTTTTAAAATTTATTTATTTTCCAATCTCAATGAAACTTATAGCAAATGAAACCTTAAAATGTGTAGTTTGTTTGTTTGTGACTTTTTTAAATAGCCTTCTCACAAACTCAAAAACTATAGCTGACAACTCAAATTCGAATGAGTCGTTTCCAATAGGCGATTTGCATTATAGCGTCATATACTACAACTACCAGAATGCTTTTCTTACTTTCTTTTGTAGCGCAATTAGCACAAATTGTTCTGTTAAGCTCCGAGGGGATTAAGAATTTGAATATGAAAGAGAATTCGCAAAGAATGCTGGTAGTTGTAGTAAAATGACGCCATAATGCAGATCGCCTATTCATTTCTTGTGACTTTTGCAGCTTCAAACCAACTTTCGATTTCAGCTTTCCGAAAGAAGTAATTATAAACTCAGATTAATTAATCTTGATCTTCACTATCAACACGTTGAGTTTATTACGCAAATCGCTGAAGAAAAAAAATTATCACTAGAAACCGACGTACAGCAGTTTGTATATAGAATGACAACATAGATGTAGCTTACTTGACGTATAAACGAAAATGAATTGATTTGGAACGACTTCAGGATTGCGGTGTTGTCACTAATTCCGCCTTTGTGTCCAAACACAAAAGAAAATATAAACAAGTTGGCTGCTAATCCAAACAAACAAAAGGCCAATTAACTAAATAATCTGTACGGTAACTACAAAGAAACATCGACCGTAGCAAGTCATGAAAATAACTAGCTTAAATATTCAGATTAAAAAAGAGAAACTTTCTAAACGTCAAAATAATACTAAAAAATGTGGAAAATGTTCACCAAAACAAGATCTTTTGAATGCACCATGTTCATTTTTTTGTTTCTTTGTGTATTCTCAAAAAAAACTGTGTTGAATATATGTGAATATTGGTTTACATACAAATTAGCACTGAAATTGCCCTTTTTTGAAGATGAAAAAGAGAAATGTTTGAAAACAAATTTTCCCACATTACAGGGTGTAAACGATAGATAAATATCTCATCTTTAATTTGCACCATGTTCATTTTTTTAGTGATTTGACGAAAACAGTGTAAACCAGGTTTTACATAGCAAGGTCTGACCATTTTAAGCACTTTTCTTTGTAAATGTGACTAGATGGCTCATTAACAGCTCATTAACTACGCTGTCGGCGTTTTGAATCTGGCGCCAGAACAATAGAAAAGTCCCGTATGTGTCCCTGTATTCTCCGCGATGGTTTGCTATCAAAATAGTAAAGATTTCAAACCTCATCATTTTCCGCTGCGCTTTACAGTGATTCTTTGAAATCAAACCTTTTTTGACAATCCTACTTGTTTCAAGCTTCAAGCTAAACGTAATGAAAATTAAGAAAAGACAAATTTAGTTAGTTGAATTATAAACTATATCAGGTCTTCCTAGCCCATATTACATGGATTTTGTTTATTTGAAATAATCATCTTCTATTTCAGGAAAGCTACCATACCGTACTTTAAACAACCATCAGCTTCTGAGCTTTCTAAGAGAGGGAAACAGGATGGAAAAACCCAACTTATGTCCTGATGAAATGTAAGTTATGTTTGAAAATGATTGAAAATTGTCGACTTGAAAAAGAGTTACCGCTAAGTACCAAATATTTTGCCACAATCTAAAGAAAATGGCAAGATCATGCAACACATTCATTGCAATTTCATCTCCAAACTTTGAAAAACACGAGATTTTTTGGCAATTGACTCGGACAGTAATCTAACAACATATATTACAACAAAGAGATATCGCAAACTACATCAAGGCGAGTTGAACTTTGTATCTATATTTGGTCTAAACTAAAATATGCTATTTGATTTGTGGGAGATGAGGTCGAGCACGTTAAGTGGTCGAGAATCTCAGATATGTTCAGCGTGCAAGCCCCAGTTTGATTAATACAAAGAGTAATGTTTGTTTAGGTGCTGCCCTCTCGTTCTCTGCCTCGAGAGTGCATTATATTATTTAAAAAAATTCATTAATAATTCATGACCATTTTGTCCAATCCGATGCTCCTCTCTGGTCACGAGGAAAGCACTCTTTTCCACATAAAGTACATTTGAAACTATAAAGCCCGTGGAGGGTTTTGAATGTGGCCCAGGGGAATAATGGGGTATAATAGAAAAACAATGGAATACAAATGAACATGAAGCATTATATAATTGCACATGTGGCATTATCTATGAATATTTCATGTATAATGTTACGTGTGATGTTATATAGTGCTTCAAGTTTGAAGATAGTAGGAATAAAATATAAAAACCATTAATCCGAACATTTATTTTGTGATAGCTTACAAACGGAAAGTACAATTATTGAATACTTAGCCCGATATTTCCAATGTCAGCTTCAAAAGAACGCTGCTCTTTCGCAGGATCTCTGTTGACTCGACCTATTTTCCATTCGAAAAAAATTTAAACGACAACTTTGTAGACGAACGTGGACTTTGGGATGCACTGTTCCAATGCGTTTTTCTCTTCTTCTTTAGACTTTGGTGACCTAAACGCTCGTTTCGCAAGCATGTTTTCACCCATGCAAGCCGGTGAAGTATCAAAACACCACAGTGGACTGAATAAGATACTGACAAAGTTTTGCATATTTAAATTTGCCTTTTGTTATTGTTGTCCAATTCCCAAATGCAAACAACCTTCAATTCCATTTCGTTTTGTTTAGTTTCATCGATATTGGACAAAATAGTCATGAATTATTAATTTATTTTTTTAAGCCATTCAATAAACTTGCAGTACGTGTTTTATCAGGTATAAAATCCCTCGGGGCTTCGCCCTCGGGATTTTATACCTGATAAAACACTGCTGCTCGTTTATCAAATAGTACATATTACACAGGAAAACATTTGTGATTCCCATAATGGGTTTATTTTGGATTATCGTTGGACCACAATTGGGTTCAAATGTACCAAAACTTCACGCATTAAAGGAGAACATTTCCCATGCAATCCCAATCTTTGGAAAACTGGGAATTAATCCTGTTGGTATTCCTATGTCCAGAAGGAATTCGAATCTCGCAAAGGTGCGTGAGAAGATAAGGAAACACTAATATTTTTTTCCTTCCAACAATTTCCAAAGACTCTATTCCCATCACTCTTGCCAAACATACCGGCGTGAACGATAGCGGGAGACTGGGTACTATTTTGGAGAAGATTTTAGCAAAACACACAAAATATTGAGATTTTGAAAATTTGAGGTTTTTTGAATCCACAGTTATTATTTGATGCAAAGCTGCTGGCTTAAACATGCGCAAGAAAGACCATCATTCAGTAACATCATCAAGAGCCTTGAGACACTGATGACACTTGACAAGCCATACGTTGAGTTCCTGCAGATGATCGAAGGGGATGATGGATATATGGTTCCAGTGGAGAATAGTGATCCCGCAGAAAGCAATGTCTGAGATTGTGCGAAGATGGCATTCAAATGTTTTACCTCATTCGGACGTTGATGAAAAATTATAAAATTGGTATAAAAAAGACTGTCGATACATATTGTCTGAGAGATTGAAAACTAATGAATAATTAGAAAATTTAAAGCGTTTTAACACAAAATAAGTAGTAAAGTAAATTACCAAGGTAATCCACCATCAAATGTTTGTAGGATATTTAGAAAAATAAAGATAATAATAAAGAAAAATAAAACAGAAGAAGAAAAACGAACTACAAAAATGTCAGATGCGTTATTGTTTGGAAAAAAAATGTTGGACACTGGAAATAAAGCTGTGGAAATAAAACTATACAGTATTTTCAGAGAGTATTTTCGAACTCGTGTGAAAATTCTATCGGTCATTCGATGACTTCAACAGAAAATGCTCTTGGTCTACCTGTGAGCGGACGATTTGTACCAGATGTTCTGATGACAAGAACGTCTTTTAAAGGTAAATTTACACTTTTGAATTTTTAACCTTGTCATTGGAGAAAACGCAGGAAAACCATGAAATAAAAACAAACTATATATACTAACACATAATGCCAAAAAAAGATATCGAGCAAAGTCTTAAACATAGAAGAAAAAAACGTGCACGGCAGATGTACCAATAAAAAATATCGTGCAGGGAGGAAGAAAATATGCTGCACAACCAAAAAATATAAAAAAATATCCTGCAAAAAAATTGCCGATCCCACCCTCCAATATCTAATGGTCCGTCCTTTAGTAACTATTTGTCACTATCACTCGATCAGAATATTACTATTTCTTTTGTCTCCGTATTGTGTTCTGGTTGAGTGATAGTGGCAAATAGTTACTAAATAGATAATATTTGTTAGCATTAAGTTTATTTTTATTTCTCGGTTTACTTCCGTTTGCTCTACTTATGAAAACAGTTCGATTCATACCAGAAAATATCTTGAACATGTTAGAGTTTTTTATAATCAATGCATTGCTACTTTTTAAAAACAAATGCCATTTTGATCATGATTGCTGCATGTGAAGTGCTCAAACTAAATGTTTCACAGTTTATGAGAGCGCAACTAGTTTTTTTTGTTGGATGTATTTCGATAATTTTCAAAACCAAGTTTTACTCAGTATGTTTTCATATACGACAAGATAAATACAAAACTACGTTGTGACACAGAACAGATTAATTTAATATGCATTAAATTTATGCCAATAAATGTAAGAATATGACAACGAATATAAATAGTTTAATTTAAACTTAATTTCAACTAGTTTTTTTTTTCAGCAGTATCATACATAAATATATGATATGTGTCGATTTTCAAATGAATTCCTTTTTTCATGTTATTATTATTGTAGGCATTAAGTTAACACAGTAGGTCCATGTTAGCTAGCTTTGTTTTATATTTGTCCTTGCAAAAGATAAATGAAATGAGGATTGAACGATAGAGCAGCTAATCTATGAGAGGCTGAATGGATGGGGGGGGGGGGGGGGGGGGGTTACGTGGTGTTCAAATGTCCGTTGTCAGTTTTTGGCAAAATTTTTAGATAGTTTGTCAGTTGTCAGTTCCTTTGTCAGTTTTAGCTAAAAGTTTGAGCCATTAGTCATTAAATCCCATCCATGCCCTTATCTATCGTGATAAAAATGAATTCAGGATCGTGCAGCAAGTTATAATGCTAGCCTAAAGTTGTCTTCATCTAAATTAAAAAAAGAGAAGTTTAAAATATAGATCTACTTCGACGAAAGCTTATTACAGTGAAACCCCTCTATACCGAACCTTCAATATACTGAAATTCTCTTTAGATCGAACAAATGTATGGTCCCGAATTTACTTTTTTTCCAATATCTCGTGTAAAATTAACCTCGGTAAACCGAAACTCCCTCCAATCTGGACATTTTCTTTGGTCCAAGTACTGTCCAGAATAGAGGGATTTCCACTGTATGTAAAATAACAATAATTTTAATAATCCGCTTAAAGAAAAGGAGATCAACCTGGATATTACAACTTTATTTTGCGTTTCTCAAATATTTCCGATATTTAATCTTAGGAAATAACTGATACACAGCGCACTCTGATTGGTCACTTCACTGTTCTGCCTTTATTTCTCGATAAAACACGCGCGTGCGTCTTTTATTCCTTCAATATTGTACTGAAATGGGCATCATTGTACAACAACTCCAGTATAAAAGTCAGGTCTCACTGTGGAATTCAGTGGATCGATTGTTTAAGGTTCGACTGATCAATCAAAAAGACAAATGAGAGCATGTGTGATAGATAAGTTACGAGGCTTAGTAAATCATCTGAAAATATTTGAATAATCAAAGGCTGGAAATTACGATGCACTTATAAAGCACACAGATAAAGCGTATTTCAGTAACTGTTTTATGTTTGCTAATTCATCGGGAACTCTGTTGCAAAAAAGAATAATAATTCTAGAATTTTATTCAATAAAAAAAAGCTGTACATAAGACGAGATGATTGCTCGAGTTAACAAGATAATTTGTTTCACTTTCGGTAGTGACTTTAGTCTTCATTAGATTATTGATGCCAAATAACTACCAAAAAAATTTGTATGCACGCTTATTAATTTGATTTATTCCGTGCTGATTGGTAGATTACTTTGTTTATGCCAATACTAAATAATGCAGACATATGTTTATTCCCTATGCTGGTCAGAATTGCACACTCTATAGTACGAAAAAGGAGGTGCTGAAGTAAAATGTTGTAAACACGTTTTTCAGGTAAGTTAGTAACTTGAGTCGTTTTTAAATGAAACAACAACAATGCCTAAATTCACATAAAGGAGGATTAGTGAATTAGAAGCAACAAGATGAAATTTGCTCAGCTATATTTCGACTTTATAGTCAAAGTCATGCTAATACACTATTACAGAATTTTTGTTTTCTCGTGTTTTTGATGTAATAATGGTAAACACGGTTTGCCGCAAATTTAAAAAGTACACATACAACCAAAACTCGTCAGCAAAAAAAAAACCATCCGAACCCCCCAAAAAGGCCTTGACTCAAGGAAAATAAATTTGCATAATAGGCAAGCTGAAAAAAAAAGGATGCAAGAATGAAACTCCCCCCCCCCCTTCTTTTTTCTAAATGTCCGTTCATAATAGCAAACGCTAGTCTTAGCGGGTATATGCATTGAAATATAGAAAGAGTTTACGTGTACGGAAATAATTCGAAAATTGCAAAAGAATTCATTTAAATTTACAACTACTGAATTTGTGGTTTAGAAATTAACCTGCTATATAGTTAGAAGACAAGTAGATGTAAATGAGTAATTTTTGGGAAAAAAAATTTTGATTGTTTTTTGTTAATTAACGCTTTTTTAAAGTTCCTTATGGAGTATTGCTGTCTCTTTGTGGTTCTTGCGATTTTGACATTGAAGACTGAAGGAATCAATGAAATCAAAACTGGTAGGTTTGGCGTTTTTTGTTTTTGTTTGTTTGTTTCTTTTTGTGTGTGTTTTGAGGCGAATATGAATTATAATTAGACGCACAGCTCCGTTAACTCGGGCTCTTTTTAAAACGTTAGACATCTTTTAGTGTGGGTCTACCACGAACGGTGTGTGTGATTGTTAGTTGTTCTGTATGGCGTTCCATTTCCGCCAAAATTCAACCCGCTAATTCAACATTGTACTTTTGAAATTTGTGCTGATTTCACAATTCGACTTTCAAGTTTATATTTTCTTGTGGTCACTTTACAATTCAACATTGTACTTCCAAGAATTGAACATTGTACTTTACGTAATTCAACATTCGCGATTCGACTTTGTACTTTTCACAATCGAACATTCAACTTTACAACTTGCTTCGTTTGAATATCCAACCGCAATCCAATCACCATCAGTCATCGTGGGCTCAAGAAATATCGAAAATTATTCTCCAGTAGGGGATAGGGGTATTCAACCAGCCCTCCCTACACCGTACAGACTCAAGGTACAAGCAAGCATTTATAGGGCCTTTATAGAACAAAAGATTTCAGAAATTCCACACTTGCATAATCAAAAATGAAAACGATAATAATATTATAATAAATAAATAAATAAATTAGTTATTAATCAATGTCATGCTGCTGAATGGCTCAAACTTCAAAATTCATTCATTTACTAAATATTTTCTATTGATTTATTATATAAATAGAGTTGTATAAAAAACTCAAAACGATGTCATAGTATGCTAATTTTCCCCGCAACATTGAAATGGCTTCCGAGTCTAAATATAACACACTATGCATCTTTCCACCAATCACAGAAAAGCATTCCCACGCCAGAGAATAGACTGCAACAAAGGCAAACAACAGCAATGTGAATTTTAAAAAATCTTCCCGTTTTACAACTCGGGCCTTCTGTGGTGCCCTATTAATAAATAAAATATACCCTACCCTAGACCTAAAAACCGGAAAACCCACCCGTATAGCAAATACAGGGGATTTACCCCGGGGTGTTGATAGTAGCGTATGTTCCCCGACTAATGCCAACATTTGAACAGCCTCGTCACACCCATCTCTTAACCAAAGTGAGTGAGTGTTTTCGTTGTTGTATTCCTTTTGGTTCTTCCTGTCCGTCAAGAAAAAAAATCCAAATGCAAACAACTCGGACACATTTGGGATTTACCTATTCGAAATTTACAGTAAGGGCACTCGAACCGTGAACACTTTGTGCTTTTTTGATACCTTTTTTAACATGCTTCCTTTGGGTGAATCGATCTGAAAACGTTTTCATTTTGATAACTGAGTGCATTTGAGTTCAAATCTACTTTTTAGAGGATTTGAAGCAGTAGAAAGCCCAGAAAATGAAAAGCTAAATAAAGACAAGTGTTCATGGTCTTCATGGTTCGAGTGTCCTCACTGTAAAACGATGTCTTATAGCGATGTTCGCTCTGACGTAAGCCTTTGTTATTCATGTGCCAACCAGACGGTGATTGGCTCTTATATCAATAGAATCTTTTGTGCTGTGGTTGACACATTAACACAACAATTCGTTTGTGGCGTATTTGTGTAAACAGTAAATATCGCTATAGGGTGTAGGAGACCCAAGATGTATTATACCCAAACATACCCCACATTTTCGGAAAAAGGTCTAAAACTGAATAACAATCATATTTTCAAAATTTTTCTTTCGAACTACATCGCTACAGTTTTCAAAAAATAGAAATTTTGGGGTAAATAGCTTAGAACATGTTTCAAACAAGCTATTGACAAGTTATCTTCACAGGAAAAAAATTGTGATTCCCAGGTTTTTTTTTTTTTTTTTTTTTTGCACTTTCCCAACCATAACCCAAAATAAACCCATTTTGGGAATCACGATTTTTTCCTGTGCTTGTTAGCTAACTAGCTTGCAACGTTAAGGATTTTTATTCAGTAAATTATGTGTTTTTCTTACAGACTCGTCAAATGATAACAGTCGTAAGGTAAAGTCAGCATGTGTGAAACGATGTGTGAAAAATAGCTATCAGCCATTGCTATTTCAAGTTTTAGTGCTTTGATGGCGTCAAATGAAAACCACGAACAGGTCATAGGCATTTGGCATTATAGACGATTTAATTTTACTCGAAAAACTTCAAAATTATGCGATATGTGGACTCCCATATACTTGGTTAATTTATTATCTTAAAGATAGAAAACAATTTGTGAAAATATGCAACTCTTTATCAACTCGATCGACAGGCATTCACAGGCACCTCAGTGGTCCTCACTAGATCCAATGTTATTATTATTATTCAGTCAAGCTATTACTACTTCATCATGTTCATTCTATGCGTACATATTTAACGTATCCATAGAGAAAAATATCGCTCTGGGATGCTCACGGTTGCCGTAGACTTAACAATTCAGCTGCGTTCCCAGCGTGGTTGACCTTGTGGTGTAGTGGCTAACACGTCGCACTTCAATACCGAAGACGTGGGTTCAAATCCTGCCAAGGGCATATGAATTTTATTATTGTTTATTTTATTATTGTAAAATTATTGTTTCTGGTTGATGCGCGCTAAAGCTCATTCACACCTTCTCCAAACACATTTTAGTTCTCTATCAGCCCTTCAGCTTTCATCAAAACAGTCTGACCATCGCTCTCAAAGTTTTTTTGTGTGACCGTGACCCCCTCCCTTAACATTTTCTCCTCCTAACAACACCTTTTGGCTGAGCACCCCTCCCTGCTCACTTTTGACTTTATTAGCATATCCACCACTTATATTATCAATTCTTTTTTTTTAGGTCAAGAGACAAGCTTTAGATCCTTGGGAACTTTCATCAAAGGTTTTAAAAATATCAATATCAACTAATTCCAGAAGGAACTACTGGCATTTAGCTGCGTTTATTCTATTATAATCTAGTTATTTTCTTTTCAAATGAAACAATTACTGTCGTTCGTTGGGATTGCCGTGTGATTTTCATTTTTGGGGGGTTTCCAGCCCTTCTAAACAAAATTCAAAATGGCTGCCAGTTTGCTAGAGGTATTCACTGCAATTCCAGTTTTCTTTGATTTTTTTTTCTAAAATTGTGGCTGTAGATAGTAGAAAATCCCCAAGCTTTCCTAAAACTCAAAAGAGTTATTCCTTTGAATATCAAATGTTCATTTTAGTCGCTGTAATTTGCAAGTAAATAATCTTCCATCTCTTGTGATTTTACATTTGTTGATGAATATTGATTTGATTTTTGTCCTGACTGTCCAAGCTAACCAACCACAATGCGACATTTCACCAAGTGCTTTTTTAGTTAAAAAATGTGGATTCAGGAGCTATCGAGTTTGAGCGCAAACTAATATCTTTTCCCTAAAGCACTATTTTTTTCCGGCCCGTGAGAGGAGCTCCGCTGCTAAATAGAAAAACATCAAACCATAAAAAAGAAATAAAATGGATCATTTTTTTTTTTCAAAGATATTTCAATTTTTTCTGTAGGAAGTTTTAAGCTGTCCTGTGTTCCCTCCACCTGGTGAATGTCCACCCGGACTCGATGACGAATGTTGGACTAATAAAGACTGTAATAAATCAGAATCAAGGCATTTGCAGTGCTGTTTGGAGTATTGTGAATTCAGATGCTTACGTAAGTATGGACCAAGTGACGAGTTTTGATGCTATGTGTATTGTACACATTTGATGTGATGAGATAAAAAGTGATATAAAGTGTGATCAGGCAGAAATGATTCAATGAATGTTCTTTGAAACGATAGTCTTCAGATGCTTACGTTAGTATGGACCAAGTGACGAGTTTTGATGCCATGTGTATTGTACACATTTGATGTGATGAGATTAGAAGTGATATCAAGTGTGATCAGGCAGAAATGATTCAATGAATGTCTCTTTGAAACGATAGGTTGCAGAAGACTAAACTAAATTAATGAAACAAACTTAAGGCCACTGCCTATAGTTTCGAGACGCTCGACCATACCTAATTCAAATGACTGTAGCTCGCACAAAAACCAACCCACAGTTTTGAGTATTTGCTCAGTTACTTTAGAAAGGTTCAAGTTTTTAATGATGTATTTTTTGTTTACATAAGTGTTCACCATGGCAACGGAACAATGGTGTCACAAGGTTTACGTTTGCTCATTTTACGCGCTTTTCGATCTAAACTTTTAAAACCACACCCATGACGGTATTTTTCAAGTAATTGTCTCAAAGTATACGGAGTTAGAAAAAATTGTATCAAGCCGATTTTGAGTTATTAGAGACGACTTTTTTTAACCCCTAAATTCATAATTGTTTGTTAGTGTTGCGATAACTTTGGGAAGAAGACACTTATGCCACTATAATACCGTCCAAATATTGCTCAAATGTTAGGCTACCTTTCTGTAAAAATTCAGGTTATATAGTACAACAGATCTTTGTCAGTAATCATCGACGTAAACATAACTTTGAGCATTTTTTTTCGCAAAATGTCTAAAAATTACGTTCACCGCTCGGAAATAAAAAATCGTCGATAACTTTTTTTAACTTTTGTCAGTCAATTTTGACTATATTTTCAAAATGATCCTCGAATTCCAATTTGATTGAAGTTTTTTAACATGCTCAAAACAAAATTCAAAGTTGACCATGTCTAAAGCAACTTCGCTTTCGTGATTTTCAGTTCTTTGATGTTGTTTTCATCTTCACATTCCTGCGTGCTGCCTTGTCGTAATATGCAAATTTGAGGCAAACGGAACAACGGCGTGTTGCGCTAGTAATTCCTTGCGTTTTTGTTCCGTTGCCATGGTAACACTTATGTAAACAAAAAATACATCATTAAAAACTGAACAAATACTCAAAACTGTGGGTTGGTTTTTGTGCGAGCTACAGTCATTTGAATTTGGTATGGTCGAGCTTCTCGAAACTATAGGCAGTGACCTTAAACATACCACACAATAACTACACAGGACGACATCTTGAGAACAATTAATTTATTTTCGTAAATCACGAATTTATCTAGCAATCTCAAGTTGGCTACAAAAGGAAACAAAAAAAACTAAAAAAATTCAAAATAACAACTAAAAATATCAGCCAGCCGACAGCAGAGTAAGGCTGACAAAAACTAATTTTAGGTTGGTAATCACCGTCTACTAGAAAAATAATAAACAAACAGGCCAGTGAAAGACAAACTTAATTCACTTTTTGCTGTTTTTACCAAATTATTCCGATGAAATACATGGACTCCATAGTGGTGTGAATATTAATATGGAATAGAGCGCGACTTTTTGTCGTCGTACTCAAAATAACCCAAAGCTTTATTTATTACTGAAGTTACAAAAAAAATATGAGAAAAGACTGGTTAAAACTTGAGGACTACAGTATAATTGCCTTGTTTATGTGGATGATAACGATAGTTTATGTTGACATTAATACACACCTCACAACACACAAAGTAACACCACACACCACACCACATCATGTCATGTAATGAATGATATGATTTCAAACCTGAAGAAAAAAATAAATTGTTTTTTTGTTGTTGTTGACAGCCACAAGGGGACGTCTCATCAGAAGCCAAGGTATATCAAATCTAGACCTAGAAAAATCTGAAAGTACTGAGATACCTGTAAAACAACCAATCAGAATTTGTAAAGCAGAGAATTTACATCACTTTGATATAATAAGTCCTTATAGCACCGCGGTCAAACGTCAGCGCATGCGTGACATTTGCATTTGTAAACAATCAGTAATAAGAAATTGTGTGAATATTTAGGCTTAATTTTTTTGTATATGAACTCTTTGTTAAATTTTCTTTGTACTCTAAGTTTACACTTTTTCAATTCTGTTTACATTTTGAGAAAACAACGGTGAAAGTTTTCTCTTTCGTAGCTTTCTTTAGAAATCCTTACGCAGAAAGCACTGGGTACGAGATCGTTTGATCGGCATTTCTTATATTTTTTCGGGCATGCGCAGACGTTTGACCGCGGTGTTAGTCCTTATAGAAGACAGTCTCTCGTACACAGAGCCCACCCACGTTTTCTTGTGACCTGCGGCAAAAAAAACGAGCTAGGGCTCTTGCATAATCCGATACCGGTTTTATGGATTTCGGTTTTATGCACATATTCTGTTTTGAGTGTTTTTAAACTTTCAATTATCGCGAGATCAAACTTTAATATCTCTTCAGTGGTCATTTTGAAAACTGTACATGTGCACAAATATTGTAATAAGTAAATAAATAAATCATGCGAACGCCGAATTCAATAATTGGTAATTAATAAAATTGAGTGTCAATTATTTTGCTCATTGGTCTTGTTGCATATATTTTTCCTTTTTTGGTTTGATTTTTCTTGTCTTTCAGGTTGTAAAACACAAATCGCAGACAGAATAACTGTTTCCAGTGATTACTTTAGCATACTTCAAATGAAATGGAATGAAACAGGCTCTCACTCTTACCATACATGTGCTTGGCTTGTGATTGCGCCAGAAGAGAAGCTAGTCAAAATGATCCCAAAGTCTTTCAATTTAGCTCAGCCAGGTAGCCATCTAATAGTTCGAGATGGTATGAATGGCACTGCTGCAATGCTCCTCAACTTTACTACTGGTTCTCCAATTACTCAATGGAGGGTTTCTAGTGGGCGATACTTGTTCTTGAATTTCACATCTAACGAAAAAATAAATGGTGGGACATTTGAGATTTGGTTTAGAGAGGCAAGCAATATAAAAGGTACATTTTTTCTATGTTTTGAATTATTCACTTTGCACAGTTATACCATTAAATTCACAATGTAACTATTTTGATGAACGCAAAGGCGAAAAAATATGCTTGTGTTATATTTAAAAGATGGGCAGAGTCGGCTTGTGTTTTGAAGGGTATTTTAATAAATGAGAGCATCTCTTTTTATCTTATCCACCATTTTAAATTTATCCGCAATACCTATGAAAAATATTATGGAAAGTGGGATATTGTTCCATGCGGAACATAATTAAGAAAATATGGTAAACCATCGAGCTCAGTTTTCGTCGACCGACACAGGAAGACCGCGCGTCCGTAATACGTCTGTCCGTCCGGCGTACGTCCGTGCCCATAAAGTGCCAGCGCGAAGAGGCTCTCGAAAGCCGCCAAGCGGCGTCGAGTTTTAAGAGGAACGAGAGCCTCTTGGACCAGGGTACACATCAAAATTCACAATCATTTTTTTGTATTCTTCCTACAAAATTGCAAAGATAAGCTGTCGGCTAAAAGAGTTTTGACTGAGCAAGAGAAACAAAGCCACCGAATTGAAAAAAGAAAAAGAACTATCTACGATTCAACGATTCACTAACAAAGTGTGTCAACTCGTGCCGATGTTTTTAACCATTTAAATGTAGTCAATCACGTGCAGAGTTGTTAAAATGTTCTTTGACACTTAAAAGTCAAAGATTGAGATTTTACAAGTTATATTTTCTGGAAGAGTTTATTTGACAAGTTTGCAAGATGGAAAAAAAGGTGTATTCTTCGTGGATTCTTCGTGGCGTTTTTAATTATTACTTATCGACTAATATACTTTTCAAAGTAAAAAAAAAGAAAAAAAAAACGAACAAATCGACGGTGACCAAAAGTTCATAAAAACAAAACAAACATGCTTTTGCAGCAATTCAAAAAAAAAATGTTGATGTTACTCTTGTGTATATGACGTGCGCAGTTGAACCATGTAGCGACAACAAAGTAATTAGGATTTATTTTCTATACATTCTTAAAGTAATCGAGAGGCCATTTTTAAAGGACCTCGTGACGTATGAATAATTATGTTCAACCGGAAGTGACTCGGATTTTTAGTAATGGGCTAAACAGAACAACGAAATTTGTATTGGTGAGATGTTGCTTTGCAAACTGACAGCGAGGGCAAAGAATACCTTGCGCTTTCAGATAGACAAACCGAGACAAGACAGGGAGACAACCCACGGAATGTAAGGACTGTAAAGCAACGCTTGTATGAGAATAAAGAAAACATAGCTGAGCGTGATCCAGTGCATGTCTACAAGCTTTATCGAGAAAAACGTCCACAATCAAAGCAACAACCTGACTCGGCATTTTATCTTTCTGTGAACTACTTCTTCAGTCAAGGAAAACAGTTTAAAAACAACTGGTTTAAAGCACAAGCTATGATCGTAAATAAATTGAACAGTATCTTGAAAGACATGTGTGCGAAGCCGGAAACATTCGCATCAAAACCAACCACGCCGGCCGAAAGACACTCGTACAAAAACTACAGGATAACGGCGTCTCTCCAAACCAAATTATTCAAATTACTGGACATAAAAACATTACAATTGTCTTCGAGAAAGTGAAATGGAAAACATCTCGAAAATTCTCAGTTCAAGTGAAGATAGCTCAGTTGCTTAACAACCCGCGTTCAGAGTATCCCCTTGATGTATTCCAGATGTTTATATTTCACAAAAAGATCAGTCTGACCATCAGGTGTTATCATGCTGGCCTTTATGTTCTCATATAGGTTTCTGATTGCATTTAAAATGTTAGGTGGGATACGTTTTTAGAATTTTAAGCATCACATCTCTCGATTTTTGAAATCGATGTTAAGGATAACGGCTTTTCTATAGCACTCCGCACAGTTACTAAAAATAGAATCAGAGAGGTTACCCCCTGCTGTGACTCAGACAAACATTAGCTATGCGTATAAGACAATGACTGGATGAGAGTCGAAATCATCGCGAATTTATTGAATTTTTGCTTGATCCAATTCCCAAAAACATTTCTAATTTAGTTTGAGATGGTCAGTACAAAGTATTGTTGCTGGGGAACATGTTATAGTGACTCAAGGTACCCTGAACGATTAGCAAAGTCGCTAAAAGAATTGAATGCCGTGGGAAAGAAACTCCCGCGCGAAGCCGTCTCAAGGGATCGAGAAGTGTTAACGTTGGATAAATACTTGTTCAAGGAAGGGATTAAATGTCTCGAGAATTACGAAAAACATTTATATTTGTGTCCTGCGCTAGTGGGTTGGACAGAAAGGCCCAGCAGCCGTGCATATCGATCCGTTGAAAGCAAACCTAACGGCAACGCAGTGCAAGAAGGCGAAAGCACTTAAAAGCAAGGCGAAGAAGGCAAGAGTTTCTTCGCCTTAAAAAGCTACGATGCATATTGGGAGTGACCTGAGAACGGAAATAAAAGACAAAGAAGAAGTTCGTGATTGCTAGTCAGCCCATTATTTCAGAAAAACAAGAATATATTTGCATACAAGGCACTGGTCGAATGGTTTATACGGACGACGATATCACAACGGCGAAATACTTAATGTATGAATAATAGCATCCGTAATGTCGTGAAGAACATTTCACTATACGTTTAAATACTTATATATAGTCTCATTATTGATTATATTCAAGACTATTGTTATATCTAGCACATTTAGACGTACTCTGCAGTGGCTCTGCACGTAGAGTAATTTAGACGTGTTGTTTGTATAGAAATTTATCACACAACGCAATGTATTGTACATCATGTTCTCAAAACCAAACGTTTCTACGTCAGTTCTCACATGTAAAGTTGAGTCGAGGATTTTACCAAATAAAAAAGTTAAAAGTAATTAAATCGACGAGGGTGATTTTGAATGTGCGAAACTCAGAGTTAGTGAAACAGTTCACTGGTCGCAACAATGAACATTTTGAGTTACTGTTTAATAATTTTTTAAATGTTTGTCCATTCAATGAAGTAGCATGAATTGGAATCCAAATGAAACCATCCGATTGTCCAAAGTGTAGCAGCAGACAATAACAGATCGAGAGAACTGTATATTACGCTTTTATGCAGTTTTTGACTCGTGTAAGGAGGTCATTTCACTCAGACCGCTTTACTTCATTCCCCGACACTTTACCATCGTTTTAACTGATGTAAAGTATAATTGGTCGGTTCTTGATCGAAAGGAGAACGAGGTAAACTATTATCTTCATTTAGAACTGTTAATCGTACAGTTGCATTACTTTTAAGGGAGTCTATAGTTGTTATTATTTCAAGACTTGATATGCGCTTGAGCCGTGTTTGTCTGAGTCATACTGGCGTGACCAAATCTGTGACGTCATCTGTGCGGAGCGCTATTGCCTGTCTTGACCCCTTTAATAAGCCGTCTCAGGGTCAAAATATGCTGTTGTGGATCTGTCAGGTGGAAATCCGTATTGGTTTAAAGGCCGGTACACACTAGGCGACAAGTCGCAGCGACTTGTTCCCGCGATAGGTCGTAGCGACAATTTCCCCCCGTGTGTGCTAGGTATTTTTGGCGGAAATTGTCGCAGCGACAAAATCAGATGTATTGGCGACAAATATTGAACCAATGCACACTGAGGCGACATGTCGTGACGACAAGTCGCTGCGACTTGTCGCCTAGTGTGTACCGGCCTTAAGGCCGGTACACACTAGGCGACATGTCGCAGCGACTTGTTCCCGCGATAGGTCGTAGCGACAATTTCCCCCCGTGTGTACTTGGTATTTTTGGCGGAAATTGTCGCAGCGACAAAATCAGATGTATTGGCGACAAATATTGAACCAATGCACACTGAGGCGACATGTCGTGACGACAAGTCGGAGCGACTTGTCCCCGCGACATGTCGCCTCAGTGTGCACTGGTTCAGCAATCCCAACCGGTTGGATTTCATGCGGCAAGTCGCTAGATAGATAGATAGATAGATACTTTAATTGCCAAATAAAAACTTGCAGCCCTAAGGCTGAAATATGATATAGCTTACAATAAAATATAAAATTATGGTACATGTTGTATGCGTACAAGAATATGTAAAAAATATTTTTATATACATATGTAATAATTGATTATATATATATTATTAAAATTCTTTGGTTATAGTTTGTTGAAAGTTAATACTATTAAAATTTATAAAACAATTTCTGAATCGATTTGTTTTGAATTTGATCTGAAAGCTTTGGGTGTTTCTTAGGTTGTATTTGTTTCTTTTCTTTGATGGTAGGAGAGCAGATAGTTTATGGTGTTCGTCATTAACTATTTCTTTAAATAGGTTTTCTGTAAGTTTCTGTCTTCTTTGTTCCAGAGTAGAGAGACCGGAGATGATGAGTGCCTCTGAGTTCGAGCTTCCAGGGTAGATGATGCGCAATGCGCGTTTCTGTAGTTTTTCAAGGTCTTCGCATAAGTATTTCGGTAGAGAATTATGGAACACTTGGCATGCGTATTCCGTCACTGGGCGTATGCACGTGATATAAAATAATAGCATATCTTTGCGGTCCAAATTAGATCTTTTTAATTGTCTGAGAAAATATAGTCTTGTTGCGACTTTACAAATAATCTCTTGAACATGGGAATTCCATTTCAAATCATTACTTATAGTTATACCAAGTAGTTTGGCGCTTTCCACATTTTTGATGTCAGTGTTGTTGGCTGTGATAGGCTCGAGGGCGCTATGGTGTTTTCGGAATGTGATTCTCAGTTCCTTGCATTTCTGCTCATTGACTTGGAATTTGTTGTTCTCAGACCAAGTTACGAGATCGTTAACTGCTTCTTGAATATTGCTTGATTGATTTTTCTCAATGAATTCAGACATAGTGACATCGTCGACGTACTTCCAGAGTTTTACCCCCGGTACTTGCAAGCCATGTATCATGATAAGGAATAGCCACGCTCCTAGTTTGGTCCCTTGTGGGACACCGGCCCGAAGGTCGCTCCACTCCGATAAACAATCTGGACCTAGCTTTACGCGTTGTTTCCGATGTTTGAGGAAGTCTACAATCCAGAGTACTACATTTGGTGGGATATTGAAGAGTGCGAGTTTGTTGACGAGAATGTTGTGATCGATAAGGTCAAAAGCTTTTCGAAAGTCAAAAAGTACAACCCTTGTTGTAGTCCCATTGCCATCAGTGTTCATTAGTCAGGAGTGGATCATGCTTATAAGTGCATATACAGTAGATGATTTAGGTATAGCACCAAATTGTTGACAATCAATCTTTGACATGACTGCGGGTTTTACAAATCGCTCAACAACATATTCCTCGCCAGTTTTTGATAAAATTGGTGTAAGCAACAAAATTCTGTTGCAGCGACAACAATTTTCGCCAATAAATGTTAGTACACACGGGAGGAAATTGTCGCTGCGACATGTCGCGGGGACAAGTCGCTGCGACTTGTCGCCTAGTGTGTGCCGGCCTTTAGCCTTAAATGGTCGACGTCGTCTATGCAAGGTTGAATCATTTTATTGTTGAGTTTGGCAACAGTTGACGATAATGCTCTACCCCTATAGTTCTTTGGATCACTAAGATCCCCTGACTTGGGAATAGGCAGGATGTCAAATATACATAGCTGTTTTGGTATCATATTTTCAATTATCAGCTTATTTGCAAAATATAATAACATTTTATCAAAGCTGCATCTGGTTAGACCATCTGGTGCAATGATATCAGAAACTGCAGATTTACCCTCTTTAGTCGATTTTCTAGCCTGGTTTGACTCTTGTCTTGTAAATTCATCATCTTTAATACCAAGATTGGTGAAAACTCTGGGAAATTCTGCTTCGTTGTCATTTGCAAAGTACCATCTTTTCCCAGCAGATTACTAAAATGGTCATCCCAGGTAAGTAGTATAGTGAGCATTGGAATTATACCTTGTGCTGCCAATAGTGATACATAGCGATGAATCAATGTTTTTGGCCTTGTTGGCCTATTTTTGGCCTTTCTGGCTGTCTATGAAATGCGATATTTAAGCAACCCACAGCCCACAACAGCCCACAGCACACAGCAGCCCACAGCACACAGCAGCCCACAGCACAAGGTATAATTCCATGCACACTATACTACTCAGGTTAAAAAAAAACTCAATACATCTAGCTAATAATTAATATCAGGTTCTAGGCTTACGGTTCATTACAGCGATTTAACGTTAATTATGGATCTTTAACGATGTGTACGCTCGGGGGTGGGGGCGGGGGGATCCAGGGAGGAAAAAACGATCGGGGATGCTCGTCGTATTTTTAGGGGTAAAAATCAGCGATTTGGTATGTTTTGGGGGTTAAAAGTTTTTGAAAAACGTCAGGTATCAGGTATTTTTTTTAAATACCCCCCCCCCCCCCCCCCCCGGGTATGTACGCATCAGTTACGGTTTACTCATTTTTTATTACATGTAAGTTAACCAAATCTTATGGATTTTAACGTGAATCGAAAGCAGCAATTACGCTAAAATACTGATAGGGAGTACGAAAACAAAAGAAACAAGATTTACGTTCTCGGATCTTTGTCCACGTTCTTTTCAAGATGTCTACGTTTTCTTAAGAACCGTATCACGCAAACCCGTAAATTTTGCTAAAACATTGTCTTGACATCAAAAACGTTTAGGGATTTTTCCCACCGTTTACGCATCCTTTCTGGATTGCCTATTCTTCGCGCATTTCGTAAATTCTACGTAAAGAATCGGCATGAAATTTAAGGAACTTCACGCATGCGCAAATATCCGTAATGAGAGCCATCTTATGTTGTGATATGAAATACCAATGAAACAGTGTCCCGGGATCCATGGTGTTTTCATAGGTTTTGCATTTAGTCATGGTGTCAGTGTGACAATATATGATTTCTTAAATATATGTTTATAATTTTAATATTTATGTTTATAAAAAAAGTGGAATTCATAAAAATATTCATTGCCTTTCAGCCTGCACTAGTACGTATGAGGAATTTAAATCGTATCCACCTATATCACTGTCGACTCCTTTCTATCCTGCCTTCTATCCAAACAAACAATTCTGCCAATGGACGTTTTCAAAAGAACTGTTTGGCAATGCTAGATACATCAGTGTCCAACTAGAAAAATTGGTTGAAATTGCTGAAGGGGATTTTTTTCGTATCTCTATCAGTTCTTATCATATAGACTATTATAGCCTTCATATCGACAAATTGTCCAATATATCTTCATTCATCAATAAATGGATAACTCCATGTTGGGGTTCCTGTATTATGACGTTCAAGTCAGATCGTCAAATCACTGCAAGAGGATTAAAGATACATATCAAATATACCGACATACCAACTAGTAAGTAGAACCATATGTAGCCAAAATGAGCAACGAAATGGTATCAGCGACCCTAAAAACTATAGTTCCTACTACAATGTATATAAAAACACCGGATTTTTAATGAATTATTTTGCTAACAATTTGCAAATATTATAAAGCGTTGTATGTCTACTCAAAAACGTCAGCTGGCAGTGTTTTTTAATTAATATCCTGCAGCCGTATTTCAACTTAAAAATTATGCTTAAAATGATAAAAAACGAATATCTTTACAAGGACTTCGTTAATTAAAACTTGTATTCTAGAAATCAGATTTTGCATATCTATTTTGTTTTGCTGCCGTGCAAAGCAATCCAGTGATCTTCATGAGAGGTAGCTGGTAAAAATCTGTTAAAGCCAGACACTCATTAAAAATAGAACGTTTTCGTCTGGTACCTTTAAGGTATTTTGACAAACGTTTGTGCATGCGAATAAAAACAAAACAATAATATCAGGGATGTAGTTCGACTTTTGCGACAATGATTCCTTTCTTGATTCAAACAAATTGTGCTTATGCTGAGTAGTCCAGTCATTTGCCGCAGGATGTGGGTACTGCCTTCTCAAGAATTCCACCGCTTTTAAAAAAGAAACGTTATACAGAAATTATGATTTTTGTGTTAGATGACGTCATTTAGATGGGTCTTCCTTCATCGACCGAGGTTTTGTAATTAATCAATACTATGCGATTTCAGCATTCTGTTTAGTTGTTTCTAAATTTCATTTTTTTTAATAAATAGCGAGATACAAAGCTTTAAACTTTTTTAAGTTTTAAAAGAGCGTATTCACCATACATAAAGATGATTTTTGTGATTCCAGATTGTGATAAAAGCAGCAAATACAAAACACTAAATGTGATCAGTGATGAAAAGCCAGTCACAAGTCCTTTATTTCCTAAATACTATCCACCACTTGCAACTTGCAAATGGTTGGTTACTGCTCCTAAGAAACACGTTGTTGGATTCAAGTTCAACCACTTCGATCTAGGACCTAAAGACGTCGTAGAGATACGACAAGGAAAAGATAGAAGAGCGAAGCTGTTGAGATCATTCCAAAGCAAAGCAAAGCTTAATTACTGGTGGATTTCTAACGGACAGTTTATTGGGATTGAGTTTAGCTCTGTCCGAGTTTACACTTTTAAAGGATTTGAAATGAAGATTAAGTTTACGAAAGAGCTACAAGGTAAAATGATGATAGCATAATCAATTTTAGCAAAAAACAACAACAAATGATTCAAAGACATATTAAATAATGAAGTTATGTGTAGTAACTCAGAGACTTGTTTCGAAAGAACAAAAACGTCCCCTAATTTCGACTAGAATGTACACATTTTCAGAAAGGCTCACACATTTTTGTCTCTTGGAATTTCTACAAATGATGTCTTCATACCAAGTTATGCCTTAGACCCGTATACATTTCACATTTGAAATTTGACTTCGTAAATTGCCTGACAGTACGTGAATAAAAATTTAATTTGATTTGTTTAAAAAAATTTATTCGACTCCACCAGATTATACATTGATCAATGTTTGGTTTGTTTTTCAGACTGTTCATCATCAGGGGTTTCGTTGAACACATCTGGAAGTAGTTTAAAGCCTTTTGATGAATTATATTCAAACAATATTTTGTGCACGTGGCTCATCACTGCACCACAACACCAAAGTATTAAATTCTGGTTCGCAATGTTTGACTTGGTCCAACCAGGAGATTATATCGAGATACGGGACGGTGACAATGAAAGAGCTATGATTATTAGGAATTATACTACCAAAGCAGCATTGTCCGAAAGATGGTCTTCCTCTCACAACAACTTGTGGATAAGATTTCAGTCAGATGGCGAAGGTGTTGCCTTAGGGTTTAATTTGAATTGGAGATTTTATGTCAAAGAGAAAGGTAAAATCAAGTTTAAAACATGCTTAATGAAACAATGAATACAGCAGTAATTTTATAAGTCATTTTTTTATTTCTAGCATGTTCTCCTTCGTCACCTGAAAAAGTTTCTAGTGATGAGAGTCCTATCCAAAGTCCTTTCTATCCCGAGTTCTACACAAACGACCAAGAGTGCAAATGGCTGGTAGAAGCACCACAAGACAATCTTGTTACGTTCACCATCACTAAATTTGACTTGGCTCAAGGAGACTTTCTTGAGATACGAGACGGCAAAGATGAGAGAGCTGCCTTGTTGGAGAACTTCACAAGCCATGCACCGGCATCTGACAATGTGAAAAAATCTACTGGACGGTTCCTGTGGATTAGGTTCAAATCTGATGCTGAATATGTTAAAAAAGGCTTTCGAATGCGGTTGATCTTCCAAATTATACCGATCAGTAAGTGAAATATTGTTACTGATTGAATGAAAATACAGAAATGTCGATAAAAAGCAAGTCTTGAGTGCAATGTTTTCTTTTGGAATTTCTGTTTAATATAAATAGCACTGACAAATAATACACCTGTCGCTGAGAGAGTAAAGTGTCTTGCCAACCTTATCATCATAGTAACTCCTTGGGCATATTTTTAAAATGCCTTGAGTCGCACATGATAGTATCAGTCGCATGTAGGCAGTTTTGTCCAACATAGTTTTCATGGCTTGGTGCTTGTCGACAACAAATCTCTTTTCCACCTTGGTAAATACTTTTTTTGGAGTTCCTATATAAAATAATATTTGTTTCTGAAAGGCATCATTTTCTCAACAGCAAATATGACCATTGTACTTCACTGTCGTTGGTGATAACACACATCCCTTTTGTATGCCGTATGCAATGTATAACTCCAATATGTTTCAGTATCGTTTTTCTCTTGCTCAATCTTGTTTTGAGCCCAGTTTGCAAGAACAACTATGTATCCACGTCTCTCAAAACCAATTTACCAATTGTTTGTTGTGTATGGTTTCTACATTGACTAAACGACCAAGTTTTTCGACAAATTGTCCACCTTGAGAGTCACAATGAAAAACAATATTAGCGGGGACTCTATAAATGATACTTCTGCCAATACTGCCCCAAAATGATTGCACTCAGTTTAGAGAAAGTAGAGTGATAAATTAAATTTTGAAAAACGTATTTTTTTGCAGCTGCTCCATCTCAATCCTCACCAAAAATTCCCACACAAAACAATCCACCTCGTAAACTCTCCCAAGACGAACAAAAAGTGTCTTTGAAAGCTGCGATTGGAGCTGGGGTTGGAATTGGGATAGTTGTCCTTATTGTCGTGGTAGTTGTTTTGTTGTTCATCAGAAAAAGAAAACAAGTCAATAGAAGGTGAGTTTGAAGATTTTGTTGAGTGCAGGTTTGAGTAGAAGTAATCGAGTTCTTTTTTTAGTTTTGCAGTTTTCGAGGCCATCTTGTGTCGCCCTATGAAACTACTTTTGTTTACACACAAATACCAATCGCAGGTTGCAGTACAAATCATGCGACCTTATCTAACATAATTCATTAAATCCACTTATATTGGAAAGAATAAGTATGAATGAAAAACGCAAATAGAAAAGAATGTTTTAAGATTTCATAAATTCATGTAGTATCAATCTAACAGATGCCTTACCAATTCCGATCCATGGGAGATAGATTTCTGTCAAGTAAACCTGCTGGAGGAAATTGGTCAAGGAGCTTTCGGTAAAGTTTGGAAAGGACAAATTGATCGGAATACACTTCAATCCAAGCAATTAAAGACATCCTCCAGTGGCAAGACTAAACAGTCACCCATCAAAGATGATATGATTGTTGCTGTTAAAATGTTGCGCGGTAAGAAACACTAGTCTCTTGAATATTTGTTAATATTGTTATGGATTTTTTTGTCTATAAATGTTTTTCTCAGAAGGAGCATCTGCACAAGAGCAACATGAGTTCCTGTCTGAAATAGAATTCATGAAGAAGGTTGGGTTCCATAAGAACATTATCTCTATGCTGGCATGTTGTACTAAGGAGAATCAAGCTTTTCTCATTGTGGAATTTATACAACACGGCGACCTACTCCACTTATTGAAAGACAAACGGCAAAAAGTAAGCCTTGTCATTAATTTTTATCCAAATTCAAACGACTCGTTCAGCTTTATTGCCCAAAACAATTTCAAATTTTCCAATTTCAAAACAATAAGATATAACTCTAAAAGACTTCAATTAACGGAAGTAATGAAATGTTACAGTTGGCCAAGGCACAATGATCAAACCCTCAATACTGAATGATAAATATTAATGCTTACTAATATTTATTTGCATTTATAACCATTTTTTCTATACCATATATTTATGCAAATAGTTAGTTAATGCAGTATTCACTGCTATAGAATAATAGAATATTATTATAAATATTTTCTTGATAACTGAAATATCATTAAAAATACTTTCCTTACTACAACCCTTTTATCCATCTATAGATCTCAAAAATAACCCTCACGAATGTTCCTCGATCAAGACTTTCGACCAACAACAACTTAATTTGTACCCTAAATTACAACATTAACATTACAATTACTATTATAAAATTAAAAGTTTCAATCAAAAGGTGCGAGCTGAATAGAATAAACTATTACTGGCTAACCTACCAGCTATTCAGCTCTTTATTTCAACTGAAAAATATCATGGTGAACATAAATTAATTCATTGTAAACATAGTATAAGAGTTGTATCAAATATAAGAGAAATATCTCACTTCATCTTACTCCTTATAGACCTATGTGAAAGTTGGTCCATCTGCAACCAGTGAAAAACCAGGTTCTGAAACTGACGATGAGATGCAGGAAACAGGGGAAAGTACCGAAAAATTGTTGCAAGATCTCATTTCCTTTTCGTGGCAAATAGCGCAAGGAATGGTGAGTAGATACACATGCAATTATGATAACACGGAACGATACAATATGATACGATAGACTTTATTTCTATTTACAATTGAATGTACTCTTCCATACGGCCCTAACAAGACAAAAATTACAAAAAAGACATAAAAAGAAAAAAAAAAAAAAAGAAGTTAGATAATAAAGTTGTTAAAGCTAGAGTATCAATACATTTTCGAAACAGAAGTGTCATCGTTGTATTTTAGGGACGATAAAAATGTTTTCTATTTGTGATTTTACTATTCACATCAGGATTAACTTTCAATTCGTTTAGTAGTTTTTAGTAGAAGAGTAGAAAAAGGTTCTTTTCATGTTTATTATTGGTACGAGGTTTTGGCAGACGGTATATATTATTCAATCTAGCATTATATTTGGTAGCAGCCAAAATTGAAGCTGTAAGCTAAGCGCAGAAAAAAAAATAATGAACTATTATTGCTTCTGAAAAATAGAAAACTATTTACAAATGTTAAAGGATTTATCATTTCTTTACTATGATTGCAGGAATACCTGTCATCCAAAGGAATCGTTCATCGTGACCTCGCAGCTCGTAACGTTCTCATTGCCGATGGTCTTGTTGCCAAAGTTGCTGATTTTGGTCTTTCTCGTAACGTGACCTACGAGAGTAAATTGTACCAGGCGTCTGCCAGCCGACGACTTCCCATACGATGGATGGCCCCTGAATCACTTGATGATCAGATATTTACCACTAAAAGTGATATGTAAGTTGCCTTTTTTCTTAGAACTGTTCGCATTCTTTAGCATGTCAATATCTGACAATTATTCATTCATTTATTTGCACTGTATAAGAAGTCAGACATCACACACTCTATGGCCTACTACTCTTGTTCGAATCGTTCATGGTATTGGCTAACTCATCTACAAAGTGTGTGAAGTGGAGAGAGCGAACTTCTTTCGATCCAACTATTTGCAAATATAATCACAAAAGTAGCATTATTTTCAGACATTGAGGATTGGTCCGGCAAAAGCTTGAGCCCAAAACTCTGATCTAACCAGGCAACAGTTAAATTGTGTATTTATTTTTGATTGATATTGACGTTTATGTACCTTGTCTATGTAGATGGTCGTATGGTGTCGTTCTTTGGGAGATTTACTCCATGGGTAAGTTTTGTTACCATCGTTTGTATTTCTGCACGTCTACTCAAGAAATAAATGCGATGTGCATTTTGCAGTAGGCTGCTGTCGCTCAAGTTCAAGTTCTAGAATCCCTGTGAGCCCTTACGTCCATGGTACCTATCTGGGAACGTTTGATCAAACAGCCTTACTAACAGATTCACACTCGTGCAAATGCTGTCAACGAGTTTGTTTGACAGCACTTGTGTCTGAACGGCCACGTCGCAATTCAAACGGTTGTAAAGTTTAAATTCCAATATTTCTTAGATATCTCCATTGTCAAGTTGGGAAAAATCCTCTATTTTGATTTCATTATGGATTTTGGAATTCGAGCTATAGATTTTCGAATCTGGATCCTGGAAATGCTATCTAAGACAAAATGTTATTATCTACTTATATCTCTATTCGAGTTCTGGACACAAAAGTATAAAAGCTAGATGTATGTAAAAATGCCGAGATGAGGTTTAGTGCAATTATTTAGAAGCTATACAAAGAGGGAATCTATGGTTAATTCTCATTTAGGGTCAACACCTTATGTTATGCTACAAAACGTTAAAATATAACAAATAAGAATGGTGGTTTGACAGTGCAACCTTGCTTTTTGGCAATTATTCATGTTTGTTAACTGTGCCAGTAAAGTTATCTAAAGCAAACCTTCATGAGAGTAGACCAGACGAAACATCAGTGAACGCAAGTCGGTAGGAGTTGTTTCAAGACTATATTACATAGATATTTTTTTAATTTTAGGTATTTATTTTGTGTTCCAGGAAAGCTGCCGTACCGTACCATAAACAACCATCAGATTCTGAGTTTTCTGAGAGATGGGAACAGGATGGAAAAGCCCGAATTATGTCCTGGTGATATGTAAGACATGATAGATATAAATGAAATATATTCAAATCAGGTCAAATAAAATAAAATGTTAGTTGCAGTTCGAACACTCTGACAAAAATGTCAAGATTATGAAAGATTTAAACATTATGATCATTTCCATTTTATCCCGGATCAGTTCAGAACTATACAAAGCTGTCCCCAATTGCTGGTTTTCTGTTCGTTACAAATTCCCATTTAAGGGGGCTCAAAATAGTTATGGAGAATCTCTTATCTTAGAGGTTTACGGAATTTTTTAAAACACCAACCCCACAAAGCGGAATATATTTTAAAGACTTTGAGTCAACGATTCAATTTTCATAAATACGCTATGGCTGTCATAATAAAGTTGAAATTTTAACGTGGAATAAACATTGTGTATGGATTTTTAATACGATTACCTAGCATACATACATCATATTGACGTGACAAACCGATTCCAACTACAGAACCTTGAATAACGGAATAATGGGTTTTGCTAATTTAAAAAAATCTGTAGTTGGAAAGACATTGAAAATTTGCGAACTAACTTATTAAATTATGCTTCAGAAGTAAGATTCTTAGTTTTTTTTTAAATCACAGCTCAAACAAAACTTGATTCATGTGCGCATGAGTGTCTGGAGAAATTAAAACACTCATGTTCTGTCTAAGCTTAATAAACACAATCCTCCTTTAATTATTCAACAAGCTTCCAAATAGTCTGATTGTGAAGAAAAACCAAACTCTGCTTGATCAACATTGTCTCTTGAATCACAGGTACGAGCTGATGCAAAGCTGCTGGCTTGAGGATGCACAGGACCGTCCAACATTCAGCGATGTCATCAAGAGCCTCGAGACAATGATGACACGGGACAAACCCTATGTTGAGCTAGTGCAAATGATGGAAGAGAATATAGCGCCAGTAGATAACAATGATATGGAAGAAAGTAAAGTCTGATATGGTGCGAATTGAAGATGAAGTATCTACTGAAATCGGATTGGGTTATAGAGTGCACACACTAAAAGTGTGCAACATAAATACTACTAAATAGTGCTATTTTATGCTAATTTTATTGTGTTCTTTAGTTTAGTTAGTGCCATTTACTACAAAATAATGACAACTATTGCACATATTTAGTGTTTGCTACTTTGCGTGTTGATAATGTCGGCTAATAACAGAACAACTTGTAGATAGAAAATCAAACGGCAGTGACGACATATAAATGATTTAAATTGATAAAAGTACAAAAAGTCAAAGAATGTGCGTAATCTAAAAAAAAACGTAAAAGATTTGCGAATTAAAGAAAATGATTTGAACTTGATAAAAGATTGATGATTTGTTATTTTAATTTTTATATCATTTTTTTTCATCAATGATGAATTTAAAGATATATAATATTCTACTTCATCAAATGCATCCATAACAGTTAAGGTCCCCCATAAAACACCTCACTGCAGCCGAGAGGTACTAGCTCAAATTCACAACGAACACGTTTGTTTTTTCTTGGAATTGTCTAGGGTTTTAAGCTTTGACAATAATGACTTAGTTGACCAGCCATTAAAAAAAAACAAGAAAATAACTTTGGCGTATTGCAAAAATCCAGCATTTATGTCATCTGTCGAACCAGAAACGATAAGACACTGTTTTAAAATACATTGCAGGAAAAATTATTATTTCACTTGGAACTGACCCTTAAATTGTTTCACCCCAAAAAGCATGAAAGTTAATAAGCTGACCCAACCTCTTCAGAATATGAACAAAACGCAATACCCCCTCCCCCCTCACGCGCGCGAGTTGTCAGTCTTGAGAAAATGAGAGGTACGTACTTGTTCTGGCTTTGGATCGCGCACAAAACATGTCAAAGCACAATAATTCGAAATTGATAAAAAAATATTTATCGGCAATAGACAAAATATATATTTCTTATTAAAATAACTATTTCAATTTTAATATTTCTTATTAAAATAATTATTTTAAGTAACGTTCCGAGTAAGAACTAGTGTAGCAAACGGCAATGGAATGCATAAAGGTGTTAATTGTGTATTGTTTAAATGCTTGATCTGATTGGCTAAAACAAGAAAATTGGCCTTTTTTCAAACTTTTGGGATATTTTTCCTATATTTTATTTAAAATCTCATTTCAGTTTTATTAAAGCGATCTTATTTTTTTCTATGAGAAAATTTTACCGTGGGGCTCACTATGAAAAGCAAGCGTCTCTTAGCTATTGTTTTGAGCAATTATGATTGGACAAAACCATTAAACACAAAAGAAACACTGTCTTGTAAACGGCATTTTGTAGATTTTACTTAAGAAATGTGTAACCCTTAGCTTGATACATCAACATCGTGAAAATTAAAGAATTTCTACGTGGGGAAGTTTTTTTGCCGCAGAACAATAGAAACCTCACTAGTTTTTACGCGCATTGATACTTAAATAACTATCTTTCTACGAAGACATTAATGAAATACCTTTGTCCGAATACCACAACTTTATTGCTTGAAGATAAATAGGACATTTCGCGTTTGTATACGTTTTTAAACCTATTTCAGGCTTCGTCAGAGCACACTGATTAGAAGCTGCTTCGTTCGTCGCCACCGACATGGAATCGTGATAAAGAAACGATCGTGATAGCACTAAACTGATGCTATATAATGATTTGAAATACTCCTATTAAATTATTATGATAAACTACTGACAACAAGTAAGCTATTGGACTTACCCCGGAACTGCACTGAAACTAGTAAAATTTTCAGTTACGAAACTCTTCAGTTGTCAAGGTTATTGCGGACTCCCTGTGCCCTTCACTTATTGCCTGAATAATACATTGGAAAACAATGAGTAAAACCCGTGAAAACGGTAGGAAAATAATGTTGTTGTTGTCATCGTCTTGTGGCCAAATCACTCGATGATGCATTTGAGCATGTAGAGCGTGTGGAGAGCGTGTAGACGTAAGCTCTTTCCACGGCCACGGCTTGGCGAATGCTGATTGGTCCCGAGTCATTCCGAATGCTTATCGATCGGATTAAAGTCAATGAAATATCGCTTTTTCGGTTATGGGTTCAGTTCTCGTTTAATAGTGGCCGCAAATTTTGCAATTTTAACTTGAAATAATAAAAACATAAAAATATTAGTAAAGTGATAGAATGTGAGGCCTATCTATGAATTGGAAATATTTTTTTACGAGCTCGGGTCAATTGCCGATCATTTTGTTTCAATGTGAAACAAAAATCTCAATTTTCTTTATCAAATGACTATGGTATGTCAAGCAAGCTTTAGTACAAATATTAAGGAAGTTACTATCTTTTTAAAAACAAAAATAATTATGAATACTGAGCTCGACTGAACGGAGTTCAGACTTTGCCTCAATTCAAAATGGTGGACGTTCAGTGGTAAAGCCCTTGATCAGTGACTACAATGGTTTCTTTTCTAATCTTTTCAGCAATTTTAAAAGGTCACAAAAACCTCAATTCGCCATTTTCACGGACCATTAACGTTTTTTGGAGGGTATAGGTTTAATGATGCAAATAAAACAAACTGTGATTTCACTGACAATAATATGATTACTGATCCCAAAATCAGAATATATAATTAAAGGCGCTCTATAAGCGCATGTACATGTACATCGATAACAAGAGTGTTTACTTTTTCTAGTAGACACAAAAAAGCGCGGGAAAAGGAAGCTAAGCAGCCAGGCCGCAACAATAAGGCGCGGCTACCATTCATCACGTAATTTCCCAGATTAGGTTTGCTTCGTTTGCAGGAAGCTTTGAAACTGTGATTCATTCTCAGAAATTTTCAACACTTTTCCTATCTTTAGCCAAGTATGCCTATTTACTACAGTTTGATTTCTAGAGGAAAAACAATATTAGTGGATTGTGCACAAACTACGGGGAATTTTCAGCAAGTTGCAGTGAGCATTTTGGAGAAAATACCCACCGATCGAAATACAAAATGCACTTACATGTCAGGAAGGTAAGCTTGTGTACTATAAAGTTGCTCATTTCGATTTGATTCAAATCTTTTTGTTTAAGAAAGAATATTATAAAGGGTATTCGTTGCTAAAGACTTGGAACCATTGGTACAACTACTCGCAACTTGTTTCAAATCTTGAGTAAACTCCAAGTTTGTTTATTTTAGTTTAGAGTAACTTTTCATAGAACGACAATCTACAGCTCAGGGATTTGAAATAATTGAAGAGAATGAAACCAAATGTTATATTTTTGTTGTTGTTTATTGATGGGTCGCGAAGGTGTTGTTGTTTTATTTGGGTATTTATTAGTATAGAAATATGTTTCCCGCGAACATTTGGTTTTGATTTTAATTGTATTTTAATTTAAACGAGTGATCGATCGATTATTTCCGCTCGTATACTGAAAAAAAAGAACATCTGATCGGGCAAATCACCATCCGTAGTTCACCAATTTTAGACCCTATGCGATGCTTCAGATTGATTCGTAAGTTATAAATTGAATCATATAAGTTACATGTTGGTATAAACCCTTTGTTTACCTATGTTGTTATATTCGTTCTTTTGTACATTTCAAATTCGAACAAGCGATCGGTCGAAAACATTTACATACAAAATTAATTCAAGCTCCTATGCATTAAGAACTGGTATAAAATATGCAGAAATAAAATGTCTATCGACGTTATTCAATATTCTAGACTCAAGTTTCTGTTATTGTTACTTGCACTTGCGTAGTCTTGTCTGAGGTTCGCACTGTTTTTAAGGAGAAGTAAAATTACAATTCCCAATGTAGGTACATTGTAGAGTGTCAAGAATGTAACTATGAAACTTAAGTGATATTCTAATCGAAAACAATTTTCCACAAATTCTATTTTCTATTGTTTAATTTGCATTATTTTGTTATAAATATTGAATAGTGTTTCATGATTTTTTTAGCTCGATCTGCAAAGAGGGTTGATCTCATTTTCAGTTGCAATTTTGAGAAATATTATATAATGTTGTGGATTTTGTTAAACAAGTGCACATGTGAGTGCTTTTAGCCAGACATTTATTGTTTCCTACTGATTTGGGAGACTTCTCTTGATAGAAAAATTATGAAAACTTTTCTTGTTACACATGTAAATGAAAATATAATGCCCACAAACTTGACTTAAAAATACAAAACCAAAAAAAAGTAAATAGCTTGGAAAACGGCCAGACTTGTGACAAGAGAGCCTCTATTTAATCCCACCAAACTGTTCGACTTTCAGGGAAGAAGATTTAAAGAAAACCTCAACGCTTTTGACCTTTTGAACTCTGTCAAAAACAGCCATTCCACAAAAAAAATTCAATAAAAGAATTGTAGGGGGTCTGAGAACACGTTTTTGTGTGCTGATTCGCAGACTTTATTAATGAGAGAAAATACAGGATGTAAGGCAGGCTAAGGAGTCCATGGATTGCGGCACTGGGATCATATTGTTGAAATTTAAAGCTGGCACTCTTACAGCTCAGCCACCCATGGCATCGAATAAACTTTTTACTAAATCTTAAAATTCCTATATTTTTAATTGATAACAAAATGTAATTTATTTGATTGCTAGGTTTACTATCATGTAAAAAAACAATGTATTATTCAATTGTAAAATGTGAATGTATAACGTCTTGCCTGAAGTTGTACTAAGGATTTTAATTACCCTTTGTATAAAAACAATCCATTTAGAATTGATATGTATACAAGCAGTGTAAAGTTTACATCTTTGATAATTAACAACATTTCTATTATAATATAGCTATCAGTTTCATGTCATTGTTGAAGATAGCTTGGTCTTCCTGTGTATGGCAGAGAAAGAGTTTGGTATGCTTCTACCTTATGGCTTTTTGGAAGAGGTAATGTCAACTGTACAAAATTGAAAATTTAGGTTTTATTTAATTTATTTTTTACTTTATTTTCATCACTTTTCTAAAGTACTGACAGGAATTCTTATATAGACACAGGGCATTGCCCAGTACAGTTTTAAAGTTGCACCTAGGCCTCAATAGCATGCTAATTTATTCTTTTGGATTTGAAGGAAAGTCATTGTTCACATTGCCACAGACTGCAGCCAAATTCAAAACAATAATTAGCATGATATTGAGGCTTACGTGCAACTGAAAACTGTCTTTTATTTGTCAGTATGTCCTAAAAAGTGAAACGTTTTATTTACTAGTTATTTAATTATTTATTTATTCATATTATATTTATTTATGTATTTATTTTTTACTAATATAATTTCAGATAAAGAGGAGATTCAACAATTCAAGTCTTAAACACAGGGCCCAACATGCACATGCTTTTGAATTCAAGAGAGATTTTGGCCAAGTCTTGGCTTCTCAAATGGTATTAAACAAGCTACTTTAGAAATATTTGATTTTGTATTTATAAGTTGGAAACAGTGCCAAATCATACCATAAATATAATTTTGAAGAAAGCTATATATATATAACATATCATATGTGCTAAAATTATTTTATAACTGACTATACTTTTTCAAAACAACAACAACAACGAAAACATTTTACGTTAGATTGTAGGTGATACTGATAGTCTTAAATAATAATCTTCTTTATTTGCACTATTGATACAATTTTTTCCTATATTATTACTAAATAAACAACAATGAACAAAATTATAAAATGTAGAAAGGGGAAAAATCATAATGAGGTGCTGGGGAGGTGAAATAACAAAAGTTCTCTAAGTCAGAAATATGAAATAACTGGAGACTTAGAAACAACTTCAGTCAGTGAAATCATTTTTGCCCTTTTTCAATCCATCCTGGCTCATTGGTATTCATCAAACTAAAATATTAAACATATTGTTGTAATAATGTAATCCTTTGAAAACTCAGTACATTCATTTGTTTGTTGTTGGTTTGAGCTTTTGACACTCACTAGCGTCTTGTTCACATACTGCAAATCACATGACAGAACAAGATTAAATACCTTTATAGCTAAAATCATTGCATCATGACTGAGTGCCTTTGCATCAATGATGTCGCCTTGGTGGATAGACGGTTCATGTCTCAGAAGAGAAACAAAATCCATCAAAGTTGCACAGTCACCCAGTTGCGATGCAACAATTTTAGCTGTTATGGCACATGACTGCAAAATAAAACAACTCCTTGTGGTTATTTCAATACTATCAATTAATTGGTTTAAATTTGGTTTTTTATTTATTTAGTTATTTATTCATTTCAGACATCTTATTCAGATCCTGTTGGACCAGAATCTGATAATCTTAGCAAAGCAAAGAGAGATGTTCAGGATGTTAAAAATGTAATGACTAAAAATATTGGTAAGTAAAGATGGTTTGGCTTTTATTGTTGCGTATCATTTGCATCAAATGTTATTTCAGGCAATTTTCAATTTTGTAGCCTCGTTTATGTGCCTGCATCATCCCTACTTTTTTACTTACCTAATAAATTGTAGACCTAGATACCTTCATGCCCAACTTCCTTCCTTCCTCCCCTCCTTCTTTCCTTCCTTCCTCCCTTTATTCATCACTTAATCCCTTCATCTCATTTTGTGGGTAATTAATGTATTTCTAGTATTGCTACTTCCTTCAATCCTTGCTTCCTCTTCACCTTCCTTACTTCTTCCATCTCTCACTTCTTCCTTCCTCTCCCATCCTTTGTCCATTCCTCTCTTCTTTCTTTCCTTCCTGTTTTCCTGCTTCCCTTCTTCCTCTACTCCCTTCCAACCACCTCTAGTCCTTTGGTCCTCCATTGTCTTGTCTCTTTTCTTCCCTTGCTCTATTCATTTTTACATATCTACTTCCTTGCCCTCATTCCTTCCAATTATCTTTTTCCATCACTTTTATTTTCTGTCTTTCCATCTAAGCATCCTTTCCCAGTGACCACCTTTCAACTGTACTTCCTCAAATTTACTCTTCAAATTTTTAATGTTATATTATTCAATGTCTCTTTCTCTCAAAGAAAAAGTTTTAGAAAGAGGTGAAAAAATAGAGGTGTTAATGGATAAAGCAGAAAGTCTTGATCATAGTGTAAGTAGAATGAATCAATTACTTAATTATAATAAAGATAGAGTGCACGCACTAAATGTGTACAACATAAATACCACTAAATAGTGCTATTTTATGCTAATTCTATTGTTTTCTTTTGTTTAATTAGTGCTATTTACTACTAAATAGTGACAACTGTTGCACACTTTTAGTGTTTGTACTCTAACTTTTCAGGCTCCTGATAGTTGCCATTTTTTTCCTCTTTATATTCAGTGTATACAACTATTTTAAAAAACATTGTCAGTGCCTTGAGAATGACTGATTCCGGATTGCGAATGTCTTTTACACAACTGAAAAGGTTTATGGGTAATGTTTTTTAATCAATAGATACAGAATATATGCTTTCTATTTCTTCAACCATGGGAGATCTTCAACTTGAGGAAACGACACTGATTTGAATACAATAACTGCTTATTTCTTATTGGAAGCCCACAGTCCCTTTCGGTCGTGAAATGTACATCCGGAATCCGGTATTGATGGTTTTCAACCATTCCCAGGAGACAATTTAAACAAAAGAAATGGCAGCCATGCTGGTGGACTTTTCAAAAGAAAACCACCACCGTGACTGGTGGACCCTTTTGTTCCACTCACTCTCCTGGTTAATGGTTGAAAACCATCAATTGGCTTATTTTTCCCGACAATGTTGAAATAGGTAATATCTTTGTTGAAATGCATTATCAAGGGTTCATTTTTTCTATTCTTTCTCATCACTGTTCTAGGCCAAATCATTCCAGAAAAGTTCAAATCAACTTAAACGCAAAATGTGGTGGCAGAATACTCGAATGACTATCATTTTACTGCTGGTTGTAGCTGTTATCATAACTGCAATAGTTCTGATAGTCTTGGACGCAGAGGGCAAATTATAAGGGTATCACTAGGTAAACTTCCAGATATATTATATAGACACTAAAGGATCAGAACTTTTTATAAAGACACAGAATACACAGATAAAAGTCTTTCGAGTCGTTTTCGAATGAGTGGCAAACAGTACAGTTACGACACCGCCACGATACGGTAGATAATTCGAATGTTTTCTTAGAAACTACGGCTACGATACGTTACAGTACTGTTTACCACTCATGACTCTAATACATTACAACGTTAATTTCTGTACAACACAAGCAATAATGAGCCACCAGAGGACATTTGTATGAAGCTTGGATAATGTTTTCCACTGGATAAAGGTATCCACTCCATATGATTTCTTTAGAATTTATCCGCTTCATAGGGTTTTATCTTGTGGATAGCGCTGTCCATGCCTGGTACAACTGTCCCCGGAGTGTTTGTCAACAGACTAGCAATTAATTGTCAGAGTATCTGGAAAAGTGGGAGTTGCCATTACGCACTATTTGTCCCAAATCACACCAAGGGAATGTTTATATGGAGTGAGCCAGCCCTGTTTAGCGGGCTGGTTTCTTTTGTGTTCAAGCTATCAGAGCGTAAAAACAAAAGAAACCAGCCCGCTAAACCGGGCTTGCTCGCCTCATATAAACAGGCCCTAGATCCCAGTACTTGTCGTTTTCTAAACCTTTCAACATTTTTCGAATTTTTGACATTTTTAACAATTGTGGATGTATGGTGGAAAAACAATTTTTGAGGTCAAAATTTCTGGAATTTAAAACAGATTTCATCACCTTTTGCGGGGTTTCGCACTTTTTGCCAAATTATCCGCACTTTTCCAGATGCCACTACTAGACCATTGTTCGATATAAGATGTAAAATAGTAATTTTGTAGGTTATAGACATTTTTGGATTCATAACTGAAGAGATAAAATAATTGAATGACTGAATGAATGAATAATGAGTAGGCATACATGAATTGAATGATGAATGATTGAATGAATGGATAGAAAAATGGATGAATGAATAAATGAATGAATAGAGAAATGAATGAATGAATGAATGAACGAACAAATGAGTGAATGAATGAATGTGAAGGAATGAATAAATGAATGAACAGAGAAATTGATGAGTTAATGAACAAACGAACGAACGATTGAATGAAAAAAGGAATGTGAATGAAGGAAAGAAAAAAAGAATGAAGGAATGGATGAATTAATTAATTAAAGCTAAGGGATAAAAGATAAATATAGATAAAAGAGAAAATGAATCGACTACTGGATTTTGATACGTAACAACGAAAAATTGGACAATTAATTTTGAGATGGAAAAATTAAAGTACAAAAGAGATAATTGAATGAGTAAATGCACAAAGTCTGATTAACGAATATTGGTAGATAATACAACAGCCAATGATTTACAATATATTAATTAATCCATAAACAATCTTTGTATCATAATTAACATCCATCACCGAAATTGCAGCCTGATTTGTTAAGGCTACCAAAGTTGAATTTTCTACATAATAAAGTGTAAACAATAATTCCGTGAAGGTTTAGTAATACTAAATAGTGCAATTTTATGGGTTTTTTTTTCGCTTCAATTAGCACTATTTTGTACTGTCTATTTAGTATTAAGTGTTTCACGGATTTATTGGTTTAACTCTAATAATTTAACAGAAATGTATTTTTGATAATGACTAAGCACTAATTACAGAGATCATTTAGGAGCAAGGATGGCACAGTTGGTTAGTGCGCGGCCGTCTTTGCGAGAGGCCACGAGTTCGATTCACAGTGGCTTCACATCCTTGTTTCGACTTCTTTCTATTCTGTGTAGCTTGTAGTAGCTTTAAATACCCGTAAAAAGGAGCATTGATGGAAAGAGGGGGTAAAGTGCGCACCGTCGGCTTCCTGGGAGACCAGCTTCAAGCTGAAGGAACTACCGACGTTAAATATAAGTACTTTACTTTACTTTACTTTACTATCATTTTGATTACTGAACTAACTGTGATTTAAAATTGTATTATACTGGTTGGGATTTATTAAGTAAAACATTTACTCGCGTTTAGAATGAATGTTTTTTTATGTTCTTCTTTTCCTATTTCTTATACTACACTATTTGAACCGCTTGTTATCGAACATTTTACTGCACTTATTGTTTTCTAGAAACACTGATGCAGTCCACACTAGTTTAACCGCTAGTTATCGTACATTTTTACTCCAATTGTTTTCTTAGAAACACTGACACAGTCCACACTAGTTTAACCGCTAGTTATCGTACATTTTTACTCCAATTGTTTTCTTAGAAACACTGACACAGTCCACACTAGTTTAACCGCTAGTTATCGTACATTTTTACTCCAACTGTTTCCATAGAAACACTGACACAGTCCACACTAGTTTAACCGCTAGTTATCGTACATTTTTACTCCAATTGTTTTCTTAGAAACACTGACACAGTCCACACTAGTTTAACCGCTAGTTATCGTACATTTTTACTCCAACTGTTTCCATAGAAACACTGACACAGTCCACACTAGTTTAACCGCTAGATATCGTACATTTTTACTCCAACTGTTTCCATAGAAACACTGACGCAGTCCACACTAGTTTAACCGCTAGATATCGTACATTTTTACTAAACTTATTGTTATGCGTAATTTTACTACGACCTCTACCAGCATTATTTGCGAATTCTCTTTCATATTCAAATTTAAATCCCTTTCAATTAATTGCGCTACAAAAGAAAGTGAGCTAAGCTTTCTGGTAGTTGTAGTACATGGCGTCATAATGCAAATTGTCTATTGTAATTAGCTTGCAATTTATAGTCCATATGCAATCTTCAAGATATTAATATGGCTCGTTCCTATATACTTACACTTTTCGAATGTTTAACGAAACTTTAGCATGCATTTGTCAGGCCTATGTATACTACGTACAATTTTTTAGGCACGGTAGTGATTAATTTACAGGCAGCCCAAGCTCACTATCTGCCAATATTTATAAAAAACTATGTGTTAAACTTGAAATAAATCAAAATATAATTCAAGGTCACTAAAGAAGTCTCAATAAATACAAATGAAGAGTGTTTTAAATTTTCGGCCTCTCTCATACTCATATAATTATAATTGAAAAAATAAAAAAAGGGCTTGTATTTATTGAGACTTCTTTAATGACCTTGATTTGTATTCTTAATCTATTTCATGTTTTACACTGAAATGATTTTTATAAATATTGACAGATACTAAGTTTGGGCTGCTTGTGAGAAATGTAGTGTCGAATGAACACATTTTTGAGGTACACTTACACAATAAAGATTTGTTGGCACAACTATTTTGCAATGTCCTGCCTAAAAGATATCACCCCGCGTTCCAAATTTTTGCCAAAAAAGATTGTAGTGTACTGAACGGCTTTCGTCTATACATTGTTAACTGTTGTAATGAATCAGTTACAGTAAAATGTGTTAATAAGTTATACGTCGTATGGTGACGATTAGTGATTACTCCGACGGACTACCGTCCGAAACGTCAGTATTGCTATCGTCCTTATACGGTGTATAAATTATTTATTATACACATTTTACAACTGTTTCTCTGTCCTATCTAGTATATTTTACTAGTTTTTACAAGTTCTAATGAATCTTTTGTTTCTTTACAGATCTAATTCAACATTTTAACATGTTTTTTAATTTCGCGTCTAGTATTCTTATTCAGTTTTTAACTTCGATTGTTTTTTGGGAAAACATCCCTACTGAATCTTTTGTCTTCTTGCAGTTCATACTTTAATACTATTTTGTTCATTCCACGTCTAGTTTTTTAATCAGCAATCTGATTCCACTGTCATGGATGTTGGCACAATTCAAGTCTCCTTCAGTCTATTGCTTGTTTTGTTCCAATGCAGATCTATTTGTTTCTACGCGTAGTTTTTCAATCAGGCTAATTCACTTTATGTTTTTTCGCCGTTTTTATAATCCTTCCCAACCGTTTTTGATTCTCCTTTTTTTCTTTTTCAATGGTAAAGCCCAAGATCCCCTCTACTTTTCTTATTGTTTTCAGAATCTTTGCAAACGTGACTGGAGATATTTTCCTTGCTTTGCCGTCTGCAGTTGTATTCTTTATTCGAATTTTCTTCTCTTTCATTCGCCCTGGTTCTGAAGCTTTACCGGTTAAGTCCAGCTGCTCTGGTTCAACTTCAAGTTCAACGTCATAGCTTCCCGAGACCGATGGCTCTGATTGGTCAGAGTTGTTGACGTCATTGCTTTCGTCAACACTATTGTGGCTTTTGGTAGCTGTTTTCACCTTGTGTCTGGCTTGTATGTTTGTTTCAGATTTATCTTGTTTGGATTTTGGAGTCGCTTTGCTATGAGCTTTATGAGAAAAGTGGTCATTTTCGACAACTTCATTGACGTCTTTCGGCGCTTCCAAAATTTTTTTCACATGGCTTGTTAATTTTTGAATCTCTTTTTTCTCAGTTATTTTGCTTTTTAGTTTGCGCAAATCCTGGACTTTGTGTTTCACAAACTCGGCCATCTTCTTTGCTAAACTTGCGTCTTTGTGCGCAATTTTGACCACTTCCGTGACTAGTTCGTCATGAGGGGTATTTTCTCCAGATTTTTGTTCCATTTTAGTAACCGGTTTAGCCTGTTCTGTAGTAATGTCGGTAGATTTCAGGCCTTCCTCGCTCCATAAGCGATCAGCATACGTCGAAGCTTTTGCCGAGAGATCTTGGTCTGCTTCGCTTAGGAAGTTTGGTGCTTCAAAGGTGTTGACGTGGACCGGCTCATTTGCCTTATCATTCTGTGACGAGTCGCGAACACCGAATCTTTCTTGGGAAACAACCCTTGTTGTACTTGGCGTAATGTTTTGTGTGGTTGTTTGTGTAGCGTTTGTCTTGATATCGTTAGAATGCTTGGACTCCGTCGTACCCACGACCTTTTCTTCGCTTGGAGTCTCTTCTTTCGTATCCTGTCCATTTTGAATTAATAGTTTTCTGATCGTTTCGCTATTTTTGCTCGAGACATCGTCTCGTAGTTTGGACAATGCTCTTGATTTTTTAGCAACTTTCCAGAAGTTATCAGCAATTTCAGCGGCCATTTTAGACGCAGCCTGTGCTCTATTGGCGGCAACATCAGCCTTGCTTGCCGCGCGTTCTGCTTTTTCCCGCGCTTCCTCAGCGCTTTGCTCCAAGTCACTGTTCTCATCCGGGAGAGTCATTGACACCTCATCGTCATCAGAGTCTACGTTTTCGTAATTTCCAGTAACGAAGTTCTGTACGCTACGTACGACGCTGTTGACGTCGTGCAGCACCGTCTTAGCTTCAGCTACTACGCGCTTTGCATGAAGAATGATCTCCTTTAAAGCTTTTTTTGTCTTGGGATTATTGAAGTCGAATTTCTTCATCTTTCTGACAGCGTTTTGGACCTTATTTAAGAACATGTCGCTATCATCCTTATCAGTTGAATCCGCATTGCTTATTTTGACTTTTTTGCTGCTGCGTACTTTCAGTTTTTTATCATTATTCTTTTGGGGTTTTACACTTGATTTTACATGCTCAATTTTCGAGTCATGCTGCTTATCACAATCGTGATTTTTCTTTTCTGCGTTAACGCAACGGCTATGTTTATGCTTCAAGTTACTTTTCACTGATTTGTGTGACTTTGAATTTCTGAGATGTGTAACTTTAGATCTTCGTCTCAGATCTGAACCGTTCTCTCCCTTGCGTTCAACCAAGTCGCTTTCGCCCGAGCCAGACGAGCCGTTGCCGAGATCATCCAAGCGCTCTCCAATATCGCCTTCAGCAGATCCGGATCCGCTGAGCTCGCTATTTCCGTCTGTATCTGACGAAGACACCATTTCTCCTTCGCTACCCGGCAAACTTTCAAGATCACTCTGGTCAAGCTCATCTCTGACTGAGCCTCTTGTTTCGAGCACACCCTCGTTATGTCTTGCCCTCGTCAGCTCGTTCTTTTTATCATTGTTGTCGTTTTGCGTAGGTTGTGTGCTCGTCAGATCATTCATCGTCGTTTTGCTGTTGTCATCTTCGTTTGCTGTCACTCTTGACATTTCATTTTTCTTTGCAGTTTTTGTATCCTTAGGAAGTTTCAAATCTGTTTTGTAACCTGGCCAAGAGCCTTGGACGCTGAATTTTGGATTAGTCGCCACAACGAAAGTAGCAACGGGAAGATTCATGGCCATTTGCATCGCTGCGTTATCGTTGTCGACCTTCCAGTCTTGTGGCGCCGAGGACTTAGCCATGGATTCTGGAAGTTTATAGAATAAGTTGGTTCCTATTGGGTTGGCTTCAACTCTTATTCCATAGCCTCTATCCCCGCCTCTGAAGCCTTTTGATTGTTTTTCAGCTTGAGAGGCAGAAATTACACAATTCAACACGACGAAAAGTCCAAAGGTGTAGGTAGGAAGTCGTCTTCCAAAATTCATTTCGATCCGTTGTCCTTTAGAAGATATTTCTATTCAGTGAGTCCTTTTTAGTGGTTAGAAGAAACGTCTTATATTTGTGAAGATTAACTAAATCCAGAGCTTCTAACTTTGTCAAAAATGGTGCAAAAAACTTGCAATGATTTAGATCCAATAATGACACAATCTTTGATCTCAATTTGATGAAACAGCTTGACTGTAGACTTTATCCGTGTCAGGCCAGCCGTGAATTGTGATATAGCTCTGATTGAAGTTTCAGGTCCATATATTTTGACTTTTTTCACAAAGAGTTCATCAGAAGCTTGAAATTCGCTCTTGTTTTTTTGTCATTTTTCATTCATTCCCTGCAATGGTGTAAGGTTTGTCGGTAAAAACCGGTGGGTTTTCGGCAGGTGGGACTCCAAGGGTCACAGCATTGGCGAACAAGGCGTTACGAGATGTTCAAATTGACAGTAAATGCTATAAAAATCTGGTCAATTGAGCAGGTTGCGTAAAATGGATTTTCTTGTATTTTATAGTATTCAAGGTTATAAATTATGATGGCTAAACACATAGTTAATTGAATTTTCATATTATCCTCACTAATCTCGTTTTGCTCTTCTCTTTGATCACATGTTTCTTCAAACAAACATACGTTCGGTTTTTCAAAGACATGAATTCATCTATCTTTTGAAAAAAAAAATGCACATCGATTCGTGAATTATTAAGCTATAGTATTTGTGATAGCAGGAAATTAGACAAATAACGCACAATTTTTTTATTTCACAAATTCGGATGCCATAATGTTACAATATATACAAAAGTGCAATAGAGAATTACAAACTTGGCCAAGCTAAGTTTACTGAGTGCTCTTATGACCCTTAATTGATAATGTGGGACAGCCATTGGTCTGCAATTGTAGTGTTTTGCGTAGATTGTTTCGACAGTGTCGTAATTTATAGTTATAATCCCATAAACTCCATGCAAAAAGTGCAAAATCTTGAAGTCTTGTTACCTAGAATCGTTCTTTCCGACATACATTACTTTCTTGCAGGTAACACTAACAGGTGTTCTTACTGATAACTCTGTCTGTTCGCCTTATACACATTTCTGCGCTGTTGATAGTGTTATACCTAACTTAGGTTGCTTACTCGCAGCTTGCCTAGTACACATGTCTGCGCTGTTGATAGTGTTATACCTAACTTAGGTTGCTTACTCGCTGCTTGCCTAATACATGTCTGCGCTGTTGATAGTGTTATACCTAACTTAGGTTGCTTACTCACTGCTTGCCTAGTACACATGTCTGCGCTGTTGATAGTGTTATAGCTAACTTAGGTTGCTTACTCGCTGCTTGCCTAATACATGTCTGCGCTGTTGATAGTGTTATACCTAACTTAGGTTGCTTACTCGCTGCTTGCCTAATACATGTCTGCGCTGTTGATAGTGTTATACCTAACTTAGGTTGATTACTCGCTGCTTGCCTAGTACACATGTCTGCACTGTTGATAGTGTTATACCTAACTTAGGTTGATTACTCGCTGCTTGCCTAATACATGTCTGCGCTGTTGATAGTGTTATACCTAACTTAGGTTGCTTACTCGCTGCTTGCCTAGTACACATGTCTGCACTGTTGATAGTGTTATACCTAACTTAGGTTGATTACTCGCTACTTGCCTAATACATGTCTGCGCTGTTGATAGTGTTATACCTAACTTAGGTTGCTTACTCGCTGCTTGCCTAGTACACATGTCTGCACTGTTGATAGTGTTATACCTAACTTAGGTTGCTTACTCGCTGCTTGCCTAGTACACATGTCTGCACTGTTGATAGTGTTATACCTAACTTAGGTTGCTTACTCGCTGCTTGCCTAATACATGTCTGCGCTGTTGATAGTGTTATACCTAACTTAGGTTGCTTACTCGCTGCTTGCCTAATACATGTCTGCGCTGTTGATAGTGTTATACCTAACTTAGGTTGCTTACTCGCTGCTTGCCTAGTACACATGTCTGCACTGTTGATAGTGTTATACCTAACTTAGGTTGCTTACTCGCTGCTTGCCTAATACATGTCTGCGCTGTTGATAGTGTTATACCTAACTTAGGTTGCTTACTCGCTGCTTGCCTAGTACACATGTCTGCACTGTTGATAGTGTTATACCTAACTTAGGTTGCTTACTCGCTGCTTGCCTAATACATGTCTGCGCTGTTGATAGTGTTATACCTAACTTAGGTTGATTACTCGCTGCTTGCCTAATACATGTCTGCACTGTTGATAGTGTTATACCTAACTTAGGTTGCTTACTCGCTGCTTGCCTTATGCAGATGTCTGTTGAATACTGTTATGCGTAACTTAGGTTGTCCGATGGCTGTTAGCGTTTCTTTGTTGAATATAAACTGATTCGAAAAGTCATTTACCGACGCACTAGACATATTGTTCTAATTCATATTGCCCTGTGTCAGTACTACTGCCACTTTTTTGCGAATAGATTAAGATAAAAATAAATAAAATAAAATAAACGAACTAAAACTGTTAACATATTTTGGGAATTATTCCCCACAGTGTCCCCCCTCTACATTCCCTTCCACCTCACAACCCAGCCCACCCACGATTCAAAACGCAACGCTGCGCCTCTGTCATTTTCAATCGTGAATCGACATAGGCGGACCAGGTCAATTCCCTGTGGCTTATAAATCGAAGGGTCGCGAGTTCGAGCCCCATACAAATCTCTTTTTTTCTTCTTCTTTTGATTAAAAAATCCCCTTATTTGTAAATAACTTTTCTTATAAAACTTGTAAAAAAACATTTTTGTTTTCAGAAAAAAGATTATTTACAACAACGGGGGATTCGTTATCAAAAGAAAGAAAAAGTAAAAGAAAAGAGATTTAAAATGTATTTTTAGTGCTTTCTATGGGGCTCGAACTCTCAACCCTTCGATTAATAAGCCACAGGAAATTGGCCTAGCTGGTCCACCAGTGGAATCAACGGTCCAGTCGGGTCCAATGCTACTGCACCTGTTCAGATATCTGTCTATATATGGCACGGGACTTAGCATCACGTGATTCCAACCCAATGTACTTTGAGTACTTGGCAGCATAACACATTGGATTATCCTCGACCCAGTCTCTCGACTTCATGATCTCCAGTTCGCCCTTGGTTGGAAATGACCGCGACGAGCCTGGACGAAAGCCTTTTGATTTGAACATGGAGATCCACTCGACACCCTTATGTGAATTAGCTGCCTTGTGTAGTTGACCATTTCTAGTTAAAAATTTGAATTGACACAACTGTTCTGCTTCCGGGCTTCTGAATCGTGTTATTTTCAAGGGGGGCAGGTGTTTTTTCGGTTTTAGCTCGGAATCCCATACAACGCACGCTAAATTGCAATGCCCTATTTCGTGAAGCAGCTTTTTTTCTTGTATTGCCACATTTGTGCTCGCAATTTGGATAACGCTTTCTGCTCTTAATTCAGGTTGGTTGTTGTCATTTTTCCTTTTTTCAGCATTTGAACCATCTTCTGGCGTGAGATTTGCCATCTTGGTTTGTTGAACTTGAAAAGCCTCGTCTTTGAAAAATTTGTTAGAATTTAACTTCGGATTTTCTTCCACAGGTTTTTTGTGTGCATAGTTAATTTTGTTTTGCAGAGATTGGACAATCTTGAGACTTTGTACTTCGGGTTTCGATAAGCACAAAGAGTTAGCATCCACAGAGCTGCTTATGTCATTTGGACACGATTTAGCCGAAATCAGTGAACTTGGTTTCATCTTGTAAACACGTCTTTCGTTCGTACATCGTTTTCGGATACCATAAGTCCCTTTTGGTTTCTTGTTGACTGGTTTTGAAATGGTGATAGAGTCTTGGGATTGTTTGATTGTGTTTTCAAAACTGTTTTTACTCTTCGTTAAGGACGGTGGGAGCTGAAGTTGCTCTCTCGTTTTTTTCGAAGTTGGAAGTTCTGTTTTTGACTGAGATGGTGCTGGAGCTATTTTGAAGTGCTTAAAGTTGTTAAATTTAAGAGTTATTGCATTAGTTTTGTGAGCTGTGAGTGATGAAATCATCATGAAGAGACTTTCTTTTCTTTCTTTGTTTTGGTAATTTTTGTGGGTCTTGCTTACGAATCCAAGATGTGATTTAGCGTCAACCATGATGGGTCATTTTTTTTCGTACACCTATGAATGTAAATAAAACCAATGATCATGGAAACATGGACCGATTTTTCGGATTGATTGTTGAGAAAATTCATAACGTTTCAGCTACACTGTGGCTTGAGTATGGAGCACAATCTAAAACATTACTAGTATGCAAAGGGCGTTTAAGTTGCTTGATATCAGAGATATTTTCCAATGACTTTTACAATGATTTGCATGCGCAGTTAATTTGTAAACGCTAGTGACTATGTTACATATACACGATGTAGATGCAAGGGGTGCAAAGCAATGGCTCGCGTTCCTGCAGCTTATCAGTTTGTAACAGTTTTAAAAGAAGAAAAGTTGTACGCGAAAATTAAAGCGACTCCAGTCAAAGAACTGAGCAAGTCACCGTGAAAAAGATGAACAAGTTCAAGAGACAGCGTCATTCTTTGGGATTTCTTACTACACGTTATTATCAATTTATCATTAATTCAACGTTGTTATTTCGGGCGAGAAGCGGTTAGTATTGGCTCTGCAACTTCACTCTAAGCGTGATCAGTGCATTTTAAGAAAACATAGGCGGTTTCATGTCAAGGATTAAAGCTGAAAGCAATATTTAGTTTTATGTTTACTCACCTAGTCCAAACTGGCCACAATTAACGTCCACTGTCAAGTCTTGTCAAAGCAAATTGAGATTTTCGTGCCAGCGGCACAAGTTCCGAATTGTATCGTGCAAAGTGTTCCCGGCTCTTAGTACTTCAGTAAAAATATAGCCGGCAGTCGCAATTCTACTTAAAGTTCACACGTTTGAATCTGCATGCAGGTTTTACATCAATTTTCGCTAGGTAAACAAATCAATTTACTAAATTGATTTGTTAACAAAAAATTGAATTTGAATAGTTTCCAAGGAGCTGAGAATTTAATTCATAGTGAAGAAAGACAAAAGTCATTGTAGTAGAAATAATCGCCGGATTAGCGCGTATTGCAAAAACCTTTGAAAAAAGCTTCAAATTATCAACAAAAGAAGTATAGTATTTAAGTTTTAAGCGTTTGTAATTGCTGCTTGTAATTACTCATTTATGAATACCCAACATTTTTTAGTGAAATTGGTTTTCAGGTTCCGAATAATGAACTATAAATGTTAACGTTTTAGAATTGCTAATGACTGATCCCAATAAAAAACGTCAGAAATACTGTCAACCGTAGCGGACAACTGAACAAACAGACAGACAGACAAATAAAGAAACAAGTGGACAGACAAACAAACCAGCCACCAAATTCACAAACAAACAGACAAATAAACAAACAAACAGATAGAGAGACAAACAAACAAACATGCGGGACAGACAAACTGCAACTGAAGCGGATAGGCAAACAAATAAACACAAACAAACCAACCACTAACTGGAACAAACAAACAGACAAACAAACAAACAGTCAGACATATAGACATATAAAAGCATACCAAACAAGAAATAAAAAAAAACGTACACAAAAAGGTAGAAATAAAAATGAAAACAAACAGTTATAAAAAGAAAACTAAAATTATTTCCCAGTCTCTCTCTCTCTCGCTCTACTACTTATTACCCACAATCCTACGCTGTCTTCACGTGAAGGAGGCCGCCATCTTGTTGCCGGTCAAGAAGGTTTGTTGGAGAAACAGTCATAAAAATGCTCTCCAGGCTGCATTTAGCTGGGAGATTAGGTAAGCAAAGAATAATTTACAGATAATTTCATTGATTTTCGTAACAATTGTCTAGTAATTGGCTTGAAATTGTTTTTAAAGGTGTTCCAGTTTATGCACAATTTTTTACTTTTTGAGATCGAGACCTCTCCATGCAAGTTTTAAATTGAAAATGTTTACAGAACATTCTATAAAGGAGAAATAAGTTTTGATCAGAAAAAACAGGATGAAATGCAAAGATTATAATTCAAAGTGGATCCGTAAACATTTAAAACGTGCAAGATAAAACTAATAATTTGCCAAATTTTTTGTGATATTATAAAATACTATGACTTCTACATTTATTGAGTCGGTAAATTCTCAATAAAATGTGTGAAGCAAACGTGCATTTAATACATAAAATGCCTTGACTACAATTTCAAGAACTGATCTGCAAAGAGAAATGTTAGCTATCAAGTAAAACCTTGTGTAGTTGAAGTAATCATTCTTCTTTTTTATTTCATCTCCAAAGCCCGTGGTAGCTCGAGACTTCTTCAAGCAGCTAAACCAAGGTAAGACCAAAACACGCAAACAATGTTTGAAAGGGAAATGTGTTAAAGTGAAAAAAAAATCCATGCTAAATGTATGTTGTATTCTGACACAATAGCAATTTCCAATGCAACATTTGAAATTATGTACTCTATTATACAACCATATTCTGTATGTTGTTAATTCAAAATTGATTCCAGTGATAGAGACAGTACTTTGTACTATAAAAGTTGCCCTCTTGTTTTTCTTACTTATGATGTTGCTAGTTTTTCAGTTAAACATTCATGATTTTAAACTATGTGCATTTATATTTTCACTTTTTCCATTTATAGTATCCCTGCGTTATCAAGGCTCTGTCAGACGCAAGTTGAAAAGAAAGGTAACAAAAACAAAAAACAACAAAATTAATTGTACTTTAAAAATTATTAAAGTATATTCATATATTTTACGGTGCAAACACTCTAACTGGGACCACTTGGCATTATTTATATTTTTATTTTCTGAGCTTAATTTCTACTGCTTGAGACCTTCTGATAAACTAGGATTCAATTTACATACATAGAGTGATCAAAATAATATTTCTATTCAATTCACTAAAAGGATTCAAGTTTTGAAAGAATTGGAAAAAACACAATGTGCGTACACTGAAGTATTTTTAACTTTGTTTTTAATTCATAGAGCCAGAGTTTGGTCAATTTATGAGAGATGTTGGTGCCAAACTCAGGGAAAAGACCGGCGAAACAGGTAAAAATTGAATTTTTTTTCATTTAAGACACATGGGCTTGAACCTTCCAATGTTCAACCTGACGTACATTGGTCAAGATGACCTTTCAAATGCATTTTTGGAAGGTCATTACCCCTTTTTTGAAAGATCAAAATTTGTAAGATAATTCTTTTTTAAAAATACATCTACTAGATAAGTTTTTCCCCTCTAAAATATGGAGGTCAACTTGTCCTTTCAAAATCTGATTATAATAATAATAATAATAATAATAATAATATAATAATATTCTCTAAATGCAGCATATCCACTGAGTGGTTCTTCATCTGCATTCTCTCACACTCACTACCTCTACATTTATATTTTAACTCACACAACGCTACTCACAGTTTGGTTGAGGGAGGAAAACCGGAGATCCCGGAGAAAAACCCTCGTGGCATGAGAGAGAAACAACACATTATAAACAAACTCAGTTCACATATCACCCAGACCAATCCAGGGATCGAACCCGGGTCACAGTGGTGAAAGGCCAGCGCTCTCACCGCTTGGCCACCCATGCCACCCTGATTTGACAGGTCAAGTAGCAAATTTAGAAGGACATTGTTCCTTGACCTGACCTTATTTCGAGCCCTGGGCTTGCAGTGTCATTGTTCATGATGAGCTGATACCTCTATATAAACTTCAGACAGGAAGAGATTTGTTGCAGTTTGACAAGTGCTGGGGACAATTACTCTCATGTAAATTTACATTGAGCAATTAGCAATAGGCGATTTGCATTATGGCATCATTATTCTACCACTACCAGCATTCTTTGCTAATTCTCTTTCATATTCAAATTTTGAATTGCTGTGGAGATTAATAAAACAATTTGCACTAATTGTGATACAAAATAAAGTCAGCAAAGCATTCTGGTAGTGGTAGTATTCTTTGTCATCATGCAAATCACTTATTGTTATGATCCTGTATTTTTCCGTTTCAGGTAGTTTAATGCTGATTGGTGGTCTTGGAGCATATGCTTTGTCTAAGGAATTGTTTGTGATTCATGAAGAGGTAAGATACCTTCTTCCTGGTGGAAAAATGTAATTCATAGCACACTTTTGCCTCTCATCGCCCAGGAATAGAAAAGTGACCAGGAAATACTTGGTAATGACACCTCTTAGTTATGATTCAATTTAATTTAATTTAATTATGTCTGCAACTCATCCCTTGACAGGGTTTTTCAGTGTTGGTATATACAATTATTGTTAAGAATCCCAACTGGCTAGGAGACAAACCAGTTGGCTAATACAAAGTATGACCGAGAAATTATATTATGACCAAATCGAAACCCGGACAAATACAAGAAACAATTTTACATGTATTTACATTCATGTTTACATGTTTGGTATTAATTGATAATTGAATATAATAATAATTAAACTCTGTGTCAGATCTATTTAGGGGGTGTATTAGGGCTCAAAATTGGAAAAACAATTGGCCTGCCAAAGTTTTGATCTTTGACATGTTGAAAAAAACTTTTTCCTGCTTGGCTACCATAATCATTTTGGACCGTCAAATATTCAATGTGTCTTGTCATTTGGCCATTGGCAGACTGCTATTTCAATCCCTGGGCTGGGATGTTCAAAACTCATTTAGCACTAAACCTAGATTAACTCTCAAGAAAACCTTTTGAGTTAACCCTGGATTAGTACTAATCAAGCTTTAAACAACCGGCCCCTGGTTACTTGATTATCTCAATAGGACGCTTTTGTGCTGTAGGGTACAAAGCATTGATAGCAGTGATTTTTTTTTCAGACATACTTAGCTGCTGTTATGGCTGGTACATTTATATGGGTTATCAAAAAGTCTGGTTCATCAATTGCTGAAATGTTGGACAACTACTCCAAGGTAAGAACATTCATTCTAAATAATGTGACTGTCATGTTAAAATAATTAATTGCAGATGACATTATTTCACGATAACATTAAAGAATTGAAAACATGAAAACATAAAGAGTTTTAAAGTATGTCTTTGCTTCACAAATAAAATATTAATTTCATTATTTATTTATTTTCAGGAAATTTTAGATAATTTCAATCTCTCTCGTAACCAACAAATTGATGCTCTCAACACAGCCATTGAGAATGAGTTCAAGTTAGACGATATGTTACTCTGTCGTATAGATATTGCTGAAATCTTAAAGGTTCTACACTTCAATTTTTTCCCTACTTCTAATTAGCTTAGCACTCTAATGTGTGATTACATGTATGTTGTTCTTGCTTTTCTTTTCTTGGCTAGTACCTCCATAATGACAAACAAGAAAAGGATGTTATTGTTTTTTAATTATTTTCCAGTGTAGACATTGGTTGATAAAGCAAAGTCATAGTTGTTGACTTGCTTCAGAGAAATCACCAGATTTCATACAGCTTTTTTTAAAGTAGTCAAAGTGTTTATTATAGAGTACATCCAATATTTTTTCTTTTGTACTCACTATCACGTTTTCCTTTGTAGGAAAATAATACCATGAGTTTGGAGTTGGAGTATCGAAATAGACTACATCATGTGAAGAATGAAGTCAAGAAACGACTTGTAAGTACATCTTATACTAATGGAACACTATGCTATATTTATTGTAACACACTGTAGTAGTGCATGATATGTAGTTGTGTTGTCATGTAATGGTGAAGGAGAATGCAATATTTAACAAGGACAAAAGATTAAAAGTTATGAAGCTTCAATAGAATGCAATAATAAACTGCCACCCAAATGGCTCAGATGGTCGAGTGCAGGTCTGTTGTGTGGAAGGTCAAAAGTGCGATCCCTGTGTCCGGACCAATGTGTCTTAATCAAGGAGAAATTGCTGGCTTTGTAATTAAAATGGTTAGAATTTCAAGAACAAAATAAAATGAATGGGAACACTAGGACAGGGCTGAGATCTCTAACATTGATCCCCTTTATACAGTGCAAACACTCCAACCGGGAACACTTGGCATTATTTATATTTTTATTTTCTGCACTTAATGTCTACTGCTTCAGACCCTCTGATAAAGTAGGGTTCAATTTAAATACATCGAGTGATTAAAACAATATTTCTATTCAATTCACTTAAAGTATTCAAGTTTTAAAAGTATTGAAAAAAAAAACAACAACATGGTCACGGTCAGAGTGTCCTCACTGTAACTGTCATCCAGAGCCAGGCGTCACTAACCTGGGCCAATGCTCAATAACAGCTATAATACCCATGTGCAATATTTTAACTTGTACAGTTTTGTTTTGTTTTTTGTTATTTCATTGTGGTTTTCAAAAATTGAAATTAAGTGTGAAAGTTAACTGTCAAGATCAGACTGTGTATTACACTAAAAACACTAAAGGAATGTTGACAGTAAAACTAAGTAGCATTTTTTCACAGGTTTTAAAAACGACTTTTTAAATGTGCTGTATAAATAGTATTTTTAATAATTGTTTTTCTGTTTTTGTAGGATTATCAGCTTGAGTTAGAACACTTCAGACGTAAAACTGAACAAGATCATATTGTTGACTGGGTTGAGAGAGAAGTCATAAAGAGCATTACTCCACAACAGGTAAATTTATTGTATACAGTGAAACCCCTCTATACCGGACCCTCAATATACCAAAATTCTCTTTAAAGCGAACAACTTTTTTTGGTCCGGAATTTAACTTTTTCCAATATCTCTTGTAAAATTAACCTTGGTAAACCGGAACCCCGTCCAAACCGGACATTTTCTTTGGTCCCAGTAATGTCTGGAATAGAGGGGTTCCACTGTATCAACAGAAACTCAAAAGGGCATCAAAACAAATGTGTAAATGGCATGACAATGGTACATATGAAGTTTTTGTATAAGGAGAACTGATAGAGTGAATAGTGTGTGTCTTTGAAGCTTTTCCGTCCGGAGAACTAGACAACCACTGCCTGTTTGCCTTTCCGAGTAAAATATACCTTTATCTTTTCATGTAAGAGAATGCCAACCATTAGATGTTGATTGAACGGCCAGAAAGGTCTATGAGGAACAGTGTTTGTAACAAACTTGATTTTTCAATACAGTAATATTGTTTTTCTTTCAACAGGAGAAAGAAAGCATCAATCAGTGTATCAGGGATCTCAAATCCATGGCAGTTTAGACGCGTATTGGGGTAGTGATTCATGTCTTTATCAATCTATTCTATAATTGTGTGTTGCAGTGGTGTTGCAGTTTTCAAACTGTTTATTGGATGTAATAAAAGGTTTTACTTTTATTGATACTTTGTATTCAATTTGTGTACTACTTAACAAATAGATTGCATTTTTCTTTGTTTCTGCTTTCTTAAAGATGCACAGATGGCATTAAAGTGTGGTGAGAACAAAAAAGGATGTTTGTAAATGACTCTTGTTATCACCACATTTTTAAATAACTGTTTTTGACATGCGTGCATCTGTTAAACATGGCTCATGATTAATCAAGTGTCTGTGGTGTGTTGACAATTATATAAATGGGATGGAATAGATAGTCAATAAATCTAAGCAACGAATGTAAATACATGTTAAATACTTTGCACTATAAACCATTTCTTTTACATGATAAAAACATCCTAATATATGTTATTTGATAATAGTTTCCAGATAAAAATAAGTTAAAAGTATTTTCAATTATATTATAGCATTCTTGTTGTATTTGTTCATGTATAAGTGATATAACTTGTATTAATCCAGTGGCTGATAGAGGATTTTTCAAAACAGGGTCAAGGTTTTCTACTTCTTTGCTTTAACTATATGAGAGCTGTTTGTTGTCAAGAATTCAAATTATTTTCAAACACGGGTGAAATTGCACTAGTTGCACTGTCCCTAGATCATCAGCCACTGTAATCTACCCCTATGAAGTGATCAAACGTTTTCGCATCTCCAAGGCTCGAAATAACAGCCTGAAATATACCAGTAGGTCAAGGTGACATTTCAAATGCATTTTTGGAAGGTCATTACCCCTTTTTCTTTTCGAAAGTTCAAAATTTGTAATAATTATTTTTTTTTTTGAAATACATCTAAAAAATCGTTTTTTTTCCTTAAAAATATGGAGGTAAATTTGTCCTTTCAAACTGATTTGGAAGTCGAGTAGTAAATTTGGAGGGACATTGCCCCTTGACCTGCCCTTATTCCGAGCCCTGCATCTCCTTTGTATTGGTCAGCCCTAGGAGGGAAGGGGAGGGAGGGGAGGGGAGTGGGATTTTGATGGTAAACGTTTATACAGCTGTAACTAAGTAGCACTAGGTGTTGTTACTTTACTGTCCTATGAACACATCATTGCTGTCATCTTTTCTTACAACTTCCAGAAGCCTGGTTTTCACTGGCAAACTACTTTCACTTCCATTATCCTCAATGAACACCGACTCTTCCAAACTCTCAATATTATCTTTTGTCAAGTTACCACTGTGATGGACTATACCCAAAACCTCTCCCTCCTTGACATAATCCCCAACTCGTACATTCATTTTAATGCCAACACCATGGTTAATTTTATCTGCTGCAGTTTGTCTGCCAGCCCCGAGACTGCCACAAACTGTTGCAAATTGTAAAGCATCTATTTTAGTGATTATGCCTGATTTTTGGGCCTTGAATTCATTTGATTTAGGCGCCAAAGGGATGTGATCGTAAGGGTTCACATCCTTTTGGCATAGAGCATCAGCTAGTTGTTGGGCTACTCCTTGTGCGATGAGCATTTCTTTAAATTTGTTGATTGCCTTGCCGTCTTGTAGAGTGGATTTGATTAGTTTGGTGCCTTTCTCTGTGGAATCCACTTTGTTTAGTGAATGAAGAATGTAGCCACCTGTAAATAATTTTTTAATAATTTGATATTAAAGCAGCTTTGACCCATTATAGATACATTATACTCACATGGCGGCGGACGGTTTGAAAAAGATCCATTTTGTTATTAGACTTTTTCCTTAATTAAAAAAATAACATTCTTTTTCAATGTTTCTTTTATCAAAATGGAGCAGGCATATGGGCATCTATGGGCATATTTTTTCCAAGTCTAAGGTAAAAAAAAATGTATGATTTTTTTGCTCTTGAAATGTGAACTTTATCATGAACTTTATCAGCTTTCAACGTTGTGACAAAATGCTAATAAGCACATACATTTAAATAATTGTTAATAATTATTATTTAGAGATTTTAAATCTACCTCGCACAAAATCTATTGTATATAAATATATCACATTTGTTGAATATCCAGGACAGTTTTGGTATAAATTGGGCAACATTTCTTTCAAATGAAGCAAGATGTAAACAATAATGTCATCAAACATCAGCCTGTTGCAGCCCCTCCCCTGTTAGAAATATGACTCGGCCATAACTTCAAGCTCAATTTATATTCACCTTGTAGACAGACAAGTTCTTCCAGGTCTTCTGGGCCTTCTCCATGTAAACATTGTAAAGACTCTGCCACTTCCATTGAATTACCAATTGTTTTTCCTATTGGGTTGTCCATCTCTGTGATCAGGGCTGTGCACCTAATACCCAGTCCCTCGGCAGTGTTGACAAGAGTTTTTGCTAGGTATCCGGCTGTTGGGAGTGTTGTTGCAAATGCAGCTCGGCCACATTTGACGTCAAGCACTAGTGCTGATAAGGACTCTACAGTAGAAGTATAAATAAGAGTTTAGGTAATGGCAGTCAACAGGGATGGTGAAGCAGTTTTTCAATTGGTTATCTACCCTCCCCACCCCTATGCATGGGAAAATTTCCCAGTAATGGGGAAAAATATGGAAAAATTAAATTGAAGCCAATGTTGTTCAGCCTTGAGTTTGGTATCATTTTCCCAAGGATAGTACAAAATAAACCCATCGTGGAAATCACAAAATTTTCCCTGTGATTTACAGCTAAAATCATTGCATCATGACTGGGTGCTTTTGCAACTTAGACTGGATATATATATATATTTTTTGTTACATCAACTGTTGATCCAACAAGGTGACTTCATTGATGTTGGCAGAAAAAAACAAAATCCAGTCAAATTAGTTGCAATGGCACCTGGTCGCGATGCAATGGTTTTAATATTAATTCAAATGTAAATTAAGGGTTTGTTGAAGGGAATTGAAACCTCCATGGACTCAAATTAGTTGCAATGGCACCTGGTCGCGATGCAATGGTTTTAATATTAATTCAAATGTAAATTAAGGGTTTGTTGAAGGGAATTGAAACCTCTATGGACTGACTATTAATGTACCTGCTGCTTTCTTGGATATAATGGAACTAGCAATAAGAGGTACTGACGCTACTGTCCCAGTTATATCTCTGATTGCGTACAATACACGGTCAGTTGGAACCAATGACTCATTCTGTCCAACAATGCAACAACCAACTTTTTCTAGAACTTTAACCATCTCTTCAGGTTTTAAGCTCACTTGGAATCCTGGGATTGATTCCAATTTGTCAAGGGTGCCACCTGAAAAGAAGCATGAGTGAATGAATAAATGATTGATTTTAAATACAATAAAGGGAAATAGAAGAATGAATCAAACTGAGGATTTTGTTGTCATGCAACTGCAGATCCAGGAATTTTTAAAGGGGAGGGGGGTTACTCAAATTGCAAAAATTGTACGTTGAAAACAAATTTTATCAAAAAAGTAGATTTTACTGGTCAAAAACGGGGGGAAGGGGGTGGTGACTAGTCACTCCTGTCACCACCCCTGAATAAGCCCCAGTTATGTTTTACTTAGTTGCATGCAGAGTTTTGAGGTTTTTGAAAATCCAAACTGTTTTTTTTTGTGTGTGTTTATCAACATATCCTCCAAGATATGGAATTCACTTTAAAACTTTAACAATATTTAGATATTTCTCTTGTTTGTTTTTCTTCCATTAAAGAACAATTGATAAGTGTTTATAAAGTAATTAATCCGTTAATCTCAAAATCTAAAAGAGATATTGTAAATCCTGTTTACTACTTTTAGAGCGGGTTCACACTAGACCGAAACATAGCTAGATAGTCTCATTCAGGCGTTTGATCATCTGTCATCACTATGTACGCTCTATCTAGTTAACCTACAGAGGTCGTTCACATTGTTAATTTTCAAACGAGTTAGTTGTCATAATCGTAATTTAATATGTCTTATGGCCCTTATTTGAAATTTTGGCGGGATAACAATATGGACGATCCAGTCAGAATTTTCACCCTTATTTCTGCTTTTATATCAACCTTATCGTCATCATCGAAACTTATAAGACGACTGCGATTACGATACATCGCACATAGAAGACGGCGTCGCTTAATTTTGCTATTATTAGCGTATCTACGACGCAAACAAAATCAAAATAATATTGTGAGAGTTCGTCGGTCATGGTCATGGCATCGTCCACAATACTTTTTTGATCTCGATGAGAATAAAACCCTAGCGCAAGTGACATGTGAACCTCGAGTACGTGACACGTTAACTTCAGTTATTGGGCTGGTTATTGGCAGATCTGTCAAACCCAACACCTCTTTAGCTAGTTTTCAGTTTTAAGCTATGTAGCGACATAGCTTGAAATTTGTCGGTTTCCGGTCAAAATATCCAATGTGAACAGAGATAATTGATAAAACACACCAAATCTCTATCTAGCTAAAAAAATGCGTTCACACTGGCGTTATCGTAAATAGCTAGCTAAACAATTCGATAGCTAGCTAAAAAGTCCTAGTGTGAACGCACTCTTAAGATATTGTTTACCATACAGGCATATCATCAATATGAATGAAATAAAATATGTTTTTACATGTATATACACTCGTTTGCAAGAACGTTGCAGTATACATTTATACAAATATTTAATGAGATCGATGCAAAGTTGTACGATTGTAATCGGGCAGGAAAAAGTTTTTGACATTCATTCAGAATGAAGCAAACAATACATAAAGCGGCTTTTCTCTTTTGCATATCATTAAATATCCCGAATAAATTAGGTAACTGTATAAATGTATACTACAACGTTCGAGCATACGTTTGTTCAATGGCTCACAAATATTTGCTTACAAGGTCTAGTAAGTAGAGTGGTCAGAAGGTCAAATGCGTTGATTTAAAATCAGCTGGACGTCTCCCGCCGGTGTCTGAACCGCAAATAACAACAAACTTTTTCTCATATCGGGGCTAAAAAATCTTAAAAAGCGACGACTGTAATGGACAAAAAATTACAATTGTCATTTTCATACGCCATTTTGCTGTTACAACATTTCAATGGCTTTGCTATTAAAATTCGTAAACTGAACGTGACTGAAAATTATCGAAAAATTAGTGACTGCGTAAAATCGATCAGATAAAAATGTTATAAAAGCAATTAAACTAACTTTGAATTGAATAAACAATAATTACTGACAAAAAACCTTTTTGTGGATTCTCTTTTAGAGATGAAATTTCCAATTATTGATGTTGTGCGTGTTGCAAATGAATTTGAAACTGATCGAATTCGCACTTATTACCGGTGTTTCCCTTAAAGCCGAGCTCGTAAAAACGCCAAAAGCGTTTTCCTTTGAGCGATAAAAATGATATTTGAACAATTGATGTATTTCAATGCGTATCACAAACCTGTATGGCCCAAGCCACGACCAGAAATCATGGGAACCTTTACGCCGCACGCTGCAAGAGCAGGCGCTAGAGGCAAACTGACTTTATCGCCGACTCCTCCCGTTGAATGTTTGTCTCCTATACAATTTCCCCAGCTTTTTGGCCACGTTAAAACTGTCCCTGAATGCAGCATAGCTTCTGTAAGATGGACAGTTTCTTCAGTATTCATTCCTTTCAGAAAAATCGCCATTAACATCGCACCAATTTGAGACTCGTCGACTGCGCCTTTTGCAACCTTTTGAGCAAAATGGTGAATCTGTTCTCGCGTTAGAAGATCTCCATTTCTTTTGGTGGCTATAAGATCGACTGTGTTGAAATCTGCCATGGTTTACTGCTCTACAAACAGTTGTTTTTACGTTTTGTGTATTGTACAAATTACACGCCGTTTGCGTACAACAGTCGTAATTTATTGTTATGATAATTTGCATACGTGCCGCCACGTTGAGCCAACCAGGAATGAATAAATTAATGTCTTTACAACACAAACGACCATTACGTAGCTAGACTAAGAGAATATGCTGATACTCCAAAATAGGTTGGTATTAATAGAGTGCAAATACTGAATTAATCCGTGAAACTTAAGTAATACTAAATAGTGCAATTTTATACAAATTCTATTGTTTTCTTTTGTTTAATTAGTACTATTTTTTCTATTTAGTAATTAGTGTTTCATGGATTTATTGTTTGCACTCTACTGGCAAAATAACTTATGGATATCATTGACTGTAAAAATGACAAAGATGAGTATTCATGTATTTTTTGTTGCATGTCTTTTATGGTCAACATTTATTTAATCTTTTATCATCACTCACTCTCAATACGTTCATGGATTCATTCAATTGCTTATATATTCATTCATTCAATTATTCATTCATTTATTCATCCATTCATCCATCCATTCATTCATAATCCAAATATCTCATTTGTTCGGCGTCAAGACTCTGACGTCAGAACATTTGTTCCCAGTCCTCCCCCACCTTGACAAAGTCTCCTGGGACATTTTGTGTTCCAAGTTCCTAGCAACATGGATCAATAATTACTTCAATAGTGTTATAATAATCTTTTACGAAATGGATCTAATTATGGATTAATAGTCAATAAGAAAGTCACTGATCCTTGTAGACGATGCTTAACTTAATGGACAAGCGCTAGACAGCCAGCTTTATGGTAGAATGTGACTTCGAAGTTTTGATTTTTGAAAGTTTCACCGAATACGCTCAGTTGAGCTTCCAGACTACTTGCAGTTTTGAATTCGTAAACAAATCAATTTTGTTGTTTCACAATGGAGTTGTTGTTCTAGTTGAATAGTTATTAATGCTTCCGACCATAAACAAAGCAACAAAGAGACAACTCAGCCCAAACTACGAAAATTCGCGTCATCACTCCAAGAAATTGCTCTCCGACTTAGCTTTGGAAGAAATCAAAAATGGTGCCTTTTTGCCAATCCTTTCGGATTCTTCATTGACTTCCTTGGTTGGAAGAAAGTTTATTAGAAATCAATGGGATGCACAGAATATGAAACCCACAGTTTCAAAGGTTTGTTGGGTGATATCTATGTACTATTTTATAACTATAGAATGTGTGTTGCGACAATAATCATAACTGATTTTAAATGTTATAGTTTGTGAATATTATGGTCTGAGTATGAAGCAAACTAGTTAATACAGCGATGCTGGCATTCCGTTATTTCAGTAGTAGACACGTTCCATTTGAAATGATATAATAATAATTTATTTCGAAGCATAATTTATTATAAACTAGATCTCAATTAATGCTTTTAATATCATGAAATTATATTTAATAAACTGTACAATATCTGTTGATAATTATTGATTGTCAGTGATGTTTAGTCTGAAATCTTTGATTCCGTCTGACAAAGAGTAAATTGATTTCTAATACTTTATCAAATAATTTGAGTTTTCCAACTAAGCTAGGCTACGTCCACACTAACCCGGATACATTTGAAAACAGAACCTTATTTATTTAACCAGTTAGGCCTTCTGTCCACATTAAAACGCATGAATCCAATAGAATTTTATGCTCATTCTATTGTTTGAGAAGCAATTTTTGTCACAGTGTCGGAGCATGAGTTGCGTTTTCAAATTTATCTGGCAAAGTGTAGCCAGGGTCTAAAGTTGAATATTATGAACAGCCCAGTTAGCAAATATATGTGCAAAACAAACATTATGCCATCCGTGATGGCATGATTGTAAATATTTGATGTACATTCAATGCAGTTCTGTAGGGATGCTTGGTTTAAAATTTTATTTTCCCTCTTCAGTTGCTAAACTGTATATATTATACAGTTTAGTAAGAAGGGAAATAAAATTTTGAATGTAAAAATCTTTACAATAAAATGTCAGAGCTATAATTAACTCCAGTTGGATGTTCTACCATTATTTACAATAATTATTTAAATGGCTTGAATTGTCAGCTTGTTCTCTTGCATTTGATGTTGTATTCATTACCCACCCTCCCACCCCCACCCAATTTGATGATCTGTTTTGTATGATAAACATGCGAGCAATATGTTAAAATGTGGATGTGTTTTCAGCTAAAATCAAGAGGTGGGGGTTTCAAGGATTATACAAGTCAGAAAACATTCGATAGAAGGTATGTCTTTATTGAATTTCATGAACTGGATACATGAGTCTTTTTAAGGTAGATACATGACCTATCCATGTCTGGACCAGGTATAGACAAGGATGCTAATAGATATATTTAAGGTCATGCAGTATATAGGTCAGTTCACACATTAGATGGAGGTTGCAGCGACTTGTCCCCAATACAGGTTGCAGCAACAATTTCCCTTGTGTGTACTTAGTATTTTTGGTGGAATTTGTTGTCACCATGACAGAATTTTGTCGTTGTGACTTGCCACATGAAATCCAACAAGTTGGATTGTTGAACCAGTGCACACTGAGGCGACCTGTTGCAGAGTGTGTACTGACCTTATAAGTTGAATATCACATGCTCCGAATACAATTCAAACAGTGGATGATGTGGTCTTCGATGAAATTAAAATCATGGATGCATGTGAAATCCTACTAATGTCTTATAAACGAAGAAATAGATTTGATTTTTCTGTATGCATAAGGTTGCATAGAGGACTTCAAAATGTGGTGAGAACAAGAAATGAAGCAGACTGTTGAGTGTTTGCCTGTTGTTCTCACTACATTTGACTTTGCATCTTCTGTAAATCAAGAGTATACATGCAGACAATCAGAAATGGAACCATTTCTTTTATACAGCAGTTTTTAAAAGTGAAATATTTTAATTAATTTTGTCTTTGCTTTTTTGTTTGAACTTGGCAAGTAAGCACATGCTGAATGTGCAAAATAACCATTGTGACATCATCTGCACGTCTACAACATCATGACCTATGGCCCATGACCAACCATAGTGTGCATTAGTGTTATAACTATAAATTATAATTATAAATATTTGTATTATTTAAAGCAATACAGTGTTTACTCCAAGAGTAAATTATATGTCAAATAATAATCACAAAAAAATGTAGGAAAAATTATTACATTATTTAATATCATACTTTTTTACTTAGGAAGCAGCTGGGTATTTCATATGAATTTCTCAATGTCTTTGATACATAATTGCACCCCGTTGGTCCTGCAGTATTTTTTGTTTGTCACAGGGGGGGGGGGGGGGGGGGGGACTGTTTATTATGTTTTTCCTGAGTGTGTATTATAGGGCTTAGGCTCTATTGATAGTAGTTTTATTTTGTCACAGGGGGAGCTATTTATTATGTTTTTCTTACATTTGTATTTAAAAGGCCTTAGGTTCTATTGATATCTTGTGCTTGCACCCCCCTTGGTCCTGCAGTATTTTTTGTTTGTCATAGAGGGGAGCTGTTTATTATGGTTTTCTTACGTTTGTATTTAAAAGGCCTTAGGTTCTATTGATATTTTGTGCTTGCACCCCCCTTGGTCCTGCAGTATTTTTTGTTTGTCATAGAGGGGAGCTGTTTATTATGGTTTTCTTACGTTTGTATTTAAAAGGCCTTAGGTTCTATTGATATCTTGTGCTTGCACCCCCCTTGGTCCTGCACCATTCTGTGCCTGTGTCATGTTGGGTGGATTATAAATGCCTGGAGCTAATCCACTACTTTCTTCCATAATGCAAAAAGGAGCACAACAAGCACATGTACTCCCTCCCCCTGGCAGATAACCCCACCAAGAAAACACATACGAATGAGCAACAAACACTTTGACCAACATCAGGACAGTAATAGAGGCATATAAAGCTTTAGTTGCGACAACCAGCTTAGTACGAATATCTGTACCACCTATCCCTCCACCAGAACCATCATCTCCCCATCCTGACCCCTCTGAGGATGACTCTCCTGAGGGCACTTTGAAATAATCTTTGAACAGAAGAGAAGAAAGGGGGCCTACTACTATGAAGTTGATGTTTAGACAGATATTAACAATAGCAAGGAACCTTAATATTGTGTAAATTTTATAAGGGTTGTGGAGGCTTGATAACCTCCACATAAAGAAGGCAGCAAAACAGCAAGTAATCACATCTGACATACAACAAAGGCAGGGCAGTAGGACCAAGTACTTCTTATATGAGACACTGTCGCTTAGGTATTTCATTCTAAGCATAGTTAAGGTTATAAGGATGACCATTAAACAAGTAAGCACGACATGAAGTATTACCCATTTTTTGCCTCTGCTAGTATTGACTCTACCATAGTTCTTGCCAAAGTTACCAGTCCGATAAACTGCAAGAAGATCGGGCTGTCCGACTGGAGTGCTATCACTGCAAGGGTAGTCAACACCTTGAGGATAACCTGTTTGACCAGTTAAAATTTGCTGGTTCTGTAATTGTCCGCCAGATAAAATTTGGCCTTGAGGAAAACCTGCCTGTCCACGAAAGCCAGTTTGGCCATTTGTGGATGGCTGGCCTTGAAAACCAACTTGTCCAGGTGTATATGCCTGGCCAGGAAATCCAGTTTGTAATGGCTGACCAGGAAATCCGGGTTGACCAGTTTGAAATGGCTGTCCAGAAAATCCAGGTTGACCAGTTTGTAATTGCTGACCAGTAAATCCAGGCTGACCAATTTGTAATGGCTGTCCAGGAAATCCTGTTTGACCAGTTTGTAATGGCTGACCAGTTTGACCAGTTATATAGACTTGTCCTGCCGATCCAGTTATATTGGTTTGTCCAGGATAACCGGTTTGGGCGGCTTGACCAGTTATGTTTGTCTGTTTGGGATCTTTACCTTGATTTGATGTGACTTCCTTTATCTTGTCCGCCATAGATAAGTTTTTTCTTTGTAGAATTTTGCCGATGTTGCTTAATTTATATAATATAACTTCCTAAAAAAATAAATGAAATAGAAAATAAATAAATAATCAAATCCATGATTTTCACCGTAAAGCCACCTAGGAAGAAAGAAACATATACATAATCTGCGATTTTTCCAACAGACCGGAAACGGTTCAATTCAAATCTCAAAAATGTTCTGCACACAATCTGAAAATCGGCGCGAAATCGCAGCAAAGATGGCGGCTTTACGCACCGCAGCAGTTTCTGGGTCTTTAAGGAAACCCAAGAACAAAACCACGAAGAAAATAACAAGTGTAGAACTACCAGATAAAAACTGATGAAAAAGAACTCCAAAGAACGAAGGTATGGACGAAACAGATGAACAGAAAACAGGAATGCTCGAAGAAAAGTTTGGATAATTTGTAATGGGCAAATACATCTGAATACAGAAAAAAGGGCTAGGAAATACAATGAAAAGAAAAAAAGAAAGAGTAAAGGAAAAAAGAAAATCAGAAGAAAGCAATACTTGAAAACATGAAAAAAGTTGATAATTTTGCACTAGATATATTCTACTTACTTTAGTAAGATTTTATAGCTATATCAAGAACGATGGAATCTTTCACACGCAAACGCAGAAATCAGAGATGTTTTAAAACGCTTTGGTCCTGTTCTGAGAACAAACTCATGCAGATGCACAATAAATACCGATCGACGATTGTGTGTCATTTATAGCATCGTATTACGGAATTGTTGAAACTCTCGAAGTAGAATAATAGAAAAAAGTGAAAGGATCACATCTTTGCACGTTTCCCATTCCGTGACATTTCTCACAAAATTGCCGCGTCAAGTTTCAGCTGTACCGAGTACCCGTTGGGGTCCCTGTGGAATTCGACTGATATGGCGAGATTGCAGGAGAGACGTAAAGAACAAGTACGAGGAATTGAAATGGGAAAAAAATCAGTTTGGAAAAACAAGGCGGGAAGTAATAAACTAGGAATAGAAGAAAATAAAAATAATATAGACGAAAAAAAAAAAAAAATCAAATCAAATCAAATAACGAATCTGAAATTTAGAGCTGTTTCACGGTAAGCTTTCGACCAATAGGGCCAGTTTAAAGGGCAACTGATAAAATAAAACATGAATAAATAATTGAAAACCAGACATTGTTTTAGTTGTTTTTTTTTTAGCTGTTTTTATTTGAATTTCATTACATCCAGACCTGTTTTTTTTTTCTTCTGTATGTGCATTTCAGTTAAACCAGATTAAAAAATAAAAAATAAAAAAATAAAAAAACAGCTAAAATCATTAACTACAAACCTGTTTTAGCGTGCAGCGTTCTTTAATCTAAGCCTAGTTACACATAGCCTGGTTTACGCTATCCGGTAGCATTCATGCCTCGTGCACCCGAACCTAGAATGACTAGAATTACAAAGATAATCTATAATATAAAAGATAATTATTTATTGATTTTCACTTGAAAGCAAGTGCGTTTGGATAAAAGTGAAAGTTACTTAGCAAAACAGAAGCTGTTTCCAAATAGACTGTATTTTTGACAGATTTCTTTTCTTGTTTATTCCTTGTATTCCGGCCAATAACGTCCGGTATTGTATAACTTTCGGCGGAACTAGCGCTGAACAGGAAATTTCATCAATAACTTTAATGTCACGTGACTTAGCCAAGGACTTCACTGCTTCGTCTCCTAGGGAGCAGAGAGGGCTCTGGGTACAAGTTAGAATACGTTTGTATGCTAAATCTATGACAGGCAGCCCAAGCTCGTCGTCTGTCTATATTCATAAAATTATTTTTCAGTTTTTTTTATTGCTTTTTTTGTATTCATTGAATTGTACTCTTAACTTATTTCAAGTTAAACAATGAAAGGATTTTTATGAATATTGAGAGATAATGAGTTTGGGCTGCCTGTGCATTTATGGATAATTTAGCCTCGATATGATCACAGACAAATGTCACACGTCACGTAATTCCCCCAAACAATCAACCGATTACGTGACACTTTACAACACAAACTCCGTGTTCGAGTTTGACAATAAATTATAGTATATTTTGTAGTTTAAACGTTTTATTGTTGGCTGAGGTTTCTTGATTGCGCACTTCACGACAAGTCTTGTCTGTCTGTCATTTTGTCTGTGTGTTTGTCTCTGCAGAAGAAGACCTATAGTAGTAGATGTTTTGCTTGGTTGTGTTCTTGCTTTCATAATTTGTTTCTGCAGAAGAAGACCTATAGTAGTAGATGTTTTGCTTTCTTGTGTTCTTGCTTTCATAATTTGAGACAACTCATCTAATGCCTATTCATCTCTTGACCAACGGCTGCTGCAACGTGACCCACTGCAACTACCCTCAAAGCTCCTGCCGAGTTATCGACTCCTTCGGCAAGCGGCTGTCCTTGGTCAAACACGCAGTATGGCCCAAGGGCGTGGCAACACGTTGGACATCCCCACCAGAGAAATACGAAGGCATATGACGTCACTACTTTGATTGCCATTAGTATTGTGATGACAAAATAAAGAAACTTGAGAACCCCAACTTCAGCTGAAAGGGACGAAAATAAAGACATTTTTTTTTATGTTTGGGCGAGACACACAACGAAACATGTTAATGAAAAAAAAAAGGAAAATTACAGAAATTACACCAAAATTACAGAAATTTAAATACCTGATGTAAGACTGACAAAATCTTTCTCTTGCAACAAAAGACCAAACAAACCAACCATGAAGAAAAACACATTGAAGACAATATTGAACGCCGCTGCGAATCTCAATACGATCAGCATCGTCAATGGATTCCTTAATGTGGACAATCTCCATATCAAAAACCAAGCGGCTATCGCCGTGAGACAATCACCAACAGCTGCCATCCAAGAGAACGCGAACAACATTGACCGTATAACTTCATTAGTGAAACTTTTCATCATGATAGTTGCAGCCAAAGTGAACACAAACATCGCACATGACAGGATGCCGTGAACCATTGTCCATCGCTTTCCTCTCTTCACGTTCACTCTCCCGAAATGAGTCCCAAAGTTTCCAGTACGGTATACCTCAGTGAAGTCGTCATCGGGGCTCGATCTTGGAGTACAGTGATAACTCTCTGAATTTGATGGCTGCATTTGATCTGTTTCTTTCTGTTCCTGGTTCTGTAAGTGTGCTTGTGGTTCTGAATTATTTTCTATTTTGTTTTGTGTTTGTTGTGGGATTTGTCCAGGAAATAGCTTTGCTTGCTCTTGTGTTGTAACTTGCTGGTCCTGTGGCTGGCCATTTCCTTGCATTTTGTGTTCTACAGGTGGAACGCTACTTAGACCAGTTTCGGGTTGTCTCGTTTGCGACTGGTCTGTCTGTCCAGCAAAAGCCGTAGTTGTCTTGCTGGGCAGTGGACTAGTTTTCTCTGGATGAAGTTGGTTTATGATAAACGAGGCTGCACTTTTGGAGTTAGTGTCTTGCATGGCTCTGTTGATGATCGAGTAGTTTTGAATCTGGAAACGAAACACATTTAGTTTTAATAGATATTGTTTTGTCCAACGCCCTCTCTGGTTGGTCCGAGGGAGTGCGTTGTTTCACTGATAAAAGTACGAAAGTAAGACAGCAAAACGCGGTAATTTAACTATTTTCCAATAACGATAGCTACAAGAAGTAGTTAGACAATGAAATTGTGAATATTTTTTGACATTTACGAAGGCATTCGGCATCCGATATTCTCTCGGACGTTTTTTTAAATAAGCGTGTTTTGTTCCATAGTATCAATTTTGGTTTTAAATATTAAAAATTATAACAAGTCTATATACACTTGTGCGATTTTTTTTAATAATACGAAAAACAGTAGCCGCGGTTAATGTGAAAAAAGCACGAATAAAATTAAGTAAAGCAACTCAAATCGTGAAATACAAGACAGAGGGTTTGCATGACTTCTCTATTTCCATATAGCGACTGCAAGGTGTGATTTCTACAGTAAATTTAGCTGATTTTGGGAAAGAGTGTTGAATTTTCTTACCTCTCCTTTGGTATTTTCGTTGCTGTCTCTTAGTATGAAGAATCGTTTGCAGTGCTGAACTTGTTTTGTAATAGACTTTGCGATTATTTCCGCTGAAACACTATTATTTCAGCATCTTCTTGCTCAATCTTGTTGTCAAACGTGCAAAACCGGACTGAACGTAACCTCTGAAGTATGTGCAAACTGAAAACCGGAAGCTGTCTTGATGTCACGAATAAATTAGAGCTAATAGAGGTCACGTCACGTTGCAGACAGCTCTTGCGATATGTGCTGAATTAAGGGTGAAATGGGGGAAATGAGCGTATTTTTGTACCAAAATAATATAAATGATTACAATGATAAAATAAAATATCTTGTTTTAATGTGATTTTTTACGTCATGTTTATTGTTTAATTACAAAATGTGATTTATTGTTTTTTTAAAAAAGTTCTTTTTGATTCCTAGCGTTTTGTCTTTTTATACATTAGTTTGTTTTTAGTTAGGTTTATATACTACAAATTACAAGATCGTTCATGTATAATTACAAAATGTGATTTATTGTTCTTGTCTAAAAATAAAATATATAAAAAAAAAAGTTTTTTTTAATTTTTTGTGTCTTGTTTTTTTTATAGGTCAATGAAAATTTTGAAGTCATTACAAAATGTGATTTATTGGACAAACACAATGTGATTTATTGTTTTCAGTTTTAAAATAAAATATATCAAAAGTGTTTTTTTATTCGTTGTGTCTTGTCTTTTTATACGTTAATGATAATTTTTTTGTTAGGTTTATGTAATTACAAATTACAATATCTTTAATTATGTATAATTACAAAATGTGATGTATTTTGTTTTTTTTGTTTAATTGTCAGTTCCACCACCTATGGTAGTTCGTCGTTCCCTATGATTAAAACTCAAGACCTACAACTTCGCTTCCAGTCTACCTTGAACGTGAATAAAGGATGGAGCTCTCAGAACCCGAACCCAAGACTTTTGGTAAGTTTACAACCATGCTGGTGAAGGTGGGGGGGGGGGGGGGGAGAATTTGCAATTTGTAATGATTCTAGCAATGTTTTTTTTTTAACGACAACAGAAACTACAAAGCGATTCTGGAAAACTCAATGATCAAATTACACCGTTTAGCTTCAGGTACATGTAACTTACAGAATATTGTTTTTTCTCTAAACACTGTTATTGCAATACAAATTGCTATCTGATATTATTAACATTTTTGTAACCTTTCCAATAAAGTTGTTACAAACTTACTTCAGTTACTTACTCGCTTACTTACTATGTTACTTACTTACGTTACTTGCGTACTTACTTGCTTACTAACTTTATAACTTACTATCTTACTTACTTACCTACTTTTTACTTACTTACTTACTTTTTACTTCCTTACTTACTTTTTTCTTGCTAGTTACTTACTAATTTACTGACTTTTCGACTTACTTACTAACTTACTTTTTAACATACTTTTTACTTCCTTACTTTAAACATCATTTTCATCATCATCATCATTGCCACTAGCCATTATTATGATCATCATTACCATCATCATCATTACTATCATCTTCATTACCATCATCATCATTACCATCATCATTACTATCATCATCATTACCATCATCATCATTACCATCATTATCATTACCATCATCATCATTACCATCATCATCATTACCATCATCATCATTACCATCATCATCATTACCATCATCATCATTACTAACATCAACACCACAATGACTATCGTCATCATTGTCATTATTAAGATGGCAAATAAAGTCATTGTCATTGTGATTAGTTACATTATTAAGTCATCAATCATCATGATCTGGTTTTTCTCTATTTGTCCATCCTTGGCCCTATAATAAAGGCATAGTGTTCCAAGAACCATCCTCTGAACAGATGATTGAATTACATTTTGTCTATCATTAACAACCCATTTAATAATCTCTGTTATTCAGGAACGTAGATGATTATTCTGTCCTTAGAAGAACATTGGCTGCACCACATGTGGACTACTTGTATCAGAGAAAGCATGCATTGTTGAATGAGGAGAATGTCATGTCAACTGATGGTTCTACTCTACAACTCAATGACAGGTACGCTGAACTGTGCTTTACACTAGCTGCTTCAAGTTCTATAATCTTAAACCACCACTGAAGACCAAAAAAGAAAACTGAGATAAAAACTATTCTAAAATAACTATGATATACCCCACGTTCTGATTGGACAACACACCTGCTCTGACACTTCTCTCGTGTTCTGCTGATCCCTTCCTGCTTTATTTCTCAATAGAGCACATGCGTGCGTCTTTTATTCCTTCAAGAAAATACTAGTTTTTTAACATGATTTTTATTTAAATAAAATTCAACAAACAGTACAAAGATTTCAGTTATGTCATATTGCATTACAATTTTGATAGAATTGATATATAATAATTGAAAAAACTCATTACAAATTCATGAGCATCTAGTCCAGTTCGTGGTCCAATTTTGTTCATGAGGTTTTATGCATGAAGTTTTATACCCCATAAAGCAGTCTGATTTGTATTCAATGTATCTTTATATATAATTTGTCACACTATTCCATAGAACTCATTTTTCACATTTTGAATACCATTTTTAGGTTCTTGTTACCTGTTGCTTCAGCTCCTGAACGACTTCCCGAGATATATCCCCCACCTAGACAACCATTACCACATTCAACAGAACCAGGCTCCTCTCTACCAAGTACAGATGAGTTGACCTGTGTTCACAAGAAGTCCTGTAGTTGTGTGAACATCGGCGACAAGGAAACAGCTCCTTCAAGGAGTATGTATAACCAGTGGGTATGTGATATTAAATAATTCATGGGAAAATTAATAGATAAATAAGTGAGTAAATGGTTATTGTTATTGTTGCAGCAGTTGTAGCTTTCAGTATTTTAAAGTTTTCCTGTTGTTGTTAATGATGATGTGTAGTTGTTATTGCTGTTGTTTCTGCTGTCAATGTTATTGTCCCTGTTATTGTTCATGTTGTTGTTGCTATTATTTTGCTGTTGTTTTCCTGATTGTTCTTGTTACTATAATTGTTTATGTGGACTTATGTTTGCCGATGTTGAAGTTGTTGCTGTTTATATTTTGCTAGTTTTTTTACTGTATGACTTTTGTTGTCCCCTTTGTTGTTGTTGTTCTTGCTACAACTTTCAACTTTTGTTATAATTGTTGTTTCTGTGCTGTTCGTTATGATGTTGTTACTTTGGTGTAATTGCTAATATTGCTATTGTTTTTGTTGTAGTTGTTTTGCTGTTGCCTTGTTGTTGGTTTTGTTATTGATGACATTCCATTATCTGATTGTTTTTACAGGAGAGAAAAACAAGGAAAACCTTACACAGTAGCAGCTCTTCCAGTATGACAGGACTCAGCAAACAAACCACAAAACAGCAACAGCTGGATAAACCACTGGTTAGCCCGCCTAAACTTCCACAAAGAAAAATAAATAGAGGTACATTTGTGAATTCTACTGTAGGCAACTGCAGTGCAATAATCCATTTAGATGTGCCAGATATGGCCTGCTCTGAGGCTAGACATTTTTGATGGTCTTTGGCCATATTATGTCCTGACTTGTGGCATAAGGGTAGCATTTATCTGATTTGTGATGACATTTTTTATGTACACGGTTATGTCGCAACCACAACCTGTAGGTTATAGTCCATATAATTCATCAAATTGGAATTTACACAGCCTTAGCCTGAATTGTGCACTAAAATAGTAAAAAAAAATAATTTAAATTGTCACACATGCAGACCTCACATTTTAATTTTCCACATGCTGTTTCTAAACATAAGAATACAAATCTTTGAGGTCTGTAAAAGAGAATTCAAAACAACACTGTGGAGTGGCTGATTTATTATTTGGTGAACTGATTGGATTGACTTATGACTGACTGATTCATTGGTTGGTTGAACCAATGGATTGGTTGTTGGCACAATTGTCAATATTCAATTGCTTTTTCATTTCTTTTATAGAAATATCTTTAGAGAATCTAAGAAGAAAGGTGAGTCTTAAAGAAATGCCCTTCTGTCTATCTATGTGTCTGTCTGTGTGTTTGTTTGTTTATTCATAAAATAATTGTGATGAATCCTTTCAACAGGTCAAAAAAGTCACCAAGCAAAACCCCAGCTCACAAGAAAATTTGGACAAAAAACGACGCAGCTCGCACAGTAACATTGCCAAGACATTGTCAAGCAAGAAAATCAAAAACAGACGTGAGCCTAAACCAATGCCATCTACAGTCAATTCTCCACCAAAGGTAGACATATTAGAGGTAGCTGAGACTGATAGACAAGTTACTGTTAACAATGAAGCAATAGACAATGAGGTCATGGATCATGATGAGGCTCCCAACAGGTAAGGAATGTGCTTGCATCTTCATTTTTACATCTCTTTGGTTCAGAAGAACTAGACTTTTTTTATTGCATGAACTTTTTAGATGTTTGTTGTTTGTTTATGACTGTGAGTTAATTTTAATGTGTTTTTGTTTGTTTTAGTTCAGAGCCGGAGGCCAATAATGACTACATAAATGAAGAACTGACCATAGTTGAAACAGTATCATCAGTAGCCACACCAGCAAGCCTTAGACGAGCAGCTACACCTAGAATATTGAAGGTGATGATTGCCAACAAGTGAACATCATATTATGGTGATGGTGGCAATGGTGATGATGATGGTGATGATGATGGTGATGATGATGATGATGGTGATGATAATGGTAGTGATGGCGGTGAAGGAGGTGATGATGATGATGGTGGTGATGATAATGGTGGTGATGGCGGTGAAGGAGGTGATGATGATGATGATGATGGTGGTGATGATAATGGTGGTGATGGCGGTGAAGGAGGTGATGATGATGATGATGATGGTGGTGATGATGATGGTGATGATAATGGTAGTGATGGCGGTGAAGGAGGTGATGATGATGATGGTGGTGATGATAATGGTGGTGAAGGTGGTGATGATGATGATGGTGGTGATGATAATGGTGGTGATGGCGGTGAAGGAGGTGATGATGATGATGATGATGGTGGTGATGATAATGGTGGTGATGGCGGTGAAGGAGGTGATGATGATGATGATGATGGTGGTGATGATGATGGGGATGATAATGGTAGTGATGGCGGTGAAGGAGGTGATGATGATGATGGTGGTGATGATAATGGTGGTGAAGGTGGTGATGATGATGATGGTGATGATGGTGGTGGTAGTGATGATCATCTAATAACTGGACCAAGTGTGATGGTGACAGTTATTATATAAGAAGGATGTTGGTTGAGGTACCCAATTAAGTCACATTCTCCTCTGACTAACAAATTCTAATCAAAATGGTGGTTATTATTTGACTTACAGACAAAACTTAACCAAGATGAATTGGAAACTGATGATATGTCTTCTCTCCGTAAAACATTTAACAAATTGGATAGCGACGGTGATGGGTGTGTAATAATGGAGTCATTTTTGTATGAATGGAAAACAGAACATTCAAGTTATCCACCATTTCATAGTGGTATCATAACCATAACATTTCCCACTCATGAGAATATGGCTCTTTAATTTGTTTGCTGTATGTCTCAAAACCCAGTGCTATATTTCTATGGTCTTCTATTATTTGATGCTTAGCCTAGTGGAACATACTACTTTCCTCAAAATATGGCAACAGCCGGAAAAAAATTCAAAATGTCACCAAACATCCATTTGCTCTAGTTATGAGACTTTTTGGCTGTTATTTTCCTTATTTCAAACCAGTGACTCTGGAACAAAGACCTGTGAAATGAAATTAATAGTACTATTTACAAACCATTGCTAATAAGACCTTGTGCTTTGACCATTCGAGTGACAGTATTTTGGAGACAACCTAGATATGTGTTGTTCAAGAGTGACCATAGGTAGACTGTATATGTTTGCCAAATCAATCCCCACTATAAAATGATCGCATGTTGATATCCATTGTTTCCATCAATCTAGACATTTATCTTTTGACGAATTAAAGCAAAGTTTACCAAACAATTTAACAAAAAGACAACTTGATTACCTTAAAAAAGTAAGTACTAGTATGTGGGAACGACAACTCACCTGTATCAATACAATACAATACAATATATTTATTTACGTTCATCTTTACATGTTTGTTATTACAGGGTATATAATTATTTTTTTTTATATCTAGCCAGTTTTATTTATTTTTAATCTATAAATTGTATACGGATGGTGGAATAGTTTTTTTCAAGTTTGGATCATTTATCTCCCCAAAACATTAAGAATATTATAAATCAATCTCAGCTAGTCCCCCTGCTCTGCCGTCCCTGTAGTAACAGTTGTTTTTGTATGAATTATAAAACTTAAGTATTTTTCTCTGCTCAAAAACTATTTTAGATGATGGTATGCAGACCTTTACTTTAATTAATTTGTTTATTGATTCAGATGAAGTGTTTGAGATGACATTGATTCATGTTATGGTATGGTTATATGACTATCACTTCACTAATGGTGATACAAGATGATGGTGATCAAAGTTTATGGTAACGGAGTAAATCTAACTGAGACCCAAAACTGATCATGATGTCTTGTTTTCAGATATACCTAATGGCTTGTGAAAGTACATTTTTTGGGTTTGAAGAATTTGTAGCTGTCAATCAAATGTGCGATGTCATTGCACATGCCAGGTAATAACTAATTTCATCATGAAAACATGCAAAATAATTAATATGTGGGACCACATGCTTTCCAGATTTTTACCTGTTTGGGAATATTTTCTCATCACTTATAAGTCAAGCAGGATTTTTTTAATCTGCACATTTAACTTTTTTTATAATTTTTTTATGTTCAGCTGAATAAGAAGGATTCTGTTCAGTATGCAAAATATGCAAATAAGCTCAATAAATTATTGTCTTGTAAATATTTTGTTTCTCGTTTCAGCTGGGTCAAGTAGTTTTTTTAAGCAAAACTCACTTTTTTATTGTATTTTTTTAAATTTTTCTTGTTTAATTTTCATACAGGATATTTGTGCTGTCTTCAACTCTAAGAACGTTTTGACTTGTGAACATTCCCTTATTATTTCTTTTTCAGTCCTCCCGTGTTAGAAGCATATGAATCAGTCGACGTCAGTACTATTGTTGATGTAATAAACATGTATTTGGTAAGTCTTGTTGACGGTGTGAAAAGCACAGCGCTCGGGCAATTTGCACCAAGGGAAACCTGACCATAAATGGTTTCCAGCAATGATGAGAAGGTACCAGTAAAACGACCAGGTTTGAAGTTCTCATAGCTGGTTCAGGGATGACTTTTCTAACTTGTTTTTTATTTATTTACTTATTCTTTATTTTATTTTCATTATTTTGTTTTTGTAGAAAGTGTCTAATTATCTTGATAGAAAGCAAACAGGATTATTGGATATTTCTTCCTTTAAGGTAAGATCACAGAGAACATGCTATCCAGGGGGGGGGGGGATCCAGGATTGTTTCCAGGAAGGGGTTGCAAACCCACAAAACCCGTCTATACTGTAAATATTTATTTCATTCAGTTTTAATTCTTCATGGAACAATGGGAGCATGAACCTTTCATCTCTGTGACCCCGCTTCAATTCCCAGATTGGCCAAAGTGATGCATGAACTCTTGTGGGATTAACGTGTTGTTCTCTCTTCTGTAATGAGGGTTTTCTCCGCTTTCCATCCATCATCAAAGCAAAGCTCAGTGCATAAAATATTATATACGTAGTGGGTAATGAGCACCCATCTAAGAATAATCACTAAGTTGAATGAGATGTGCTAAATATTATTTGCATTTCATTTTTTTATTTACAAGTTATCTTCTTCCTTATTGTTAGCCTGCGTTGCCGGCAGTCTGCGGTTTTACTATCTCTCTCGCCTAAAACCGCAGACCGCTGGCAACGCAGGCTAACATATTGTAAGTTACACTCTTTTTGTTCTTTTCTCTTGTAGGACCTTCTTGCATCATCATTTAATGTGCATAAAGACAGTGAGGTTGTCAGCCAAGTCTTGGAAACTATTGGCAAGGTATATACAATGTAATGAGTCAGCAAAGTCTGACATTATTAAATAATCAGACTGAAATATTACTTCAAAATATGTTTATTGACTTGAGTGTCAAAAGCTCAAACCAGCAAAACCAATGTATACTGTGTTTTCACAAGTTTAAATTGGTACAACATGGTACAACTTTTGCTACGCACACCCCAGTATTATGGACACCTCCCTATTGCAGACAACAGATCAATCCCCGTCTCAAGGAAATCTATGGAACAAGCTCTATCTATTTCAGACTCTCTCTATTATGGACACCAAGTTAGGGTCCCTAGGGTGTGTGCTATAATGACATTTGTCTGTATTCAGATCCCTGCTAATGGGGACTTATATGTTTTGTCTTTTTCAGACCAACACCAATGATGTCACGAGTTGGAATGAGTTACTGGTGTATATACCATATTTGGAATCTATGAAGCCAAGCTGATACAAAAACTAACGAAAGGCTGCAGGCGTATCATATTCATATCAAATGATATTTTTGATATCTCTGCCTATATTTTTTATAATTTATAAATTGAATTATTCTCTAAAAGTGATTGGGCAGCCAGGAAATAAATTGGCTGGTTGCAAATACAATGCCAATGCTTGTCCATCAAAGCTAATATGAAAGTCCATACAAAGACACATAGATACATTGTTTGCATCTCTAAAGAACTCAAAGCCATTGTATTCTCTCTCAAAACAACTCCCATGGGCCACTATACATAACTGAAAACACTGGAACCTGTACAATTAAGTCAGCAGTATTTTATATGGATTCTATTTAAAGCTAAATTTCAGAGTGTAAAATAAAATATATTTATTCTTATTACCCATGTGTTATTCATTCATTATAATTTATTTGTTTGGTTAAATATTACTTGGTTTGTTGAGATATCTGTTGTAATTTAAGAATTGTGGTAAAAATGTAAGTTACACACCATAAGAAGAGAGTACTTACTGATGTTTCGAACATCTGACAGTCCGTCATCATTAGCCTTCTGATCTTCATGTTAATTCTTAGGATTTAGCAATTTCAGAAGCGTATGCACCCAGTTTATAAAAGTTTATAAAAATTTGTCTAGTTTATTTCTTATAACCAACATAATGACTACTTTTCTAATGCCAGCATTACACACTATTTGACAAGTTTTTGTCCATCAAAACAAACACCACTTGATAGCATTTACAGTGAACCTTGAATGTACGGTGCAGAAAAATCCTGGCCTAAGTAACAATGACTTGATCCACTCTAGAGCAAACACATTAATACCATGATATAAAAACAAACTAAATACTAACAAATAGAAGCTGTTTGGTAACTATCTGTCAATAGCACTGACCCAGAACACAGTACCCAGACAAAAGAAATAGTAATGTTCTGGTTAAGTGCTAGTGACAAATAATTACTAAATAGCTACTATTTTATTGGTATAAAGTTGTTTTTATTTCATTGTTTTCTTGCATTTGCTTTAGACTTGCCTATAGAGTTATCATGAACACGTCTATGTAGCAGTCAATTCGAAAAGTACTCAATTCTACTCTCCCTTTCCTGGCAAACCCCTGTAGTCTGTTAGACAAAGCTTGGACAAAGTTATCCACAACGTGAAAGTTATCCACCTTTGAGTTTGATCTGGGACAGGTGCATCCACAAAGTCTGAATAAATTAAGTTATCCATGGCATACAATTTCTTTTTAGAATTAATCGATTGGAGAATGTTAATCAAGCCTTGTGAAAGTGGCTCTTTGGCATATATTTCTCTTCTCTCCCTCTCCATTCATCGGTGTTTCATTGAGAGTCTGAGGTCTGAAGGCAGCTATAAATGTTTCTTGTCATAACTAATCTATGACACACTATGATGTAAATTTGGATCAGGAATAGCAAATTTCTTATCACAAGTGAATGATATTGTAATAGCAAACCTGGTACCTTTGGTTACCTTTTCAACATAATGAACATTCTCTGACCCTGACGTGAAAAACGACAGCCTTCCTGTCCTCGGTTCAACCGTGTGATTACCGTCCTTGTCTGCGAATATAAACCTTCCTCCGGTAAAATTCTTACCGAAGTCTGTAAGGTATACAAGAGAGGTATAGTAAAACGAACCATACGTCTTTTTGTCGACATGTTTGTGCCAGTACTCGTCGTGAATTGTCTTGGCTGGTTTTGCTTTCATGCGAGAGAAAAACGTTGGTTTTGTTAAGTACAGCTTGCTTTTCTCGACATTAAACTCCTTGGAAATGGCGTCATGGACCTTATTCTTCACTTTGCTGTAGACTTCAAAGTCTTCTTTAGCGAATAATCCACCCTTTCCTAGCTTTTCAGCAATTTTGTAGATGTTGACGAATTTCTCTTCATAAGTTAGAGCACCTGTATGCAAGTCGAGAATCGTAGGTCCGCCGGAAGATTTGCCATATTTCATTCCTTTTTTCGCAAGTTTGACTAATTTTGTAGCTTCATCTAGAGTCACTACATTGTCCATAATAGCCCTACCACATTTCTTTGGTAGACAATCCTTGAAATCATAGCCATAATCATCGGAACATTTTACTTGGAGAAATCTTCGAGGGAACCGATCTTTTACCGAGGCAAAGCTTAATTCACTTTCTTCTATGAGATAGCTTTCAAGAAAATAATCCCTGGCGAAGACAAAAGCTGCTATCAATACAATAGCGACTATTACTCTTGGGATTATTTGTACACTTTCTATATCTTTAGTTTTTGATCGCTTTGTTGTCGAAGGCTTCTCTGATTTTTTAGGCTTTCTCTCATCGGCTCTCACGCCATTTTGCGAGGTTTTCTCTTGGTTTTCTTTACTACACGGTTTACGGTGAGTCAAAGCCATCGCTTACGTCCTAAAGGATAATATTTTTCTCTTTACAATGAAGAAATTTGTCTGAGAAATAATTTATGAAGATCAAAGAAGCAGTTTCTTTTCAATCAGCCACCATGTTTGTTTTCCCGGCATGCAACAAGGTATGTCAAGAACAGGAAGCCCAAATCTGATTTCACTAATTAATTCGAGTGCGAATGAGAAGAAAATAAATAAGAAAACATTTACTAACAACAACTCCGTCATAAACAAACAATTAAGTAATAAAATATTTTATTGCTATTTTCACATGTTTTCGGATTGAAAACTGTTTTAATACATGGATTTAAGGCAGCGTTTACACGAAGCCGGCTATTTTTTTAGCCGGTTAAAAATATAGTCGTTTACATAACGTTTTAGTGTAAACACTTATCGTTTTCGCATCGTTTTCAGTAGCTTGAAGAGCGTCTGTAAGCACTTTGGTGAATAAAAGTTTGAAATAACTCTCTCATTATGACTGAACCAAAGTGATGACTTCAGCGTTTTCGAAAATAGCCGGCTAAAGCGTTTACACGAAAACGCACATCCGTCGTTTTCGAAAATATCCACTCTGAGAGGCGTTTTCGAAAATAGCCGGCTAAGTAGCGTTGTCGGGTAAACGGTAGGCCTAAACGGATAAAAAATATGCGTTTACGAAAATAGCCGGCTTCGTGTAAACGCTGCCTAAATTTTGACCCTCTTCGTTAGACAGCCGTCTTGTGTGGTTCACCAAAAGAAAGAAAAAAAGAAAAACCTTTCTTTCGGCGAAACACATAAGACACCTGCAATGGGGGCTACCTTTTCGTATCATTGAAACAGAAATATCACTCGTGCTTAGTTACAAATTGCAAAGAGTCAATCGTCTTGGTCAACAAAACGAGTTTTCTTCAGTTTTCTCTCGGGTTTAAATTTGTCAATTTTTCGTTTCCTTGCTTCTCGTTTCAACAAGTTTCGCTTAATTTTCTTCCGTGTACTTTGAGCTGGATCAGCTACAGCCTGAAAAAAATAAAAATAAATAAATAAACAAACAAATAAATAAATAGCTCAATAAATGAGCGTGTGAATGAATGAATGAATGGGTGCATTGGATGAATGAATAAATAAATAAAAATAAACAAACAAACAAACAAACAAACAAACAAACAAACAAACAAACAAACAAACAAACAAACAAACAAACAAACAATCAAACAAACAAACAATCAAACAAACAAACAAACAAACAAACAAACATACAAACAAACAAACAAACAAATAAATAAATAAACAAATAAACAAATAAACAAACAAATAAATAAATAAGTAAATAAATAAATAAATAAATAAATAAATAAATAAATAAATAAATAAATAAATAAATAAATAAATAAATAAATAAATAAATAAACAAATAAATAAATAACTCAATGAGTGAATGAGTAAGTGAATGAATGAATGAATGGGTACATTGGATGAATGAACGAACGAACGAACGAACAAACGAACGAACGAATTAATAAATAAATGAATAAATAAATAAATATTTATCCACTACATAGAATTTTTTTAGAATTTATCCGTTGGCTAGGGAATCATCCAGTGGAGAGCACTCGCTACCAGGCTTCGCACCAGCAGCCCCTGTAGTTCACAAACCTCCAATGCTCTTTTCTTCTTTCTCTGTTCTTTGGTGTCAGTGACGTCACTTTGCAGACTTGCATAAACACGTGACACAGCTTCACGACCCACAATGCCTTTCACTAGTTCCAGGACTTCTTGAGTGACTTTCTGAAGCTCAGGGTCTGGAAATGAGCCAATATTGAAACAAATCAAAGCTCGAAAGGATGCGTGCACGACCTAATTCATTTAAGGCCAAAATTGCGCAACCATACCCCCTCAAATATCTAGTGTCCCCTTCATAAATTGTATGTATGGATGAATGGTTCACCTTTATATGTAGTCTGTATCTCAAGTTCTCTATGTACTGGCTGTAGGATTTCTTTTAGGTAATCCAAGATGTTATCCTTCCCAAGAACCACTGCGATCGCAGCTACCAAACGCATGACACAAGAACGCTAAAAAAAAAGAATATTTGTGTTGTTCAATTATGGGAAGCTTTTTCTATTCGATTAATATTTCATTTAGGTTGTCCATTTGGATGGTCAGTCAGCCAGACAACCAACACGTTAATCTGTTAGCTGAGGACTCACTGAAGTCAGCCATTAAGAAAGTCACTTGTTCTGAAAATAGTAGACTGCGCATGAGTAATTGAAAAGTTCTCAGCCCACATGGCTTATTGACTTTGCATTTCACTAATTGTTCTGAAAATAGCACAAGGAATTCCACTACAAGTTTGAAAATGAAGATGTAACAAAGCGAGTTTGAATGTTTTTTTATCGGCAAAGATTATTGGACGTTCTTATCCGATTTCCGTTTTAACTCAAACTCTAACTCAGAAGATGAAAATATTCATCCCTAAGCAACAACCAATGTTTGTCAAACCAACCTTGTGTGTTTTCTTGGGAGTTTGTGATGCTTCATAAGTAGCGAGTCTCTCTGTTTTACTGAATAACGTAGATAAAGTAAAATCGCGCTCCGTTTCATCCTCTTCGAACAGCAGAAGAACTTTAGCCAGAAATACCAAATTTTTGACGATCTGTAAGAGATAAATATGTTGTTTCTTTTAGTCGGAACATAGCCGTATCTTTCACTAGGCAATTTGCATTATGCCATCATTTAACTACAACTACCAGCATTCTTTGCGAATTTTCTTTCATACTTCAATTTTTAATTACTGTGAAGATTAATAAAACAATTTGCACTAATTGCGATACAAAACAAAGTAGGCAAAGCATTCTTGTAGTGGTAGAATTCTACGTCATCATCATCATAACTACCTCCATGACCATCGCTGTAATCACAATCATTGTAATCACCATCATTATCACCGCCCCCGTTATCATCATCGTCACCTTTATTTTGACATCATCATCATCATTTTCATAATCATTGTTATCACGTACCTGGTCACTTAAGTCTTGGTGTAAATAGTATGAGTTCAGTTGAATGCAGAAATCCTTGCAAAGTTTAACAACCTTGAAAGAAGAAAAAAATACGAGTTGTTATTGACCGCGAATTGCTTACTTCCTTAGTTCTTTTTGTGAGACAAACGAAGTTAGGAATTTGAAATAAGATCACATGTGCATTGAGAATGTTTTTTTTTTTGTCAATTAAAGTGTAAATAAAGATATTGTTGTTGTTGTTAACTACGATCTAGGTTAAATTAGATGGTAGCATGATAGAGCTGTTTTGACCTGTATTGGGACTCGTCATCACGGTGTATCTAGTGAACGGACAGGTTCAAAATGGTTGAACTTTATTTACGAGCCATTGCAATTCATAAAAAAATACCTTGTATGTTATATGACATGTTTCCACTAAACTGATGATGGCCTAAGTATGCCAAAACATGTCTTTAAAAACTGTAGTGGTTTTCTTTAAATTTGACTATTTGTTACATTTGTGCTACTTTGAAGATCATTAGGAAATACCTTGTTATAAGCGTCAGCAGTAAGGTATCCCGATCCCTTACTATCAATGTTCTTTACCAGCTCCTCTGGTTTTACGTTAGAAAACAACAAACCAAATAATCGACTTGACACAAGACGAACCCAGGCGTGCGGGTGGAGAAGATGATTCTCTACTGACACTAAAGATTAAGAAACAAGAAACAATAAAACACGCTTATGTAAATGGAGGAACATTTAGGATGAAACTTCTACTCATTGTCAGCTTATATATACTCATAGGTATTTATGTTTTATCGATAATTGAATTGAATTCACGAACAAAAAATGTATAAAATGTTGAAGTTGCAGTCAAGATTCACATTAAACAAAATATGTAAAGTTTTTTGACTCAGTGACTTATTGTGATAACTAACAAGACGTTTCGACTTTACTATGATCTCCATCAGTTGTTACAGTTGACAATGTAATGCACGAGATAACATCAAAAATATGGCGATTAGTGGCCTGTGCGCATTCGTTCTCATCCCTCCCCCTGCGGGGAAAATTACACACAGGGTAAATATTCCGAAGGTCTTCTGCGTTTTTTTTTGTCCTGGTGCGTTTCTAACGAAAATGACATCATTCGATACATACCCCACATCTCATCCAGGGTATCAGCATATTTCTCAGTCCAGATTTGTTTGTTGTCTTGTAAAATCTTCGCAAATGTTGTCAGAGCGTTGAATAACAGTTGATCCTTTGATTTATGTAAGCTTGTATCGTCATGATGCGAAGGTTCTCTATTGTCTTCCTGAATGTGTAATGTAAAAAAAACATTGTTTAAAGAAGGAAGCTTGTTTTATTTCAGTCTTGTCAAATGCCATGATACACATAACAAACTTTTATTGTCGTCCGTTGGGGTTCCTGTGTAATTTTCAGCATTTTTTGGGGTTTTATAAACGAAATTCAAAATGGCTGCCAATTTGGCAAAGTTGTTCTCTGCAATCTATAGACGTTTGCACGCCTTTTTCCGAAATGTTTCTGGCCATACGTAGTAGTAAACCTTCAAAATAGAACCCACAGTCACTACCCTTTAAGGTAAGATTACCAAATAGTAGTGTACTGATGTTAACAATCAAGGGAATTTCAAATTTAATACAAAAAGTCACAAGTCGTTGCAAAGTCAACCTGCGTTTTATGGTTAATACCGTTTCATATTGCGCAGGTTCGATTAGTTCAGCGATGAGAGGTAACACATTGTCCAGTCGTCTATTAAAGTCTTTCTGCTCTACTTCAACAAACAAACCACATAGTTGGGCAGCTAATCGACGGAGTACAACCTTGAAAGATAAAGCACAATAAATGTAGAGAAATACAATATGATTGTGGTGATGGTCAACGATCAGGATTGGGATGGAACGTCTAGTAATTACAATGGTTATAATGATGGTGATGATGATGATGATTGAAAAGATAATGAAGATGATAGTGATTGTAAAGATGACGAAAACAGAGACGATGATAGCTACTGACGGCATGACTAGCAATAGTGATTAAAATACGGCACAATTAATTACGATGATGATGTCGACACGATGATTGTGATGATGATGATTGTGATGATGATGATGATGATAGTGATTGTGAGAATGACGAGAATGAAGACGATGACAGTTACTGACGACTAGTGCTAGTGATAAAAATGGTCAAATGACGGCAAAACTGATTAAGATAATAGTTGATGACGAAATGATGATTGTGATGATGATGATGATAATGATAATGGTGGCGATTGTGAGGATGACGATAATGAAGACGATGACAATTACTGACGAGAAGTGCTAGTGATTAAAATGGTCAAGTGACGGCAAAACTGATTAAGATAATAATAGCTGATGATGGCACGATGATTGTGATGATGGTAGTGGAGGCGATGGTGATAATGATGATTGTAATGATGCTAACTGTAATCATGATAACAAATTATACCTTTTCGTTGCTAAACCATTGCACAACCATAGCAAACAACTCATCACGATGTGCAAAATCCAACTGAAAAAAAAAACCCGAGCAAGGTGATTAGGACAGACATGAAAACCACACGACACTAGGAGGGCACACAAAAACTACTGGTTAAAACATCGCTTCATTTAGTTCACCTTCTTATAATATTACCAATCGGATTGAAGCTGTAAAAACGGCGCGAATCCCTCCATCGTCCGTACATATCAATTATATTGTATTTCTTATTATTTAAATTGCAATGTGCTTCGAAAAGTTAATAGGGAAAACGCAATATCAAGTATTAAATTATTATTATTATCATTATTATTATTAGTCCATTCAAATCCCGACCTCCCCTTCTACATATAGCCAAGGTTTTAATTTACTGAACTAATACATTACAAGGCAAATAACTTATACATCTAATCACCAAAAAAGACAGAAAAGTTAAGATGCATTAATTTTCATTCAGCGGTCTTACCTTTTGTAGCAGGTTTTTAATGGCCATTGCTGTTAGTTTACGGCAATTGGCTGAGTCGTCGTTCACAAGTCGCGTGGTCAGCGGAACAAAAAAGAATGACGAATACTTGAACAGAAGTGACTGATAAAGAGAGAGAGACACAACTAATGTCAGGTAGGACGGGAAAAAAAGAAAAAGAACATCAGGAAGGAAGGAAGGAAGGAAGGAAAGAAGGAAGGAAGGAAGGAAGGAAGTAATGAGGGAAGGAGGGAAGGAAGGAAGGTAGGAAGGAAGTAGGGAAGGAACGGAGGAAGGAAGTAAGGAAGAAGAGGAGAATGAAATAAGGAAGGGTGAGGGAGAGAGGGGGGAAGAAGGAAGGGGGGAAGGAGGAAAAAAGGAAAGATAGAAAGGAACTTATTATGTTAGTTATTAACTCTATAGAATATTACCTCAGGAAAAGTATTAAAAATACTAGTGATCAATTCCAGAGCGGACTCTCGTCCTGTTTCGTGTTCATAGCTGCAAAAACAATGTACAAAAAGTTAGTGGTTGCAAAACTTCTATCTCAATAGACCAGTTTTGTGTTAGTCGTTGGTCAGGCTAGACATCGATATGTAATATAATCGTAGGAATATACAGCCCTGCAAACATATATAGCGCCGTTGTCTCCACTCTGTTGTAAAGGGAATGAAAGTGTTTTTGTTGCTTGTGCCGTTTGTTTTCTTACCTCAATTGTGACACGATAAATTCAAGATGACGAGGAAGCTTTTTGCCCAGTGGATAATCCAGTAGATATTGAATAATACACTGCAATATAAGGAACACAAAACAGCATTTCATTGAGTTTCATATTGAACTTGGTTTGATGTGTTGTTCTCTCTTCTACAACGAGGTTTATCTGTGGGTTCTTCAGTTTTCCTTCTTCGCCAAAAGTCAACATGTCAGTAGAGAGATGTGTGATTGAAATATTAATATTTATTTCATACGTGAACTGAGTTTGTTAAATGCGTTGTGTTCTCTCGTGTGCCACAAGGCACTTTTCTGGGTCCTTTCTGGAGTTTTCTTTTTCGGCAAAACTCAACTGATTATTTTTTTGTTGTTGATATTTTGTTTGTTTGATGTTGTCGTTGTTGTTGGTTTTTTTTTGGGGGGGGGGGGGGGGAGGGTTGGGGGCATGGGTTATCGTTGTTGTTTTTGTTTGTGTAGTGTTGGTCACTTCAGATCGACCAGTTACCTGTCTGCATTGCTGTTGGACAGTGGTCGAGGTCCCAGTGATTGACAGCTGAGAGACTTTCTTCATGACGTCATGAATCTCAGGAACAATCAGCTTGCGAGTGAGAATAGCCTGGAACGAGTTCAGCAAACATATTATCGGATTAAATAAATGAATGAATGGCTGAATGGATGTAGAAATGAATGAGCGAGTGAAACAAGCTAAAGTATAATGTGACAAACGAATGATCACGCTAAGAGTTCGACAAACATTCACAAACAAACAAACAACAAGCGAACGGCCACCACATAAACAAATCAACAAAACGAACCAACAAACAAATAAAAAAACAAAACAAATAAACAAACAAACAAGCTAATAATAACAACACGATAACATTTATTTATATAGCGCACTTTCAACAATACAGTTTACAAATGCGCTTGATAAACGAACCAACGAATGAGCAAACAATTCAAATAAACGAAAACAAAAACAAACAAACAAATTTTGATGAAAACAAAAATTGATATTACCTTGAGCAACGGGAAAGCCGTGCCTTGCCTTGTATGGTCATGCATGTCCTCTTCAACAAGACCCAGAAGAACCTGAAATACACATATAACGCATTCTTACGGCAGATAGTCTAAAGGTATGGCGCATTTGACACCAGGAGGTTACGTCGAATACACTTGAACCAGGAACACTTGGTATTATTGCAGTTTTAATTTTCTGAATGTTTAAGAGTGCAAACACTAAATGTGTGCAACAGTTGTCCCTATTTAGTTGTAAATAGCGCTAATTAAACAATGGAATTAGCATAAAATAGCCCAAACTCAAAAAAAGTAACAAGTGTTCACGGTTCGAGTTTCCTCGTAAAAATGTGTCAACTCTCGGCTAAAAGGTTGTCTAAGGAGGATACCCCACTATCTCTTGTAAAACAACTAAATTTCGACCAGGTCTCATTGTTTACTAATAACGGAACTTAAAATAAATGATTACTTTTCGCTAAATTTAAGTTTTTATTTTTCCTTTTAGTTTGACCAGATCGCAGTTAACTGAACCCCATTGACACAAAACCAAGACACTATGCATTTTGGACTAGGAATGCAGTATTCGGTATTCAGTGTGCGGTGTGCAGAAAAAAAAAACAAGGCAACCATTTGTATTAAATAGGTAAATATGTTACTATAGAGACTGCACCTGTAGGTGTTTCTGCGCAATCTTGTACTTCTCAAAGTCCCGTATGATGGCAGTCATAGCCTGGAAAGAAAAATAAATATCAATTAACAACAACAGCATGTAACTGAGCACTTTCACGAAAATAATTTTAATGTAATGTAATGTAATGCAATGCAATGCAATGCAATGTAATGTAATGTAATGTAATGTAATGTAATGTAATGTAATGTAATGCAATGCAATGTAATGTAATGTAATATAATGTAATATAATGTAATGTAATGTAATTTAATGTAATGTAATGTAATTGGTGCTTATATAGCACATTCTCGTAATGTCTCAATGCCATTTATAATCTTTAATATTTATAGCATGTACTTTGGTTTTACAACCATAAGGTTTATTAGTAGTTAGTTGTTAGTATATATTAGTGTAGGCCTATCACAGAGTATGGTCGTGACCATACACAGTCGTTCACAGTCGTTCTTTTACGTTCCTCTGTCATTGATTAAAATGACACAAGTAAACTATTCAATCATATACACGATATGCCCTTAAGGCGTTGATTGCAAAATGACAAGTTGCTGTGGTATTTTTAACTCACCTTGAATGCAGAAAGGACCATCTCATAATTCTCGCCAACTTTAGCCCCAGCTTTGGAGTATTTTTGAAGTGTTTGGAATAATAGTTTAGCGATGGCAGGGACATTAGTCTCCAGGGAAGGGAGGGGTAGTCTTATTACAAAGCAAAGAGATCGAAGACTCAGAGTCAGAACCTAAAAATGCAATAAATAAACAAACAAACAAACAAACAAACAAACAAACAAACAAACAAACAAACAAACAAACAAACAAACAAACAAACAAACAAACAAACAAACAAACAAACAAACAAACAAACAAACAAACAAACAAACAAACAAACAAACAAACAAACAAATAAATAAATAAATATATATATAAATATATAAATAAATAAATAAATAAATAAAGAAAGAAAGAAAGAAAGAAAGAAAGAAAGAAATAAATAAATGAATGAATGAATGAATGAATGAATGAATGAATGAATGAATGAATAGATGGATGGATGGATGAATGAATGAATGAATAAATGAATAAACGAATAAACGAATAAATGAATAAACGAATTACTGAATAAATAAATAAATAATCACTATCACCATAATCATCATCATCACCATCACCACCATGATATGCATAGACGTAAACTTTTTGAACCCTCTCCACCGACGAGTTTTGAGCTTAATTAAAAGAACATTTTAAAGTATTTTGACATTTTTTTCTTTTGTTTTTGTCAATTTTGATCTAAAATATTTGCTGCTTAAGATTGGTGGCTCACCATCTAGTTATTTTTCTTTTTTTCAACATTTGGTTCAAAATAGTAAACTTTTTTGGGAAAATATGAAAAAAATTGTTTTATTCCGTTTTTTCGCCATAAAACCTGGAGATCCTTTAAGTTCTGCTTATGCTGCCTCACCATAGGCACTCCACCTTAATTTGATTTTTTGTAAAATTTACGAATCTTCAAATCAAGTTAAAGTCTAACTTGCACCTAAGATCTGAAAGTTTCAAAGCATCTCAAAATTTTCAGTGCAATGAAAAATCACTTAAAACAAGATGGAAAATTCTGAAACTTTATAAGCATTGTTAATCAACTCTAAGAAAGAGATACGCAAATGAACCTTAGTCAATTTCATAATTTTGACGAAAATACGACGCATAGTAAACTTTTTGAACATGTTCAAAAAAATTTTTTTTGAATTTTTTTGATGAAAATGACAAAACGTTCGAGTCCATTTCCTACAGTGGATAATTATCACTGCCTGCCTCTAGACTATCAAATTTTTACATTCAAAAAAACAAATCTGAATTATTTATAAGGGCATTAGTAAAATATTCAGGGGATAGAAAAGAAGCATTAAAAACATTTTAAATGTGTCGCTTTTTAGCAAATATCAAAAACCTTCTTGTATGTTTTCTGGAACACTCTTCGAAACCGTTTTTTCAATTAAAAACGAAAAGTTGCGACATAGTAATTTTTTTGAACATGTTCAAAAAATTTTTTATCGTTCCGTTTTTCTTGACACATATGTTGTAGTCAGCTCGCACAGTAGACCCCCTTGAAAAGTGAGTAGGGACGTCTTATGGTCGGAAATAAGATCCTCGTGCAACTTTTAGGCTCAATGCGCGGCGAGTTGCGCACCTAAAAGGGTTAGATGTCTAGTTTTATGACTGGCAATACATTGTTTTTTCTGGTTGCACATTTAGGGTGTAAAATCAGCATCTCAGTTCATTTACGAGCACCGTTTTAGTTCAATTTCAAAACCAAGCACCCCTATCCCCTTTTCGATAGACCCCCTCTACGCTCCCCCTCTACCATCCACCCTTCTCAAGAACAGTTTTGGTATAAATTCTGCTTAATAGTGAAATTCATATCATAATGAAACACGCAAAAAAAGATTATTATAATGTGTGGTCTTCGTAACCAAACTATCATTGACGTACAAATAAATAGCAAAGTAGCCTCAAAACACAGCACAGACAACACAAAATAGTAACTATAGAAACCAACTATATTTATCATACATTTATTCACATGCAACGAAGAATGAGGCTCTGCTTTAGAATTTAATGTTTGAAACCTACTTCACAACTATTTGTTCAAAGAATAAAGCTGGATAAACTTCTTGGCTTAATTTATCCGAAAAGACGAGATGTCGATATATCTAGTTTGGGTTTCCTGTGTTGCACATGTGACTTGCGCACCTCTTCACTCCAAGTCAGTGATTTCAAGCATTGATTGCAAAGGTGAGATAATTTTCTTTTTTTATTATATTTACTTTGATTAGTATATTAAATTCAATCTGTGACAATAATGCTTTGAAACCAATCGTTTGTATTTGAATACAAAATCTTTTATTTCCTACAGCAAGAGAGACCTAGAAACGGTATTTACATTAATGTCCAACACGTGCGAGTTTCTTCGCATCAGATGGCAAAATTCTAAACGTTTAATCTTTTTCAGCATGAAGAGGATGTACGTACTAAAAAAGATGATCACTACAAAAGAGGTTGCTGATGTGAATGTTCAGACTACAAAACCAGGATTCATCAACATCTTCAGAAACACAAAATGACAATTGACACATTCAAACCCAGCAGTTTGGTTTTGAGGTTTCAGGAGAATCTTTCAATAATCCTTAAAAAGCAACTTAAAACTACTTTTCTATATATTTTTTTGTATAATAATTGCTTGTATAGCCTGAAGGCTACGTTTTTTTATGTGTGTTTTTATTTCAGTTCATTGGAGTTACGTTTGCAACTATTACATCATCATGAAAAAACTGAAATAATTTGCATGTCAAATAATCACCTATCTATTGTATCATAATTTGCTCAAATGATTCACTGTTGAGTTGTATATTTACAAATAACTTGTTTATATTCTATTTCATGTACATAAATATCTTAATAAACCAATCACATCAAACTGCTGATTTTGCCTTGGGGTGATGACAGGGGAAAATGGCAAAAAGCCCTGAAAATAGGTCAATACAATGTGTTTCATGTTAAAAATATTCACAAACAATTGATATTTTTATGAAAATCATTTTTTTCTTAGTTGCAACAATCACCATCTATAATTCTTTTAAATATATCAAAAACAAGAAATAGTATAAATTTTGAACTGGACAAAATTTTTTACTATGTTCAAAAACTTTACTAAAAAAATAGTAAGTTTTTTGAACTTTTGGAAAAGTTTACTATTTTATAGTAAACTTTTTGAACAATTTCAAAAAATCTACTACTTGACGTAGTAAACTTTTTGAACAATAGTAACCTTACATATGGCCATCACCATCACCATCACCATCACCATCACCATCACCATCACCATCACCATCATCATCTATACCTTTGTGTACTTTGTTTGTAGACATTTGGATAGTACGTTTACAAACGGGTCCAATAATTGCATATGAGCCTGGTCAGCGCTAGAGATTTTCCCTCGTTTTAATGTCGTGTTTAACATCTAAAGAAAAGGACAAGTATTGATTTTTATAACGAGAAATCGCTGCCATGGAAACATTACAATGGCGTCATAACAATGTTTCATGAAAAGAAGAACTGGTTTTATATCCTCAATTAAAAAGAAAAATGCCAACAACAATGATGAGACATTTCGGTGTAAGAAGTATCTCAATTGTATGAGCCTTCTGATTCGCCCTCTGATTCGTCCCAGCTGACTTTGCCGTAAAAATCGATCGTGTAAACGGGCCATAAAGTTACATCGTGTGTTAGTGTATTCGCTTACAGAGGGGGCCATTGGGGAGTCTCGAACACCGCAACACCGCAAAAACATTCAACAAAACACCGTCACCGCATTTCTTCATAAGTCACGTGAAAAAAAACAAAAACATTTTGGTGTGACTTAAATCGCAACTCCGAAAAGAGTTTTTATTTCACCGTACACCACACGTAAATTAACTTAAATATCGCACATCGCGAGGTTTTGCATCACCGCAATACCGCAATTTTTCATCCTCGTTCACCGTAACACCGCACTAAAATAAGTACAACACCGCAAATCCCAATGTCCCCTTCCTTACCTGTAGACTAAATTCTACGATGATATGTGCGTTGGTCTTCGTGCTGATCCCAGGCGCATTTCCACCTCTTATAGGGGTGGGAGTGATAATGTAGGCATCTTGAGGTCTTAAGGACTTCTCTGGGGTGATGGGCTTCGGTTCCTCTTTATTTCTGACAACAGAAAAGAAAAGAAAATCTCTATTACTTAACTTACCTCAGGTGACCTTTGGGGGGAGGGGGTATCCATTGGTTCACACGCGAAAATAACATGACAACATCGTGACAGATTAGTACGACAAGCTCGAAAAACCAACATGTTTCTACTCAAGTGCACGCATCATTCTTCGAAGTTTTATTAAGAGCGCGCAAACGGGTCGACAAGCGTCATGAGAAAATACTTTCAATTCAGTGCTTAGAATTCAGTATAAATTCACTTATACCGATTAATTATACTGTATACTAATTACCATATTAATTAGCATAAAACGAGAGATTATGAGATAAGAGAGCTTATCACCGGACCCCATCAGGGGCTCTATTCGCCGTGCTTTTAGAAACTTGTTACCAATCTCAGCATATAGAGAATTTGTCTGCGCATGTCGTAAGTTAATGGTAGAAGCCGCTATAATCACGCGAAAAAAAAAAATACCTTCTAAATCCCTTTTAATCCCAATTCACAAAAGCGATACTTCAGGTGACGAAAGTCTCTGTTCCAACCATACAGTGATTGGCCGTTATTTCCGTACGGCTTATTATAGTTCTTGTTGGACATTAGCATAACAATCTGTTTGTTTATAACCATGAAGTATCTGCAAGATTCTGCAATATGGCCGCTTTCACAACGAGACCTGGTCATCTTTGACTGCCGATCAAAGATTTTGGCCAAAACTCTATTGAAAACCAAAAGTATAATACTAATCTAAGATTATTAAAGAAAGCATTCCAAGGAAAAACTTAGCGGCGCATACATTTAAGCTTGACTTTTCTTCAAATTTATGCGAAAAAATTGACCAAAGAGTAAGACTGACAAATCTTCTCCGTGCTTGAGTTAAAGTTTATATTTAGTGAAGATAGAAGTATATCAACAAAAGCCCGACCAGAAAATTACAAAATTTGGTGGTTCATCTGTGTTTTCACAATCATTTGGACTTATCAAGATCATTCTAACCTAATTTCAGGTTCGGTATTCAAATCAGTCGAAATTGCTTGAGAGGAGAAACACAACCATGGCGTCAACAAATATCGCAATATCACGTTTTGGCCAATCTTTCTTAAAAAAATAACAATGCTGTGATGTAGAATGTGGTTTGACGACTCGCATCAGTTATATTTACCTTCGGCGCAGCCCCTCAAACATACCGCTTATCAAGAAGGAAAGTTGACCAAAACTTGCAAAATGCGCAAATAATCTGCTCATCACCCCACAAAATCGATCCTCAATAAGAAATCATTCTGTACCACACAATTCTCATGACCTTTGAGTCTTAATCTGTGGAAAAAGTTTTCTGCTATTTCTTTTATTATGGCAGCAGTCCTCACACGAATGCAGTAGGTTTGTGTTTTTCTTCTTCGTTTTGCGGACTTTTGCTCAAAAATATTTTGAGATCGAAAACCTCCACATTTACTTGACTTAGTCAGAGCACCTTACAAAGGGATGGACTTTAAGTATCCATTGATATTTTCCTAAATTGAAGATCACTAAGATTGCGATTGGAACTCAAAAGTTCCCCGGTCGTAGAAAAAAATGTAAACATGACCGCGAGCTAAAATTTTCTGACGTGCGCAGACAAATTCTCTATATGCTACCAATCTCCACACTTTTGTCTTGACATGTTTTGACAATGCGACCGCACCTCCTACAATCTTGCCAATCACGCTCTTTTCCCGAAATAATTTCAGTATCAAAATAGAATGAAAAGATCCTCTGATGAGTGTAAAGCCCAATACGGGGGATAAGCTCTTTTATTTCATACTTTGTTGCCTAAAGCAATGTACATTACCCTTGTTTCTTAGCTGTAATCACAGGGAGTTTATCGTTAATTATACGATGTATAAACACCATTATTGTCTGGACAGGCAGCTCGGTATTAGCCTGTAAACCAATACTGATTCTTCGCAGAGTATCCTCTACTCGTTGAGATATCTTGTGGCTTTGATTGGAGTCTAAGACCTAAACATTGTACAAAGAAATTACAACAGTTGCAAAAGACAACTAACAATCCAAGAACGAACGAACAAACAAACAAACAAAAACAAAAATAAACAAACAAACAAACAGACAGACAAGCAGACAAACAAAGAATAAAACCGACTCGTAAAAAGACAACAGAAAAATTGGAGGAAATCAGCGAACAAACAATCAAAGCAAGCAAACTAAACACACAACACAACATTAGACACACACAAATAGAGATTTAGAAGGTGTTTTTCTTTTGTCTTCAACTCTGCTTAAGCCTCGTTTCCATATAATCGAGAACCATCGAGAACGGTCACATGCCATCGAAAAAAATTGTCTTTTTCTTTGTATTGGTTCATGCTCACTTCGGCCTATTTCACGGGTGAACACCAGGCTTCAACAAACAACCCTCCCCCAATACAGTTTCATAAAGAAACATTGAAAAAAGAATCCCTACACCATATCAACATTCCTACCTCTTGCAAGGGCGTAACCAATAGTGACAAAGACGTAGAACCAGCATGTTTGGACAGAATCTCGAAAGAGTCATAGCTTTTGGACGACTTTGCTTCATGGAGCTTGTTGGCAAGTTTGTCGACTTCTCTTTCGTTAGCAACTTCGCCAAATAGATCATCCACGAGGATCTAGAATACAACAAAAATGTCTTTATAGCTTTAATCACACGTTGTATAGAGTCAAACAGTTATGATCACTGTTTAAGAAAAAACGTCTCATTTATCTTTCTTTATATATATTTAATCTTGATACCAGAATATGGCCTTGGATTACGCCAAGAAAAAATTCGAGATTAAATTTAGTCCCTTCCACACACAAACCCGACTATTTCACAAGCCCTCAATCGCTCATTTCTCAGCCAATATTCACTCAAATTTTGTATTAAAAAACGTGTTTTCTTTGCTTTTTTCTCGACACACTCCAGTACTCTACAAGCATATATTTTTCACGGAACTAAAAACGACAGCCATTTCTCGGCCAAGACTACTTCACGGGCGGAGAGATTGCTGTGTTAGTGACATAACAAAAACCCTCGTACTGTACTCTCTACGCCCGTGGAGTAACCTTTTCGTCAGTATTGTGTGTGGAAAACGGTACGGTTACGATATCGCAAGGCAAAGTAGATGATTCGATTGTTGTTCGGATACCAAACGATATGGTTTGCTACGCAAACGTTTGGATTTCTAAGAATGCCACCTCAAAGCGTGGTTTCTACAACATATATAGACTCGTTTTCGTATGACTGGGAAACAGTAGGAGTAGGATTACGACACCGCTACGATACAGTAGATGATTCCAATGTTTTCTCAGAAATTACAACGATACGATACGATTTCACATGAAATCGACTTAAATTGACGTGATAAATGCTGCCTTAAAGCGTGATTTCTTGAAGATATCAAACTCTCTCCTTTACATTAAAACAAATAACCAGGATCATTACTCTAAACAAAAACTAGATGACCAGTGTGTCTTGTACAATAGTTAGATGTCATAACAATTTTTTCGGTAGCACAAGGCGCAGGAGGTTGAATAATAGTCTCCAAAAACTTCGCACACATAAATCGATGACAACGACGACGAAGTGTAATAAATATTACTATAAATAACTTTAATCTATAGCCTTGAACTTGAGACAATTAATATGTATCCTTTATATTTGACATTCCACGATAGAGTGCACGCACTAAAAGTGTGCAACATAAATACCACTAAATAGTGCAATTTTATGCTAATTCTATTGTTTTCTTTTGTTTAATTAGTGCTATTTACAATTAAGTAGTGACAAATGTTGCACACTTTTAGTGCGTACACTCTAAATAACTTTCATTCTTTTACTAAAAACTTTGATTTTGATTTTGGTCTTTTCTGAACAGTCAATCAGTTTGGACGGAGCTTGCCCCAGCTTGTTCTATTATAGGTTAATTTGAAATAAACTTCACCCCGGATTTAAATTGATGGTCAAGAAAGTACGAAAGCAAGTTTTAACACGCTTGTCGCGATACAACGAATTTGTCTGTAAACAAAGTCTTTTTAAGCCTGGTTTCCAAATAATATCAAACGATCGAGAACGGTCGCAAACGATCGAGAACGGTCGCAAACGATCGGAAAAAAATTGATTTTGGTGAAACCAAATTTTTTCGATCCTACGACCGTTTTTGAACGATTTCGATCGCGATCATGTATGGATCGAAACCGGTCGTAGGATCGAAACACGTTGCTTTCCTTAAATCGATTTTTTTGTGTCGATCGCTTCCGACCGTTCTCGACCGTTCTCGATTATATGGAAAACAGGCTTGAATCTTTTGTTGCATGCTTTTTAAATGGAATCCAATCACGTTTTTGAAAAAAAAGCAGAATATTCTTCCATATTTATAAAACTGTGACATTTTTTCAAAAGCTCATTATTTTCGGTATTGTATAACGACACAATGAGTTCTACACTGGTCCAATATCTAATAGGTATTTATAGCAAATATTGCGTTATGGTGAGAATTTGAATGAGTTGATGAGTATTATCGATATTGATTGAATAGGATAGACTTGGAAGTTTGAGGAACATCTTGTTTCTTATAATGGTGCTTTGAGCCCCTCTGCTGTCCCTCCGCCCTGCTTATCGAAAATGGAGTGGACTCTTGAGAGTTCGAGGGAGGGGTGGGGGGAGAGGGCATGAAGCATGGGTACCAGAATGCTTTTCAACACTGAAAAAAAGACTCGGCTCGAGCGCTGGATTATATGCGAGTAGAGTTTGTTAAACAAATTATTTCTCTCTCCTAAGCCACGGGGATTTTCCTGCAGTTGTTGGTAAAGCTTATAAGTAAATACGTTTATTGTGCTCATTCGAATAAGAAATTTACAGCTTATATAATAAATACAACTTAAGAAAAGTAAAATGGTTTACAAAAAATACAATTAATAAGTGAAATTTAAGCCTTATATTCCACGTGCTGAACGTACTAGAAATACCTATAAGAATAGAAGAGCATTGACTAGATTAATGATCTGTTCGATCATAATTAACTATGGCTCGAATGAACAGGACTGACCTTGCTTGTTGTCATGGAAGTACATGGAAGACCATTTTATCGTCATAACAACAAACATAGATTATTTTTGATGGCTGGAATCCGGGGGGGGGAGGACTCCGGGGATGGTCGTCGGAATTTTACAAAAACACCCCTAAAAGATACCGGACGTTTTTTTTAAAAAGAGCGTGGCTTCACAAATTTTTCAACCCTAAAAGATATCAAAATCATGAGTTTCAGTGTTATTCAACCCCTCGGGGGTGGAATGCAAAAAATATTGCGTAAGGGACTGAACACCAGTACGGACATTTTTTTCTGAAAAACGATGGCAATTTCAACTTTTTTCACCAATTCGGTTGGAAATGAAAATGTGTTTACATAATAATTGTACATCGTTATTGGTTGTCCTTCCCGGGAAAAATGCAAGATTTCCACAATGGGTTTATTTTGGATTATCGGTGGGAAAGTGCTACAAAATCCAACATTGAGTTCAAATTTACCCATATTTCCCCCATTAAATGGAAACATTTCCCATGCGATTCCCATCTTTGGGGACTTGGGAAGTCAGTTGTTTTCCTGTGCTTGTTGAAAGAACTGTAACAACAACATCCATGGCAAAGACAACACTGACAAACAACCACACGACTAAACAATACAACAACGGTAACAGGAGAAACAACAACATAAGCAACGACAACAAAAGGAATAAAAAGAAACAAATTTAAACTCAATCAAACAAATAAATAACAAATAAGAAATCAAAAACAACAAACAGAAAATTAAAGGTTAAAGGCAAAAAGAATAACATACAATGCAGAACATTAAAAAGCTAACAAATTTCCTTTAAGATAACAAATGTCATACAGATTATCGTGTTTCGGGAAAATATTTATTTATCAATTTTACAGAAAATAGTTAAAACATTCAAAGTGATGCTTTCGTCTCCGGGTTTAATAAATCGATTTCCTGTTCGCGACAGTTTATATAATTGGGTGCCAAACTTTCCTATTACCTTGAATACAATATTTGTTTTTATTTCGAAAACGTCCAATTGTGGATGAAACTTCAACATTTACGATGACCTATGTCCGACTTTTTCGAATACACGACAAATGTTATTCACTTTGTTTATGTTGCAACAGTAACTTCATTTACACAGTAGACCAGAACTTTGTTTTTAATTTCGGTGACAATTTCAGCTACACTGTCTTGCAATTTATCGGTATATGGTTTTTCGAGTAAGTTAATCGATTATGAATTGTCGTATTTAATATATATATATTTTTTGGTAAATAGTAAAAGCAATAATTTCAAAGAATAAGTTAAGACTATGTTATGTTATATTATATTTGAAATGCAAAGAATCTGCAACTGTTCATATACACTATCTTCTCTCTTCTCTTCTCTTCTCTTCTCTTCTCTTCTCTTCTCTTCTCTTCTCTTCTCTTCTCTTCTCTTCTCTTCTCTTCTCTTCTCTTCTCTTCTCTTCTCTTCTCTTCTCTTCTCTTCTCTTTAAAGCGGACACCCCGAAGTCTCTCTATGATAAGTCTTCTCCAGATCAACAGTAGACGATCTCCCTCGTGTTACATGTCTCATTTCGGTAGTGCTACCATCATTGTCAGGTGCCACGGCGTTAGAACAGCAGCCCTTCGGCAGACAGACAGACAACAAGCTTCTGACAGCTCGACGATAATTCTCAATGAAAATAATGTACACCATGGGATTTATTGCACAGTTTACATGCGAAAAGAAAAACATCGGGAAATATAGACCACAAGTTACCTCTCTAGGGATGTACTTTATAAGAACTGGCAGGCAAAAATACAAGAACCAACAGAGTGTGAAGCTTACAACAACAGTTACAAGCATTTTCATTATGCGGGTAGTTCGCTTGAGTTGGATATTTTGCTGTGTTTGGCTAGTAGCTCCTGGCCGCTTCCGCGTCTTTAGAGCAATAATCACAGCCGAATAGAGAACGACTACGACACAAAGTGGAGCCGCATAGAACACAGCGAAGGCTGACTGCCGATAGATTTGATCTGCGACTGGATCGCTTAAAACAGAGACACAATAGTAGTTTTCACCCAATTTTATCAGTTTAAAACCATAGAATGTCGGTATGCGGATTGCTAAAGTAAAAAACCAGATTCCCAAAAGCATCACCGCGGCAACCGTTTTAGTGATTATCTTCTTGAGGGGAAAAACCACGGCTAGAAACCGATCCACTGAAATAGCCATAAATAAAAGGACAGATAACGAGGAGCAAAACTCCTGCATTGAGGGCGATATCTTGCATAGAACAAGTCCTGTATCTCCGGCGATTTGCCACTCAACCCCATAGAATATACGGGAAAACATTCTCGGCATGAAAAATACCGTTATAAGCAAGTCACTGATCGCCATGTTGAGGATGAAGAAGTTCACGGGCGTCTGCATTCTTTTGTTTTTCAAAATGACGGAAACGATTAGACCGTTTCCAATTGCTGATGTCAAAAACACCAGAATGTATGCCAGTGTCTTAGCCGCCTTTGTTCCATCATCGTCAGGGCTGCACAAACCCCCAGACGATGGTCTTTTCCCACCATTCCCGACACTTTTTGTTCCATTGCCATCGAGAGTTCCATTAGTAATATTGAATAAAAGGTCCATTAAAGAACCCAATGTGTTGTTGGATACGTTGTGAAATGATAAATCGCTGAAATTTCTGCTAGGGAAAGAAAGCGAAGGATTTGCCGCCATCTTGAAAACACCTGAATGTTGAAGTTGTTAGATGCGTGGTTACGTTTCTATTTCGTCGCAATGGACACCACCCAATCACCTTTAAGTGAAACTTGTTTTTGGAAAGTACTCGATGAGAAAAAAGCAAGCAGGGAGTCCGCTTATAGCGATTGAATATCGATCTTTTGTTTTGATAGGAAAATTACAAATACACTTACACAAACTGTATTTTAGAATGTCTGTTGTTAGATTTTCTTTTCCCAAATCCTGTCGACAGCTTGAGCCGCAAAATATCAAGAATGATTGTCAATGTCTAAGTGGAAGGCGAATCTTTAATTTCCAATGTTGAATGTTCAACAAGTTATGATTAATTGCTTTGACGTCTTGAGTAAACTACGCGTTTAATTTCCAAAGTTTAGCAAACCTCGTTCAAATGTTTTTCGCAAGCTTTGCTCCAATGTTTCTTGGCTTTAAAGGGACCGAAAGCCTAGTAAGCGATACTTGTGAGATTGTGAAGAAACTCCGTCGGACTTTCCCTCTTTCCCTGTTTGACTCTTAACACTTTTTCCAATAATTTCCGCTTTACGCTTTACTTAAAATTTCCCTTTCTTGACCACTTTCCTTACTGTTAATTTAACCCCAAGTGGTTGGATTCTCCCAAAAGAAAGAAGTGATCAATGCAACTCCTTGACAATGTTTCAAACAATTTCCTGTTTGTGTTTTACCAACTATAAATCTCTTCAAACCTTTTATCGAGGGAAATTAATTCCAGAATGAGCACATCCTGACAGATTCTCTTTAAATATTTGTTTGACAGCAAACAACTCAACTCTTTCAGTAATGTTATTCTTTCGTGGTTACCACTTTTGAAACTTTCCGGGACTGATCAAGATTCCCAAAAGTCAAACCCTCGGGGCCACTAAGTTCCGAGGCTAGATTGTGTAAAATGAGCGTGGCTCTCTTATATGAAGAGCTTCCACAAATGGCTTTGAATTTTCAAGGACTTCTTCAAGACTGCCTTTGTAGGTTTTAAAGAACAGTTTCAACTTTCAACGATGGGTGTGCAGATTACGTTACTGTGAACTTGATTTGAATTTTGGTTTTTAAAGGTCCTCTTCGATTCTTTTTGTAGACTGTGCAGTGCAGTTTCAAACGTCCTGGCAACGAGATAATTGCCTATATTGCCACGAAATCAGTCAAGACAAAAAAGCTTTTGTATTATGAAACAAACTGGAAAAAATCGGTTTGGATCTCTTGTGCAGTTTGAGAAGTCTGTGTTCGAAACTTCGAAGTAACAAAATTCTCAAGTCAAGTGTTCTTCGTTACTTGGTAGAGCTTGAGCAGCAATGTTTTTCGCAAAAATATTATATTTTCAGTTTGTAAATAGACTTGTTGTAGGTATTCCTCAAGAACTCAAAACCATCGAAGAAACAAAATCCTCAAGGTTACGTAAAGCAAGTCTTCTGGTCCCTGAAGATCTTTGACAGTGATTTTTAGTTTGTTAAGAGATTTTTTAGGGACCTTCTGGAACAACTCTTTTTGAATTTCAGAAACCTATGCTTGAAACTTCGACTGAAGTCCTCAAGCTCACGCTAAAGTGTTGCAATAATTTCGAGACTAAAAAGAGTTCGTAGAGCAGAAACAACTTCTTGTTTTCAGCGCTACTCTTTGGTTATTTTTCTTTTGAATCTCCTCCGAATGCCCAATTACCTTTCACCACGAGAGATTTCATTCAAACATTATGTCCGGCCTATTTTTTTTGCTCAGTCCTCAGATAGCTTGACATTAGATTACATCCAAGGAAATATCATAGCAACCTGGCTTATAAAGAAAACAATACTGCATTCTGATTGGCTAGGAAAACGGCAATGTATTCTGATTGGCTAATCGCTTACGTCAAGACTCAAATTAACCAATGAAGTTCACGTTCGTAAGCAAGTGTGCATTCTTGAAAAAAATAAACATGACTTTGAAAAGCAACTTTGTTTGAAAATGACGTGTGCAATGAACATTAAGGTTTGAAAATGCTCAGGGAACGTGATGAACAAAACCAAACAAAATGCAATGAAATTATTAGACCATCATAAATATATAAATTAAATAGATGTCAACTTTTTTGACATCTGTGCTAAATCATAATTAATAGAGGGAGATGGTTAAGAAATCTATTGTTATATGTCTTTGTTTCACTTTTGGTGTTGGACGGGTCCTGAGGGTGCACAATTCTTGACTTATTCCCATCCAAAATTTCAAAAACATTGAAAACATTGTAATGCAGGTGCTTATATAGCGCATTTCAAAGTCTCAGTGCGCTTTACAATCTCTAATATTTATAGTATGTAATCCGGTTTTACAAGCACGAGTTGTCTTCATGATTATGGTGAGAAATGTTTAACTCTTTGAAGCTAAAGGAAAGATTTCAGTCTGTTCACTCAGCCATAGCCAGCAAGGCTAAAACAATGCTAAAACAAAAAAATGTGCACTGTCACGCTTGAAAAACTTGTACAAAAAGTTATAACAATAGGTTTCCTAACCATCTCCCTCTATTTAATAACTATGGCTAAGCAAAGGCAAATATCTAATTATCACTTCACACGCAATATTGTACTTATTTGAATGACATTAAGTTTTAAAATATAAGTCAATCTATCTGATATATAATGTAACATGTACTTAAGTGAAATGTACTTATGTGTTTTATACATACGTATTTACTTTTATTTGAACGACAATGCAAAAAAAAGATTCCCGAATAAAAATGTTACACGTATTATTACTAAATACTGATATAAACGGCCTAAATGAATTGTGGGTAGAATTTCTAGGTATATATTTTTTTATCAATGAATTTCTATAGATAATGCACCAACTAAAACATTAAACATATACGGTCTTCACTCTGCGTACAACCACGTTGTATATGCTACGCATTTCTTTCCATTAAAAAGTCCTCTTTGGTGTTGCCTTTTTCAAAACGTTTAGTCATTTATGGACATCTCAGTGTATAATTATGAAAATCAGACAACTCGAATTGGAATAAGAACAAAGACAAACAGCAATATAATCTACATAACCAAAGTAACATATAAATATAAAAGAATAAAAGTATGAAAAAAATTACAAAATACTTAATTTTCTTTATAATCAGCCACAAAGATGCAAGATCAAAACACTTAAGCAAACTCTACGTCTCATTGTACGTACTACTAAAAAAGTAATCCAAACGTAAAATATAAATATAAAAGAATAAAAGTATGACAAAAATTACAAAATACTTTATTTTCTTTATAATCAGCCACAAAATGTTTCAAAGATGCAAGATCAAAACACTTAAGCAAACTCTACGTCTCATTGTACGTACTCCTAAAAAAGTAATCCAAACGTAAAATATAAATAGATAAGAATAAAAGTATGAAAAAATTACAAAATACTTTATTTTCTTTATAATCAGCCACAAGCAAAATGTTTCGAAGATGCAAGATCAAAACACTTAAGCAAACTCCACGTCTGATTGTATGTACTCCTAAAAAAGTAATCCAAACATCAAGAAATCATAATATTTTATAGGTGTTAAGGTAAACATAGTGAAAGGCATTAGTAACGCTAATACAAACGAACTTTAACGAACATAATAAGCTATAGTTGCCTAGGAGCTCACCTTGAGGCGGGAAGAAGCTTATCACTAAGTTGAACGAGATGAAACACTTTATAATGCTTTTTGGGGCTGTGATTTCCGCTTTAAGCAATAATAAATGAACAACTTATGTGTTGCGCGCATTGCCCAACCCAATGTGTACTACAAAGATTATGGAAAAATATCATGGAAAATATTCAGATGAGAGGAAAGACTTTAAGTAATCTTAAATAAAGTTAGAGATTTTGTGTTTTTAAGTTCAACTGTTTGTCCTACAGCTTTAATAGTGTGTTTTTCCCTCCTCTCCCTTCTCTTCACAATTTAATTCAATTCAATCTATTTAGGTTTTCAGACATATTCAAAAAATCATGCATTTTAAAATTTAGTTTTCCTTCGCATCTCCTGCAGAAATAATATCACTTTTTAGAAGAAAAATCGTATCAGGGTTAGCTGAACGCAAAATGTTACGACAAAAGCGTTTTAAAATTTATATATCGACATAAGAGCTTGGCTGCTCGACAACATCAGAAAATCAGTGCTACATCATAGACCGTCATAGTATTTTGTCAGTTTAATCGATCAGGAGAATTGATTACCAATAGTTTAATTACACATGGGATGAGCGGCAAACGACCTCGTCACCATAGAAATTGATCACAATCTTGAAGCTTTTTAACAGTGACGAAAGCCTTAATATTGTCAGCAGAAAGTCGACTTATTAGAAGTGCGATTAAATTTAAAAATCAACCGAAGTTACGAACATTGGTATTGTGTTTAAAGTCTCAGTCTAAACTCGTTGCGAGCGTCGCTGTTCATATATTAAATGAAATAAGGTCTGATAAAAGCATGTCAATCGTTAACAAACAACTATTAAGTATTCAAAAATTAAAACTAAACCAAGATGTTCGATATTTCCAGCAAATTATTCAACAGATTTCACTCTCGTCGAAAATGGGGTCAGCTGGATATTTCTTTGCAAGTGAAGACCGCAATGCATTATGGATGGTACGCCTCCTTTCAGGCTTTACAAAGGCACAGATTCGAGTCTACATTAGACTAGGTCGCAATTCAGCCATTTGTAGGTCAAATCATTAAAATATAGTAATATAAACCAACCAATATATTTGATATATTGTAATATATATTTGGCGACCGTCTTCGATTTGTTTTACAACATACCAAAACTTATTGTTGTCGTTAGTGTTGTTGTCGTTATTGTTGTTGTTGTTGTTGTGTGTTGTGCTCGTGCCTGTAATTGTGCAAGCCTTACTACGTGTTCATGATCGGCTCATTTCTGGTTGAGGTACTTGGTCACAAGTACTCTAAAAGTGTCTATTAATCTCTGCTATGATCCTTGATGACTTGGTCATGATATTGAATATGTTTGTCCTTTTGCACTTATCACACAAAAAAAGACTTGCGGAACAAAATGACTCCACCAAAAAAAAAAAAAAAAAAGTCACCAATTAGGTAAATAGAGAGTTGGATGAATCACTGTAGAAAGCAGTAATTCTATCCGTGAATCATTTTGCTATTACCAAATTTAATAATTGAAAAAATGAATAGAAACTCATTTTGTATAAAAAAATAAAATAAACAGCATTACATTGAAGATTCTTCTAATTTGTATAAAACAAAATTATTCAATCATCACCTTTCCTTACGTTTTTTGCCATAATTTTATTCGTTTTTGTTTTGTTGTCTCTTTTCATAAATTTTACCTTTAATAATAATACTGAAACCTCACCTAAATGGAACGTCTAGAATCATGCAAAGAAGAAATAACGGAAAGGGAAATAGTTTGAAAAGAAAGCAATAACAGAGTTCATGCTACAATTCCAGCATGAACTTTAAGGGGTTTTCAAGCATTATCGAAGCACAAAATTTGGACTTTCAATGAGCACCATTTTTTAATAACTTAGATTACTAACGACCTAACAATGATATTTTTCGTGTTTTACAGTAGTTTGAAATTAAAACTAAAGCATGCGTTAAATTCAAGGACCATTTCAGGAGGTTTGAGCATTATTTCAATTTTCAAGGGCTTTTCAAGTGCACTTAAAAAAATGTTTTTCAATTCGAAGGCTTTTCAAGGATTTCAATGAGTGGCACCAACACTGAGTAAGCAAAACAAAACAAAAGTGCATAAAAATCCACGACTAAAGAAACTGTGTGTACTAACGAAGAGATAAAAACTACTTAAAAGCTAGTGTGGGCTGCGTTGATGTTTCTGTAAACACAGTTTATTTGAAATTTGGACACCGTTAAGGGATAATGGCGGACGTTTCTTATATTAAAGTACGTATGTAATTGAATATTATATTACTCCGACAAAGGACCACTGTCCGAAACGTCAGTAAATTACAAATATATTTTACAGATGATTGTATACTAATGTTTAAACAAACAACTAGAAACAAAAACATCCAAACTAACAAACAAATAAAATACTACTGGTCGTCATGGAAGATGGACGTGTTACACGCTGCTGTCAATATACTTCTCATATTTTTTTGATTTATACTTAATACTCTATCTCTACACTCTACTTTTTTTTTTTTATTACGTTTGATGTTTGCTTACTACATCGATGGATGAAGAGAGTATTACTAAAATTATCGAGAGAATTCTCGACAAGAAACTTAAACCAATTTTGAAGTCGCTCGACGCCATGGAGAAGCAAATGGAAGTTCTGAAAAGCGTTGAAAATTCACTGCAATCTCTACACGAGAAACACGAAGAATTAAACACTCGAGTCAACAAGCTAGATGAAGATATTAAGTCAGAGATTTCTAATCTTAAAAGCGAATGTAACACACTAAGAAAGGAAAGCGTGAAATCCAACAACACTATTCAACTGTTGCTAAATCAAGTGAACGATCTCGAACAGTACTCACGAAGAGAGTGTTTGGAAATAAGAGGCATTCCGGTAAGAGAGGATGAAGACACCAATGAAATAGTCAAGAAAGTGGGAAATTTGGTAGATGTCGAAATAGAAGATGAAGACATTTCAATATCACATCGTCTTCCGATGCGCAAGAACTCGACCTATGATCCAGCCATAATAGTCAAGTTTACACGAAGAGACATAAGAAATGAACTTTATGAAGCTAAGAAAGAACTGAGAAATAAATCAACGAAAGACTTGGGTCTAGGAAGGCACCAAGAAAAAAAGATCTACTTATGCGAAAATCTAACCCAAAGAAATCGTATGTTATTCAACAAATGTTTGAAGGTGAAGAAAGAATTAGAATTCAAATTCCTGTGGTCAAATTATGGAAAAATATCTATGCGTAAGGACGCTGATAGCCGAGCTGTGGTCATAAACAACGATATCGATATCCAGAGGTTATACTTTGAGTATCGAGGAACTGATCTACAAATGGATGAATTAAAGAGCTAAGTATTATAATTCATATTTATTCTCATAAATGATTCCTAACAATCTTCCTCATTTAGAGCTCCTATCAGCATTGAATTCATGTAATAATCTATCTCATATCGACCCTGATGCAAACATTCCTGAACAAGTTAATTTTAAATATTTCACGACTCAAGAATTTAAGGAAGATGATCAAATTTGCATATGTTCTAACGAAAATTATTTTTCGGTGCTTCATGCTAATATTCGAAGCCTAAATGCAAATTTTGATAAACTTAATGAATTGCTCACTGATCTAGATCATAGTTTTTCAGTAATCGGATTAACGGAAACAAAGCGACAAGTCTCGCGGGAAAATATACTTAACAATAATATCACAGGCTACAACTTCATTTCTCAGCCAAGTTTACTTAACTCTGGCGGAGTAGGTTTTTATGTCTCTGAAAATATAAATTACTCAATTAGAGAAGACCTTTCGTTAATTTCACTAGATTTCGAAACTTTGTGGATAGAAATACCATCTGCGGATTTACACCATAATATTATTTGCGGCGTGATCTATAGACACCCTAATGGTAATATGGAAAATTTTATAAACTATTTGGATACCATTACAGATAAAATAAATAGATCTAATAAGTATTGTGTAATGATGGGAGATTTTAACATCAATCTTTTGAATGCAGAAACCCACACGGCTACTGATGATTTTCTTAATAGTCTGGGATCACACTTTTTTTCGCCTCATATTTTACAACCAACAAGAATTACCGATCATTCAGCTACCCTCATCGATAATATATTTTTTAATTCCCTAGCTCATCATACAATCAGTGGAAATATTATCTATGATATAAGTGATCACTTGCCAAATTTTTTGATAATTAATAAATATTCAGCTATGCCAAAAAATTTTAAGCTATACCGAAGAGACTATTCTAACTTCAACAAAGAAAAGTTGTTATCTGATATTAGTTCTATTGATTGGGATGATGTAAACAATATAAACAATATCAATACAAAATTCTCTTTATTTTATTCCAAAATCTCACACATAGTAGATAGTCATTTGCCACTAAAATCTATTAGCAAACGATCCATCAAAGCTTTATCAAAACCCTGGATTACCTCAGGAATTAGAAAATCAATCAGAATAAAAAATAATTTATACAAAAAATTTATCAAAACTAATTCCAGTTTCTATCATGAGAGATTTAAATATTATCGTAATACATAAGCCATAGACTAACTTCATCGATTCCAGAGGGGGATAAATCTGCTATGAGCTTCATGCCTTCTAGAATTCAAGAATCTTTTTTTATTGACCCTGTATCAATAGATGAAATAAAAGACGAAATAGATCATTTAAACCCATCTAAAGCCGTTGGTCCTTACAGTATACCAGTTTTTGTTTTAAAACTTACTAAAAATGTTATTTCCAAGCCTTTACTACAAATTTTCAATCTCTCACTATCTTATGGCGTAGTTCCAGATCAGTTAAAGATGGCAGAAATCATACCGGTATTCAAAAAGGGATCGAAGCTCATTCTAGATAACTACAGACCAATCTCTTTATTGTCCATTTTTAATCGAATACTTGAAAAACTGATGTACAAAAGACTTATAAGATTTATCAATAAACATAACTTAATATATGAAAAACAGTTAGGATTTAGGAAGCATCACTCAGCAGAAATGGCAATAACTCTAATTACTGATAAAATTCAAAAAGCTATCGATAGTGGTCAATATGCCTCAGGAATTTTTCTGGATCTAAGTAAAGCTTTTGATACTGTGAATCATGAGATACTACTACAAAAACTGGAAGTTTATGGAATAAGAGGAATAGCATTTAATTGGTTTAAATCATATTTAAATAATAGGAGACAAAGTGTTACAATAGGTCACATAAAATCAAACCCCCTAGAAATTACCTGTGGAGTACCTCAAGGATCAATATTGGGACCGCTTCTCTTTCTACTTTATATCAATGATTTTTCAGACTCATCAAAAATCCTCGATTTTCACATTTTTGCGGATGATTCAAATCTTTTTTATGCTAACAAAAGCCTACTAGATCTAGAAAATAATATCAATAATGAACTAAAATCTATACATAGTTGGCTAGTTGCAAACAAGCTCGTACTGAATGTGGACAAATCCAATATAGTGGTATTTCACCCCCCACAAAAAAAGATCAATCACCAAATAAACATAATAATTAATGGGAAAAAATTGAATAAAGCTACTAATACTAAGTATCTTGGAGTACTTATTGATTGTCATTTAAATTGGAAAGACCAGACATCTTATTTAGCCAAAAAGATTAAACGCAACATCGGAGCTCTTTCTAAGCTTCGACATTTCACCAGTTCCAAAATACTCAAAAATCTGTACTATTCTCTTGTATACCCTTTTCTTATTTATGGAATTGTAGCCTGGGGTAATACTTATTCAACAACTATCAAACCACTTTTTATATTACAAAAGAAAGCTGTTAGAATTATAAGCAAATCTAAGTATGACGAACATACAAACCCTTTATTTAAGGCCACAAATATTTTAAAACTTGAGGACCTCATCTACTATCACAACGCCTTATTTATGCATGACTATCATCATGACAAATTACCAAATCTATTTGATTCATTTTTTATCAAAGCTTCTAGAATTCATAGTTATAATACCAGATTTGCATCGAAATCATCAGTTTCTATTCCATATGCAAGAACTAACTATGGAAAGTTTAATATTCGTTTCACAGGGGCTAAGGTTTGGAACTCACTAGATGAGGAAATCAAACTACTTAGCAAAGCTTCATTCAAAAAAAAGTTGAAAGATGTTTTGATAAGCCAATATTGACATATTTTACGACTTCCTAACATTAAATTATTAATTCTCAAATTGGACTTTAATAATTGGAGAATTAATTACCTATCTATTTTCTACATTCATCGTCATACAAGTATAAAGTAAACTTTCTTTTTTTTTTTATATCTAGAAATAGTAGAAATATTCTCTACTTATAGAATTAAGTTATGAATATATAAATGTAAATAGTTCTTTATTATATAACTACCTTATCTTATTCATATACCACTTCATTATCATTTATTTATTACCAATTAATTAACAATTTATTTGTATTTAATTTTTTTTTCCATAGTAATTATAATTTCCTTCATGACTTAACAATTTAAGATATATAGGAATATGCCAGCTATCGCGATTAGCTTTACGAGCTATTTATAGCTGACATGTACCACAAAATCAGGTCATATAATATAATGTAAAAAAAAAACAACAACAACAACAACATGTAAACAAAAGGTACTAAAATAAAATTTGATTGATTGATTGATTGAAATGTACAAACAAACAAATATGTAATCGAACAAACATGTAAACAAAGACACCTACGATCACATAATTAAAAAACTGACAAACAAAGGAAAACACAATAAATCAAAACGAACCAATTACGTAAACCAATCTTGATTAATTGTCAATTGACGAAAAAAAAAGAAAACACCCGGCAACACGAAATCTTGAATGTCTATTGACGCAAATCGCAAATAGCTCTTCCGTAAGTCCTTGGTACCGATCCAGGGGTGATAAATCATGCTCAAGTTGCGTTTTGCTAGTTCTAAAAAAAATCAGAGTTGCGGACTGTGTCATATTATCCATTGGTCTTGGTTCAAGCTGAATAAAGCACAATTTCATTATAAACTGATCAATTTTGACACACACACACACACAAGAGAATGTGCCCTGTGTCTGCATATTGTACGGTGGATTTCTAATTAAATGTAAACAAATTTAGACCATAATTTTCTTGTGAAGTAATCCGAAAGAGATTACTTGAATTTAATGAAAATATAACGTATAATTGTTGAACAGTGAATTGGTTCTGGATATTGAGCTTTTCTAGTACAAGCAAACAAACACCTTTTTGCAAAAACGTCACCGAAAAGAATCGAAAAGAATAATTGATTTTAATAACAGTGAGAAATAAGCAGCAAAATCGTAAATAAATGATGCCGACTTCATAAAAAGTCCATCAGTGAAAAATGGTTATGGTGTGTATTTGAATAGGCGATCTGCAACATGGCGTCATTTAACAACGACTACCAACATTCTTTGCGAATTCTCTTTCATATTCAAATTATTTGGAGATTCAGAGAACAATTAGTGCTCATTGCACTATTAAAGAAAGTAAGCAAAGCATTCTGGTAGTAGTAATGTACGACGTCATAACGCAAATCGCCTATTGCAGCCAATAAAGAATAAGAAACTCATTACCTACTATGCCTCTCAGTTGAGCTTTACACTCCCCCTCCCCCTCACCCATACACCCCCCCCACCCCCCCCCACACACACACACTCCCGACACCCACTCCCTCCAAGGGTAAATATAGAAAAAATTCGTTACCTGGGTGATGTCTGGTATGCAGTGATCGATGTCGCCCACTGTCAACGTTGGTGACATTTTTTCGAGAAGAGAGTGTAGCGTAAAACCAAGAATATGAAGCTGTAAAAAAGTGAAGAAACTCAGTAACTGATTGACGGGATAGCTCTGGGCCCGGTTGCACGAAGCTTGGATAAAATGTGTAGAAATTCTTTGTGGATAACAGGCTTCCTACAACCGGGCCCTGGTAGAAGGAGCTCATTCTACCCCCTAACAGCTAGACCATCAATGGTTTCCAGAAGTTGATGGGACTTTGGACGTTTAACATAGACATCTACTTTGTTTCTTTCAAATAGTATATTCGCAATGTTCCTTTTGTGCAGGGGCCGGTTCCACGAGGCCTGGATAGCAGCATCCACTATAAATCCCTATCCATCCGATAAATGCCCATCAACCCGGTAAATTTCTATCCACCGGGTAAATTCCAAACAAAATCTACGAGTTGGATAACTTTTAAATAGTGGATAACATCATTCAGGCTTCGTGCAAACGGCCTCAGGTGTACTTGCGTGCGTAAGTCCGTGTGTACGTGCGTGGTGCGTTCTAGTGTGTATATATATATGTTATGTACCTGATATCCACGAGTTAAAGAGCTCTTTAATTCCTGTATAATGAACAAGAAGTATTTCGACCCGAGAGACAGTGCAATCTTGCAGAGAACGTCCCGCGCAGTGTCCCGCACATCACGGGCGCGACTCTTTAGCGTCATACACACACGAAGAAGCAGCCTGAAAGAATGTCAAACAACAAAATCAACAAAGGTATCATGGTGGCATGGTTAGGGGTTAGACTGTTGGGACAATGTTCCAGTCGTTCCAGCCAATAATTACAGAGCGAATATTGCTTCCATGTTCAGTAACGGAGGAGAGGGGGGGGGGGGGGGGGGGTAAGGTAAAAGAACGACTGAGTACGCAGGTCACGATCGTCCCTAGTGATGGGCCTACACTAATACATACTACTCACAATCAATCTCATGCTTGCAAAACCGAATTACACACGATAAATATTAGAGATTGTGAAGCGCATTGAGACAATAGGTGAACTGCGCTATATAAGCACTACATTAGATTACACATGCATCTTTGTGCTCTAGCAGTCTTGAAGTCGGTGCTAGTGTTGCCACGCAAAGACAGCGAGTCCAATTGAATTTGTCACGTAGAAGAGATGAGAAAAAAAACGAGATGCGTGAAAAGGCTGAGGCGAGGAAAGCAAAAGAAAGGAGAGAAAAGGTAAGGGAACAGAAAAGAGAGAGAAGGATGGACATACAACACAATACAATCACGTGAAAATAAAAGTCCACTTACTAGGGGAGGTTTAAGTAGAGGAAGAGAAAGGAGAGAAAAGATAAGGGAACAGAAAAGAGAGATAGAAAAGGATGGACAGACAACACAATACAATCAAGTGAAAACAAATGTCCGCTTACTAGGGGAGGTGTAACTAGAGGACTTACCCGGGGAGGTGTAAGTGTAGTGTTTGTTCTGGCAAAGACTGTAATAACTTCACCATTGCTAAAATAATAGGCACTCGAAGAGCTTCTTCTTCGTCATTTTTCTTCATCTTAGACAGCTTGTGATAACTCTGTCTCTGCATATCAAAAATTGTAATGTTTGAACGCATTGAAAGTTTTAGACGTTGTCCAGATTATATTCACCAGTACAGATGAATTGGTTTATTGATAAGCTTTCTATCTTTGTTTTCCTCATATTATCCAATCCCAGTAACCGCTCCAACAGTAGTGATCGACACGAAACGTTTTCACAACACGTTTTCACACGAGCAGCGCAAACGCAAACCCAAGAAATTAAAAAAATAATAATTGTCTTGCATTTGCGTTTGCACTTGCGCTTGAAATCTTAACTTGTGAATCGGTAAAAATTCAGACGCAAAGGCAAAAGCAAGACTTAAATTTGCATTGCCTTTGCATTTGCGTTGCTCGTGTAAACCAGGCTAAAGCCTGGTTTCCGCATAATCGCTCATGATCTTCGGATTGCTGATATTACTGATGCGAAGATCACTCACGATCGCTTCCATGTTTTTCGATCGCTGAAAAGCGTTTCCATATATCTGATATCAATTTCAGCGATCCAGCGAACGTGAGCGATTATATGGTAACCAGGCTTCAGCCGACTGAGGACTGTCCTCCCAAACGAGTTTCATTGCCATACCTTTTTGGTCAGACTCTTGCTGAGCTGTGGTAGTATCCTAGTCGTTATGGTCGTGTAGATACGATTTGCCAATGCTCTATCTATTTCAATATTATTGGTACCCCCGCTAGCCTCAACATCACCATCATCAACAACTTCATCACCATCATCATCAACTTCATCACCATCAGCTTCATCGCCATCATCAGCATTTTCACCAGCGGTATCATCGTTTTCTTCAGTCGTTGTTCCAGCATCGTTCTTGCTTGTGTCTTCTTTGGGGTTATTTTCAACGTTTTCTGTATTTGATGTCACAGTTTTCCCTGAGCTTTGTAGCTGTTTTTGCACTAAATCACAAATAAAAGACGTTCATTGAGATGGTCATCGATGACATCTTTTAGGTCCTGGCGAAAAGCATATCCCTACATTTTCTGTAAAAAAATTACAAACTTATAATATAGGCCAAACCCGTTTATAAAGCCACTTTAAGTGCCTACATTAACTGGAGTTCCGCTGCAAAAGATCACAGCTTTAGAAGCAAAACATTTTCTTTATTATTATCTTGCAATCCAAACATTTAAGTATCTTTTTAAACGTCGCTTCGATACCTTGTGTAAGCTCCTCATCAGTGAAAGTGAGTTTGCTCAAGTCAAAGTGAAAACTATTCAGAACAGCCACAAGTACTCTGAGAAAAACAACAATATTTTAGTTACTTCTTGGACAATGTCGGTATTTCTGTTAACTTTGTTGTTGTTTGTTTGTTGTTCATGATGATGACAGTAACGATGATGACAACGATGATGATTATGATGACGATGATGACAATGATGACGATGATGACTATTGTGACAACCATGCATGATAATGATAACGATGATAACGATGATGATAACGACGACGATGATGACAATGATGATGACAATGATGATGATGATAACGATGATGATGATAAAAACGATGATGATGATAACGATGATAATAACGATGATGATAATAACGATGATGGTAATAACGATGATGATAATAATAACGATGATGATGATAATAACGATGATGATAATAATAACGATGATGATGATAATAACGATGATGATGATGACAAGGATGATGATGATAACGATGATGATAATAATGATGATGATAACGATGATGATAATAACGATGATGATAATGAGGATGATAACAACGATGATGATGATAGTGAGGATGATGATGATAATGATGATGATGATAATAATGATGATGATGATAATGAGGATGATGATCATGACGTCTTCGTGATACCAACCTACCTTGCAACAATCTTGTGCTTCTCCTTTTCACGAGACATTGCTCTCAGATACGTCTTCAATAACAACAAGTATTTGGACCACGGCAGACCTGAAGCGATGGCACCAATAGTAGCGATCGCCTGATGGGCAACATTGTGGTCTTTAGCACTGGAATACTCGTTGAGGTACGCTGTTGTTAGTGGCAACAAGAAGGACACCAGTGTCGATGGTTTGAAAGTGTTCTTGCTGCAGAGAAGTTCAAGACGACGTAACGAGCGTATTCGTCGATGAAGCTGGAGGTAATATTAATGAAGAGATAAGTATCAAGTTGGTGAGAGACGGTGTGATAGGTGAGCGTGAATGAATGAGTGAATTGAATGAATGAATGAGTTAAAAATGAATAAATGAAGGATGAATTAACTAATGAAAGAATGGATTGAATCAATCAATCAATCAATCAACGAATTAATGAAAAAAAATATTCAATCAATCAATCAATCTGTAAGTCAATCAATCAATCAGTCTATAAATCAGTAAATCAATCAATCAATTAATCAATCAATTTATTATCCTAGCTATGAATCATTAAATCAGTTCAGCTCATTTGCATAATCGAGAACGTTGTTATGGAAACGAGCCGGTCGCTGGAATGTCAATTCGACGTTCGCGCCATGTGCTTTCAGCTCAGCGGCCCGGTGTGATTTCTCTGTTTAACATTAAGCTTCCTCGAATTCGTTTGTTTTTTATACCTGTATGATTCAAAGACTAATAACTTGCTTGTTGTAAACATTTTTGGTGTAATTTGTATTGCAGTAACTATAAACAAACGGCTAAATTGCGAACATTTTGTGAAGTGCTTGTTTTCGTGGCGAACACAAACAATCAAACAAAACAATCTATGAATTAATCAATCAACCAATCTATGAATCAATAAAATCAATCAACTATGGATCACTCTATCAATCCATGAATTAATAAAATCAATCAATCGATGAATCAATCAATCAACCAATCTATGAATCACTCTATCAATCAACCATGAATCACTCTATCAATCAACTATGAATCACTCTATCAATCAACTATGAATCACTCTATCAATCAACTATGAATCACTCTATCAATCAATCGATGAATCACTCAATCAATCCATGAATCAATAAAATCAATCAATCGATGAATTAATCAATCAATCTATGAATCAATTAATTAATCAATCAACCAATCTATGAATCACTCTATCAATCAACTATGAATCACTCTATCAATCAGTCTATGAATCACTCAATCAATCGATGAATCAATAAAATCAATCAATCTATCAATTAATCACTGAAATGTCTTTTTATTTCTTTACCTGAATATGTCTGATGTTTTCAAAGAAGTTCATCTCAGGATCGTCGTCGATAAGAATTTTCATGTCTTCAAATATTGCATGATCAAAATTACGAACGAGCACCGACAGAATACCAAGAAACTCACTACGTGCTGACTGAAAATGTAAAGACGGAAAAACAACAGTATTAAAACCAGCACTGACAGTAACATTTTATTGCAAAAACAGCAGCATTTCCTTTTCAACAAAACATTTATTCTGGCAGTTACAAATTTGGATTCTGTGAGACAGATATGACTGAATTAGACGTAGAGAGTCGTCGCCAAACCCATACAAGCTCATTTTGTGTAAAATAATTTCATGAATCTCACCTCGCTTTTGCTTTTCATCGCAAGCTTACAAGACCGCAGAACACAGTTCAAAATCAGTTCCTTGAACTCCACCTCGTCATTAAGTCTTACAACTCTTTGTATAATAGCATTAATGCAGCTAACAGCCGCATCTCTGAGCGCCATGTCAGCGCTACGATGTACAAAATAGAGACAATTCTGCAAAATAGGAATGATATGATCGACGGTAACTGACGTGGGAGATTCTGCAACATTGCAATCAGTTTTCGAAGGTGCAGCTTTGCGTTTAGATGGCGAAACTTTCAAGGGGCTTTTGGAACCTGGGTTCACAGCTTTTGAGCCTGATTCACGACATTCTTCGCCGGAAAACAATTTTGCAGCTGCTTCGAACCCATCAATCCTACTTCCATAGTCTGGCTCGTCGATCTTCTTATTGTCCCACGCATTCAACTGCGTGACAATCGTAGCAACTTGGCCAAAACTCGCCTCGATTTGAGCGATTTCTTGGAAGATCTCGCAAAGAAGGTGTCTTGAGCTACGAGAGTTAAACTGTGAAAACAATTTACCCAGAGGTTTGACAAAGGCCAGCGGCGAGTCAACGTTTGATAACAGGTTAACAATTGTCTTCAGCATATAGATTTCTGTGTCTTCTCTCTGTCGCATTTGAAGTAGTGGAATGAGGAGATTTAGAAGCGCTGTTGAGTTCTCGTTGTCTGTCACATACGGGCTGATTTTTGATAGCAACGAGAGACCGAGTTTTGGAATGCCTGTTTTGGCTCTCTTTGGTCCGTGCCTTGTGTTGATTTGTTTAGCAAATGATTTAAACGTTGATGTGAGGTGGGCTAAGATGATGTGGATGTGTGGAAGAACTAGGGTGATGCCCAGTGAAGGTGAGCTGCAAAAAAAAAAAAAAAAAAAAAAAAAAAAAAAATACATAAGTATCTATAAGTATCTAAAATTAAGAAAGAGTAATCGAGTGATTGAGAAAGTACACAATTTATTTACAATTTTTTTATCTTCTTGATTCTTTGTATTTATATAATTTTTTCTTAATTCATTTATTATTTATTATCCGATTTTTTTTTTTGTAATTCATGCAATAAATCATTAATTCCCCTATCGTCCATTCACTCATTTATTTCTATTTATATGTAAGCATTTAATCATTCTACGCTCCGAACATTAAAACATGAACCAACCTCATATCGTGTTCCTTCATGTCAACATCACCATCATCTTCACTGTCATGCGCAGTAAGCAAATTCTCGGCTATTTCCATTACCATAGTAACCACCGACTCCGTAACACTTGGCGCAACCAAACACTTGAGCACGTGACCTACAATCGACATGTCAGGTTTGTTGATTGGCTGTTTTGACAACAAAGGGATAAAGCGGGTAGACTTGGACCAACAGTGTAGAAGTTTCAGCAGTGGTGTGGGGCTCTGAAGGCTTTCCTGCTCTAAAGCCTCAATCTGAAATAGATGTTTTTTAGTATAACTGTATATCATTATTTCGTTATTATCAAGATCAAAACTGATTAGCAGGTTAGCTCAGTTGGGAGAGCGTTAGCTGTTAACAGGGAAGCTGCGGGTTCGAACCCTCAGACGGACCATCACTCGGAGTATTTAAATAATTGAGGAAAATATTCGATTTATAATTATTAGACTTCGCGTTTTCTCGAATAAGGACGATACAATGGAGGTCCCGTCACGCCACACGTTCCCATTAACCAGTTGAGGGGGCACGAAAAAGAACGACTGAGTACGCAAGTCACGACCATCCTCGGTGATAGGCCTACACTAATACATGATACTAACTACTAATAAACCTCACGCTTGTAAAACCAGATTACATACTATATAAAAAACTTCAATATTTACTCAATACTCCTGTAGTATCAATTTACCGTATGTTTTTCTGTCGATAAATGGTAGTGTTTCGAAAGTGACTTGTGTGGCTAATTTGAAACTGGGGGTACAATCTTGGACAAAATGACTTGAGACTGCATGCGCAAAAACGACTACTTTTTATTCAACGCATTTCACACATTCATGCGCATTTTTCAGACATGTGACCCCCCTTCCCCCGTCTCAATTTTGTTGCCCGGATAGCAACTATCCCAAGCGTCATTTCTAGACTGAAGCAACATTGTTCTGGGGGGGAGGGGGGCAGCAACAGCCACATGACTGAAAAAACGTACAAAAATGTGTGTTTTGTCTCAAGTGTTTTGTCCAAGATTGTAGCTACCTTAACATCGTTAATAAATCTTTTACCTGTGGCCAAACTGCAGCATCAAATAAATTATCCATTATACCAGCAAAGTCATAGTCATGTTGTTTTTCAAAGAAGTCAATCAATCGATGTATGGCAAGTTGTCTAATTTGCTTCAGTTGAGCGATGTGTTGTGTGCGAACCTAATAGACAGATCAAATAGCACAAAACGTTTAGGAAACAACACTGCAGATGTAAAGTTCGGTACACACTAGGCGACAAGTCGCAGCGACAGGTTTTTTGGGAGATATTGTTGTTGCCGTGACAGAATTTTGTAGCGGCGACTTGCCGCATGAAATCCAATCGCTCTCGGGCCGGCGAGTTTTCTAGGCAACGAATGTTAAACCATGTCGCTGGGAAAAGTCCTTGCGATTTGTCGCCTAGTGTATACCTAACTTTAGGGATTTTGGGGTAAAGCAATTTCACAATGTTAGGTACTTAGCTAGATTAGCTACGATAATCTAAGTATCTTTTGCACTTATTCCTGTGTAGATCATTCCTTTTGATGTTGTAAATTTGAACTCCTATATTATTTATAATATTATAATAATAATCTTTTAAATGCAGCTTATCCACTGAGTGGTTCTTCATCTGCATTCTCTCACACTCACTACCTCTACATTTATATTTTAACTCACACAACGCTACTCACGGTGTTGATTTTTGGTGGAGGGAGGAAAACCGGAGATCCCAGAGAAAAAAAACTCCTTGCATGAGAGAGAAACAACACATCAAACAAACTCAGTTCACATATCACCCAGACCGATCCAGGAATCGAACCCGGGTCACAGCAGTAAAAAACCGGCGCACTGACAGATCGTCCCCCCATGCCATCCATGAAAGAGAATTCGTAAAGAATGTTGGCAATGGTAGTACAATGAGGCCATAATGAAGATCACGCTTTGTTGTAAATTGTAACGTGCGTCAGATAATTGTCATTTGATAAATTTCATATACCTCGTCTCGATGTTGTAAACAAAAATCACACGACGAAAGCAATGAAATACAAATCTTCAGCAAAGAGGGTAGAAAACCGTCAATTGTTTCGCCAAGCTTTGATAATATCTGCTGCAACATATGAAGAAATCCTATTTGCTTCTTGAGGGGCACGACGGATGACAGATCACATGTCACTGGAGTTACAAGATTATCTGCAATCAAACAGAAGTGTTTCATTTAAGGCCTGTTTATATGAGGCGAGCCAGCCCGGTTAAGCGGGCTGGTTTCTTTTGTGTTCAAGCTATCAGAGCGTAAAAACAAACAAAAAACAGGCTGCCTAACCGGGCTGGCTCGCCTCATATAAACAGGACCTTAGAAGTGCGACAGGTAGGAGAATATCGTGATAATAGTAAGGATGAGGAGCAAGAAGAGAAGAAAAGGAAAAAAAGTGAAATTCGCACAAGGACAAAAAGGACAAAATGCAGAAAAAGCAAAAGCAGAAAAGCAATAAAAACTAAACGAAGATGTACATCATCGTTACCAAGTCAATGAGATGTAAGAAATAGAGGAAGACGATTCCTGACTAAAACCCTGTTAAGAATCACCGAAAAGCAAAAATAATAAGAATAATTAAAAAAAAGAAGAAGAAAAGGAAATAAAAACGGGGAGAGACAAGACGAGACGAGAAAAGAAATACCAATTAATACAAACTAGAAGGGAATATGGTCGTACTTACCATCACATAAATGTTTGAATGGAGCAAGGATTAGATCCATGAACACCTTCAATTCCTCATAAGAACAGATTCCAAGTGAACGGAATACAGTTGACCGGCGGGCACTAACTCCCGCTTTGCCTGAGGACCCTGCACCATGCCACCTCTGCATTTTACCATAGAGCAGCCTGGGATGCAATAATAAAAATTAATGCTGATGATGGTCTCGACAATGATGGTGCCAAGAGCGATGGTGATAATGATAAAGTACTTGACGGCAAGAGAAAATTAGCTAAGAGAACCTATCACACATCATAAGTCCCGTTAAGTCTATTTATTGCCGCAGAGTTATTTTAAGAACGGAACGTGACTGGCATGTGGACCAGAGAGGAAATAGACGAATTTTGTGCTAGCGTCAAATAAAATAAAAAAAAACGAAGAGCTAGCTCTTCAAATTTGCGAAAGAAAATCTTAACAATGTTGAATATATTAACATGTTCCCCAGTCGACTTTATCTTAGTCCACACTAACACGGATAAATGTCCGATTAGGCCTTCCGTCCACACTAAAACGCATGAGTGAAAGATTCTATTGTTTGACGAGCAATTTTTGTCACGGCATCAGAACAAAAGTTGCCTTTTCAAGCTTACCAGGTACAGTGTAGCCAGGATCTTAAAGGTAAAGTTTTAGCGGGATTGGTAACGGTTTAAAAACAGCCTTGTTTGTAAAAATAGCGCTAGCTTGTTTTCTGATGGGGTCCGGGGATAGGTTCTCTTAGCGTATTTTCTCATGCTGGTGGTCATTCCTTGCAACAATTACAAACAAAGAAAAGAACGTCAAAACATACCTGATGATAATAGGCATCAATTGCTCACGATGAGCTGGTTCAATAGCCCCCTCCCCCTCAGATGCCATCAATTTCGTAAGTTCGTCCTTGAAACTCTCATCTTCCAAAAACTTCTCAAGACTCTCCTTATATGGAGTCATATACGGGAACTTGTAAGTTTGAATACATTTCACTGCAAGTTTCTGAACTTCCCCATCTCTGTGGCATAACATTGTAAAATAGATTTCCCTAACTTGTGGCTCCTTTGAAAGTGCTTTAGGATTGTGAAATAGACTGAACAAGTTTAGGTGGACGCATAGGGACTTAGTAGCTGCTTTTTTGTGTTGATGGTGGACAGTGTTCTGGCTTACTGAGAGGTTTTCAGCCTTCGAGTCATTAGCTGATGTGTTGAATTGAGTTTCAGAATGTGAATTTGAGTCAGCGTTCAGTTCTCCTTCATGAAGTTCAAAGCGTGAATCAAGTTTTGAGCCATTTAGTTGGCTTTCATGCTGACTCTCATCAGGATCCTGGCTGCTTTCAGGGTTAGTGGAATCATCAATGGTATTTCTGTCGTTTTTTATCTTGCGAATGTCTTGAGTTGGTGACGTGTGGTCATCTGAATGCTTGTACTCGTTGCTAAAATAGGCAAAATAAATATTAGGTTTTTGTTTAAGGGTCCTGATTACTTAAGCAAAAAGTCATCACGATTTTTTCTTAGAAAGATATTTTATAGAGAATTTATCACTTAATCGAAAAATGGATAGAAATCTATATGGTCCCGAGCCCGTTTTCGAGATAAAAATTTTTGAACGGAACCATGTTTTGACATTTTTGAAGAACAAATGACGAAAAATGCATTTTTCACAAAAAAAAAATTATTACTCAAAAACTGATAAAGCTATTGACGTAGTATTTACAGGCAATCTCAACAAGACGGTATTTTATACAAATATGGGAAAAAAAATTATGTATGTTTTAAAATTTTGTCAAAATTTACAGTTTTGTTTTTCGTCTTTGACTTAAAATCGCTTTGAAAAGTGAAACCCTAAACTACTTACCATCGCGTGAAATGTTGAAAAGTCATCAGGATTTTTTCAAATCTTGCCAAAAGAGAGATTTTTACAAAATCTTTCAGAAAAAATGAAGAAAAATATAGAGTCCCGCGCAAAAAATTAAGGTTTTGGCTGGTTGAAGTATAATTTTCGAAGGCTCCTTGTGTTATTCTTATGTTGGCTTTTGGCGGGATTTGGCGCGCGCGCGGCGTTCTCAGCGGTAAATTGCTCGCGGGCACAGGTTTCAAGCGTCGTTGTTGTTCTAAAGTAGTCAGGACCCTCAAGGGTCCTGACCACGTTAGAAAAACAACAACGCTTGAAACGTGTGCCCGCGACCAATTTACCGCTGAAAACGCCGCGCGCGCGCCCCAAATCCCGCCAAAACGCAACAATGAGTCTTTTTTCATGTTTGTTAATTCGCCTGGTAGTACTTAAAAAAATGCCTTGAATGTATGAAATGAAATAAAGAAATAAAAAAATGTCATGTTCGCTTGGTGCAATTCGAACTCAAAATAATCTAGTCTGCTGTGTTAACCACTACACTTCAAGACCAACCTCGCTGGCAACGTAACCAGCATATGAGGCAAAGGACAATCGTGAGGATCCCACAGCGATATTTCTTCTCTATGTGCAATTTGAACACCCTAAATAAGTACGCATATATGAGACCTTGGATAGTAGCAGTTAATGCAATTGGTCATACACAACTTCTCTAATCGGCATACGTATTTATTTTTTGTTCAGCTTACGATTTGTAAATATAAAATATCGCTCTGGGATCCTCACGGTTGTCCTATACTTCATAGTTCGGCTATGTTGCCGACGTGGTTGGTATCAAACTGACTGTTTTACTTTTTGTTTGTTTGGTCTCTGTTTGTTTGTTTGTCCACCTGTCTGTCTCACTGTGTGCTTGTCTATTTTTTACTCTGGATACTAGTAGGCTTGAGAATTTAATTAGCTTTTCGTGATTATTTTTAATTTGTGTTCTTCGCTCTTCTCAGGCTAACTGCCCCACTGAAAAATTACATAAGCACAGGAAGCCCAAAAATCTATAAGCTCCTTACCTTATAAATCTTAAAAGTAATGGTACCAAATCACGTGATTTAAGCTCCACAACTGCTGGAAATTCTGCCATTGCTTTCCACAATAGATATCTGAAGTTACTATGATCAACTCGATTGTCTTCTCGTTTTCCTACAGCAACACCCAACAAACTGGTAAAAACTTGTTCAATACAGGTTGCTGTTCCTTCATCATAATTGGTGGACGTAGGTAGGCTTGGTGCTGGCTCAGAAGATAATTCCTTTTCTGCAAAGAGAAGAAAAATAATGTTAAAATCTGTATGAAATAGAGAAGTGAATGAGCGAGTGAAAAAATAAACGAAAGAATGTGAGCACCCTAGATGAACTTGGCATATATCAAATAAATATATCAAAAAAAGAATAAATGGATGGATGGATGGATGGATGGATGAATGGATGGATGAATGAATGAATGTAAGATAGTCTTTCTAGTAATAAAGACGTTTTTCTTCTATCTGCATCATCTTTGTTGAATGAGTGAATAAAAAGCTTGTCACAGCGTCACTGGCAAAACTGTCAACAAATCTTGCATCTTTCCTGTGCTCAGCAAATACACAAAATGACTACCGAACAAAACTCACCTGTATTTGTTGCAGCCATTTCTAAATGTTCACGAAAAATTGGCCAAAAAACTGTGATGTATTCTCTATCTGCCATACTCTGAATTACTTCCATGACAATCTTCCACATGGGACTAAAGTTAATGTACAGCTGACCAATCAGAAAGCGTATTGGCACGTCTTTAAACGGCTCTGGGAGGCTATTGTAGTATGATTTGGAGTATGTGAGTTTGCGAAGTAAGATATCTTTGTTGCGATACTGCTGGAAAGTGGGTAATGCAGACTCAGCATCAAGACAAAGCTTGAAAACATTACACTGTCCAGGTTGTGGATTCTAAAAACAAAAAGGAAACAGAGTGCAAATAAGTAGTTGCTGCTGCTGATGATGATGCTGATGATGATGATGATGATGATGATACCGGTAGTATATTTTGATGTCAACGTTATTTAGTAATTTAGCATTTCGTACACTAATTAATGTGGCTACTTTTGCACATTCTCACTCAAAATTTATTTAGATTACAATGCACTGTATCCCTTGCATGTGACGTCAAAGCAGCCTCATCTGGAGGATAAAACAAAACATTTTTGATCTCTTGGGAGCTGAAATCCATTGTTTTGCCCTCCAGACTGCATTCTAACAAACTAAATTTGCTAATAAATTTGTCTCTTTTACAAATCTCAAAATCTCGAAAACAAAGATACATTTTAAACGAGCTACAAGGTCCTCACCTCTTCAGAATGCACTAGCTCCAACTGTTCAAACTCACTCAAGATCTGTAGAGTTTTGAGTCGCACCAGATGAGCATGATGGGAAAGGTTGGATCTTAGTATGAAATACATTGATTCAAGGTTCTGTGCTGACAGCATCCCATTGGCTGTAGTAATAGTTGACTTGAAGTGTGAAAAAATACCATGGCATGCATGCAGAATATGGATATTGTCAGGAAAATGGCTGAAAATGATTTGAAAAATAAGCAAAGTTCATTTATACCAGAATATTTTAGATTTTATCATTTCATCATCATTACCACAATCATTATCATTTGATTACCACAAACATCATCATCAGCATCATTACCATCAGCATCATTACCATCGGCATCATTACCATCAGCATCATTACCACAATCATCATCATCAGCATCATTACCATCACCATCATTACCATCATCATCAGCATCATAACCAGCAGCATCATTTCCACAATCATCATCAGCATCATTTCCATCAGCATCAGCATCATTACCGCAATCATCATCAGCAGCATTATTACCATCAGCATTATTTCCATCAGCATTATTACCACAATCAGCATCATCACCATCATTACCATCAGCATCATTTCCATCAGCATTATTACCACAATCAGCATCATCACCATCATTACCATCAGCATCATTTCCAAAAGCATCATTACCACAATCAGCATCATCACCATCATTACCATCAGCATCATTTCCATCAGCATCACCATCATTACCAAAATGACAGCATCACCATGCCTACCTTAACATTTGTGTTACAGTGGAGATATCAAAGTCACAATCTATGTTTTTACTTTGCTGAATAACTAGAAGGTACGATAACACAGCTTGTGAAATCACAAACAACCATTCCCCTTTTTCCTGTGACACATACTGCAAGCTTTGATGTATGAATTCCTTTATAGCCTTAGAGAGTTTAGCACCATTCAGTGGTCTAGAATAAATTAATAAAATAATGTAAATTAACTATTATTTGTAATTGCTGTTGCAGAAAGGAATAATGATAAATGAGAGGAAAAATGGGATGGTTGGGTAGGTGGATGAAAGAATGAACAAATGAAAGAACAAATGAACATGATTGAATTAATGAAAGAAAGAGCAAAGGAATGAATGAATGGATGGATGGATGGATGGATGGATGGATGGATGGATGGATGGATGGATGGATGGATGGATGGATGAATCAATCAATCAATCAATCAATTAAAACAAATACAAATTTAAAATATATATTATTAACATCATTATTTATTTTTATGAATGAATGGATGGGTGAACGAATCAATGACTGACTGAATGAATGAATGAATGAATAAATGAATGAATGAATGAATGAGTGAATGAATGAATGAATGAATGAATGAATGAAAACATTACGTCAAGAACAAACATGCAATTCCATTAATGCATGAATCAACAACGTGACATTGGATCTTTATGTTAATCTTTACATTAAGGCTTTTTCAAAATCATGATTACTTATTAATACACAAATGATGAATGAGTAGAAAAGATGATTAACTTAAATCTAGCAGTGCATTATCATATAAAATCTACATTAAAGTTATTGCTGAACACTCACCGAATACAAGGAAGAACTATTAGGGCACCCCATGCAAGAGCTAAATCAGTACCATCGCCCACAGTTAGACATTCAGTGAAACAATCTAGAATCTTGGACCCTGCTTTAGTACCACACTTTGGAAAGTAGATCAAACCTACAAGAAAACAAAGACATATCTGAAACTAACGGTTTCAATAAGTGTATGCCACATACATGTGTAAGTGTGAAACAATTCTTAACTTTGGCCAGATAAAGGCACACAAGGGAGTTTGCTCCCCTAGCATGCTCCCGCAACATGCTCCTGGAGCAAAGCTCCCTTGTCTGTACCAACTATTTCATGCAAAAAAATACATGTATATTGAACAACAAAGCTTTTGCTCCTGGGTTTTGCTCACTCATATCAAACTGGTTGAACACGACGGAGCAAGCTCCAGGAGCAAAACTGCTGCATGAACGTGTTTCAGGAGCAAGCTCCCTCGTGTGTACCGATTTTAATATGAGGGAGCAAAACCCAAGTAAAATTTTTGTTGCACAACACATTTTTCACATGAAATCGTTGGTACAGAAGAGGGAGCTTTGCTCTGGGCGCATGTTGCAATAGCGTGTTCGGGGAGCAAGCTCCCTCGTGTGTACCGGCCTTAAGATTTAGTTATGCACTAGTGAATTAAAAATTACAAAGACTGAGCTCCTCCCTACATGTAGATCTACAATTACTTATCCTAATCCACTAATAACTGGCTGTCAAAATTTTAAAGAGAATCAACTGAGAATGACAACCTAACAAACCTGACAAAATTATCATCTTGGTTGATAAACTTCAGGGGCTGGTTGTATGAAGCTTTGATAAAGTTATCCACTGGATAAAGTTATCCACTCCATAACATTTCTTTAGAATTTATCCAATGGATAGGGATTTATTGGGTGGATACAACCAGCTCCAGCATTTTTGGAGCTAGTTAGAACATATTTTAATGTGATTTGTTCACACTAACAGATATAGGTACAAATAGTTGTAAATGTAAAAATAAGTTGGACACCCTTGAATGGTAGTAGTGGTAACTGAAGTTTCGGACGTTAGTCCTTCGTCAGAGTAATATGGAGGACTAACGTCCGAAACTTCAGTTACCACTACTATCATTCAACGGTGTTCAACTTATTTTTACATTTAAAACTGTTTCTCTAGAAACACTGATACAGTCTTACCTAGTATTTGTTACTAGTTTTTACCGGCTCTACATAGGTACAAATAACTGTACCTTGCAAGTATCCATTTTGCATTTTTTAAACAAGCTGTCACATCTGATAAAACTTATAATAAATAAAACAAATAAAACAGAAACAATAAACAAACCTTTCTTTGGTGTTATATCTGCCCCATAATCACTGTCCACACAGCCAGCTAGTATTACCTCTACAAGCATCAATACCACCTCCTTCCTTTCTTCACCCATGACCCCTTCATACAGTCTTGCCTGGCATAAACCAAGAACATGGGGCAGAACATCGTCCTTGAAGTATTCCCACTGAAGAAGACTCTTGCCAAATGCAAGCAAGTCTTCCAAAGGGAAAGATGTTGTTTTGCTCGGGTGAATGTGATAAATGTTTGTGATCAAGTCCTTGGTATGTATGTCTCTTCGAAGTGTAGAGAAATTTGCAAGAATGATAGATGATGTGAGATTAAGTAGAGGTTCACTGACTTCTTTGGCAAGTTGCTGTGCTCGAAGCAAGGATCTTACAACCTTCATGGAAAACAAAAACACATTAAAATTAGTATTTTAGCAGCAAGGTCGAGCAGTTTGATACAATGTAGTCTGAGTGATGCTGAGTCTGAGCACTGAATGGCAAATAGCTTATTGTTACACCAAGTCTTACCAATTTAATATTTATTTTCAAATTTTATAATTTATTGCAACAATTTGTATCTACATCATATACAATGTAGCTGAAGAATTTTAAGATTTGTAAATAATTTACATTGTACGGGCTACATACAACAACTCAATGTTTGAACCATTGTTTCATTGAACTTTTATTAATTTGTTCATTTTATGACACAAGAATCAATAACAACTCTATCATGAATAAAATACACAAGTCATGTAGAATTTTCCATTAAATAATCTCTATTAACCAACCAAAGATCTCAATATGATATCCCAATATAATTATACAACACAGGCTTCCCAAACTAACAAATTAATTGAAAGATATAATTAAAACAATATTATAACAACAGCAGAAAAAACAAACAGCAAGGAGGCACACAAGAAAAAACAAACAAACACCTAAAAAGCAAAAACCAAACAAACAGATAGAATAACAACAAACACAACAATACAAAAAAAAAAAAAAAATATGAAAAAGCAAACAATTTTTGATCTCTAGGACAAGAAACATCAACTTACGTCATGAAGCATTAAAGGATCTGTTACCAAGCAACCATTCTTCCACGACACCCATTGAGTTGTCAGTTCAACTGTGTACTTAAGTTTCACAACAAGTGCCTCAAATGCACCAGGTTCATGTGCTGGTAGTATTTTCTCCGATTTTAAGAAGAGACTCATGAGTTGATGAGTTAGAGAGGAAGACACCACATGGCAATGTTCTTTTGTGGTGTATTTGGCCATGAGTTGAAGGCTGTGAGACAGACATTGGAATACCTTGGAATTTAAAAAAAGTGAAATAGATGAAATAATATATTTGGAAATTAAAGGCGCTTATAAAGCGCATGTGCCTACTGGAATTTTGTGAATAGCTGCAGAGTGGGAAAATTCTTGAACAAACGGTCTTGTGATATTTATATTTGAAGTCGCTCAAAGAGAGCATGTAGTTACTCTAATGTAAGCTAGTAGCAGATCATTTGTTAGAATATTTATTCTACTATAACTCTTAGCATTTTATAGATTGTAGCACTATTGCTGACGAGTGAAATGAAGTTTGCTGCGGCGGATGCAGATTTTGAGATTAATTGGTCTTCCTATGCTGCTTTGATTGGGTTTCCTGTGGCTCTATGAAACTTGTTCGAAATTCGAGTAGAATATTGTAGGTTTTCTAGCTTCTCAAAATCAAAAATTTTGAAGACTTTTTATCAATTAAAAAGGATTTAAATCAATCGTTGTTCTTTTGCTTATTTGAATACGTGTGATGTTTGTTGTTTTAATGCTAATTTAGCCTTTTTGTCGGCAAATGTTGTGTCTGAAATTCTCACAAGTTCGCGGCTAGGCCTAGGTTAAATCGCTCAGAAAGAAAACTCTTCTCTTTAGTTTGCAAACGTTCACTTTAGAAGCCATATGGAGGAGATATTAAGTAAAAAATATATGCAAGTAAATGTACGACCTCGGAAAATCGAAAAAAAGAATTTCTCTAACGTCTATGTCAAACATATACAAGAGTTTTATTTTATTTCATTTTATTTTATTTTATTTTATTTTATTTTATTTTATTTTATTTTATTTTATTTTATTTTATTTTATTTTATTTTATTTTATTTTATTTTATTTTATTTTATTTTATTTTATTTTATTTTATTTTATTTTATTTTATTACATACATTTCTTTACAAATGAATTGTCGAAGAATAAAGACCATGCGTTTTGGTTTTACAATGAAATGTAGAAATCTTACATCGCAAATGTACCTTAGAATTTGACGTCAAAAGAATCCAAACCATTGTTGAAAATTTGTTTATCTTCTTTCTACTTTTGCTTTTGCCATGATACGATTTTAAGACTTTAAGTAAATATTATCGCCATGGGCTAAACTTCGCCATAATATGGTATCGTGTTTCCCCCATTGTGACGTCAAGTAACTTACAATTTGCATAAAGACCGACGACATAGTGCCTACAGCTTCTAGCTAGTAGGCACAAAAACTATTGAGTGGTGTATATATTTAATATACAAAAGAAAGAGATAATAAATGATAGTGAATGATTTCAAAACGTATATCGAATCATGTTATTACAGCCAAATTTTTTGTATTGCAACCCGCCGTTTTAAAACTTTGTTTTGATTTGGTCTTTTCTGAACCTTCAATGAATTTAAAAGTCGGAGTTTATTTTAGATAAACCAATGACAGAATGTGTTAGGGCAACCTCCGCCCTATTAAAATGATTGACGGTTCAGAAATGGCCAAAATAAAAATGTTTTTAAACGGCAGGTTGCGATACAACAAATTTAGCTGTAAGTGCATGATTGAATAATAAAAAATGGATAAACAAATGAATGAACTTGTCCATCTTTTTCATGAATGAATGAATGAATTGAATAATTGATTAAATGGATGATTTGTTGAATTAATAAATAAATTAGAACTTAACGACACTGTTTAAATTTATCTGAATTTGTCTCCTCAATTAGTAAGCATCTGCTTAGTAAAGGAACTACAATGTAACTCAGAAAATAACGAATTAATAAAAAAAGAATGGACAAATAAAAACTGAATGACCAACCAAATGAATTTTTCCATCATTTCTATCAATGAATTATATAAATGGATTAAGTGGATGACTTAATGAATTAGTAAACCATAAATTAAATAAATAATAAATTATCAATAATTATTAATAAATGATTAATTCCACAAATCAGCATTATAGATTAATGAATAAACGAGTGGCTATAGTCAATGATCAGACCAGTCAAATAGGTCTAAAAACACATATTAAAACTCACCAGCTCCCATGGTAGATGCGATTCAATGTCTACATTATTTCCTTCGTCAATCGCTGGACCTAACTTAGACAACATTAACAGCAACACTTTCTCTGTCTGTGAATGAAACTGTTTCTGTACTCCTTTAACTGTTTCAAAGAGTAAATACCCCAAACCTTCAACAATATCATTGTCATCATTCAATGTCATAAACAACATCTCAAAAAGCTTGTTTTGGTCCTTGACTTTTCTTATCAAGAATGCAAAACTCTCTGCTGCAAATTGGCGGATGTAAGGCCTTTGGTCTTTACTTAGTAAAGGTGAGTAGAGCCTGGAAGAAAAACACAAACAACATTGATTCTAAATAAGTTTTATAAAGATGCAGAATTTCAGGGTTCGTTCTACATTTTTAGCAGAAAATTCAAGGACCTTTTTAGCACTTTTTAAGCCCAAAATTTGTATATTCAAGGAGTAGTATTTCTCTAATCAAACATTTTTTTTGATGCCTACATGTCAATAGCTTTAGACAAATAATTTTTTATATTTGATTCTTTTTACAAAATTGACTTGTACTATATGTTAAAATTTAAGGAGTTTTTACGGAATTTTTTGGGGGGATTGATCATTTTAAAGGAGTTTTCACGCGCCCTTAAATTCACTAATTAAATTTAAGTAGTTTTCAATGAGTTTAAGGAGTAGCATAACCCTGAATTTATTTTTGATTTCTATAATATAATTTTATTTTTTGATGATATTTTGTTCTGGAGATAAAATGTGGGCCAAAAGCTTCACTTGGAAATACAAATAATAAATAATTGTTATTCCTTACTAGCAGAGTCTCTTTCATTTGTGATTCCTGGCAAGATAAAAGAGAGACTCTGCTGACTCAAGAATCTTTATATGATATGCCACAATGCAACCATAACTGTCGACAACCTGGAGTGAATACCAGTTTGATGTCCAGTTTGATTAGAAATAAACAGATTAGCTGCTGGATATTTGAATGCACTACATCACATGCATTACTGTTACTTGGATATTGAATGGTATGCGCGATGAGAAAAGTAGACTTCACATGGCAGAAGCTCTCTATTTTCTTGTTAGGAATCACAAACAAGTTCGACTCTGTTAGCAGGGAATAAGCTCATTATGAGCTTTGAAATGGTCTCAATGTTTTCCACATATCTACTAAATATAATTGAGATAAAATGCATACACATGAACTACCCCTAGTATATTAACTATATCACATATCCCTGCTACACGTTGACTTTGGCTGAAAATCGGAGAACCTACTCAGAAAAACTCTTTTCCATGAAAACTGTAAACAGCATCGCCAAATAATATTAGTTCACATATCAATCCAGAACTAGCTGGAGATGAACTCCTCTACAGGCTCACCTAAAGACGTTTTCCATATCTTTCACCATGTACCTCCACAAGTACTTGAACAAATAACCAATACACATAAAGATCTGTTCCAAAGCTTCGCTATTCAAAACATTACGGCTCAATAAACTCGTAAAAACGTAAAATAATTCTTCAAAGTGTGGATAAAAGTCACACTGTAGATCTCGAGCGAGCTGAACTACAATATCGAGCAAAGGCTCTAAAGCTAGTGTATCTTGTATTAGCAAATGTTTCTTCAAAATTGAAAAAACTTGCTGCTTGTGATGGAGAAGTTGAACCAGCGTTTGTACTAATGGTCGTATCTCTTTGACAAATTCTTGGAAGTGAACTGTACAGTGGAGTTCCATCCATTTATCCAGAGATTCTTTGCAAAAAGTTTCGCTTTCTTCTCCAAGTTCTAATGCTGTTCTTTCGACGCGATGAGAAATGTCCACTTTTATGTTGGCAATTCGCTCTGAAAAACCTTGAAACTTGAATGGATTCTTTTCCTTGGCCTTCTTCATGGTTTTCAAGTGTAACAAATCTTGAATGAATATTTAAAAGGGTGAAAAATAGTTAATATGTTTTGTTGTTGATTCACACACGTGCGTCCTCCATATTGGATTTTCCTCGGTTAGGAAGGACTAGAGCGAGTGACACAGGAGCCCCAGCAGTTTGCGTCCAAGAAAGCGGAAAATCATACATGCATAAGAGCATATTCCCATTTTATGCATGTTGAGATATAAAAACCATGGGGAATCGGCTTCTGAATTTCTGCAGAATCAAGCATATGAAATATGTGGCTCTTGCAGTTTTAGGAATCGTTGCTCTTACTTTATTCTTGGCAATATTTTTTTATCCAGACTATTTTAAAAACGGCAAGTACATCCAGGCGCTCTCTTTTAGTGTTGGCTCACTTATTGGAAAATACTTCACCAAAAATAAAATGATCTGCCTAGTAAGTACTATGAATTTGTAGAAAACAGTTTGAAATACAGTCCATTCTTTGTCATCATCATCATCATCATCATCAATATTATCATGCATCAAATAACGTTCCACGGCCACAAAACACAGCGGCAATTCACGGTCAATGAACAAGGGCATGCAATTCTTGTTTCTTGAAATAACCGTTAACCACCCTGCCAATAGAGTATCGAAGTTGTGACGTTACAAAAAAGCTTTTGAGATTTTTCGAATTTCAATCACATTTTCAAAAAGGGATATCAAAAATATGAATTTTGGTGAAAAACGGAGAGAAAATAAACATTGAAGACAGCCGTCATATGATTTTCTTGTGACTGAATCTTTGTCGACTTTTTTCTGAGCTAGTGGGTAAGTAGACCATGTATGATTTGACCCCTTTTAGATGCCGGAAGTTTTGATTATTTTAGATATATATATAGTAAGGCTAATGAGAGGGGAGGGGTGGTGGTGATAGGTTGACGACGATGAAGGATGATCAATTATTATCTTGATCGTGAGAGGGGAGGGGAGGGAAGGCCAAGATCGTTTATTGCAGATTGGTTGGAAAAGGATTCCCCTGCTAGCAGAGTCTATAACACTATGTTTACTACTAAAAAAGCACTTGAAAAATTATAATAAACCGTTGTTGTTGTACTTTTGTACGGAATCTCTTGTGGGCCAAAAACAAAGTGAAAAAGGTCGAGTGTAAAGGGCCATGTCATCGTGAAAATTGTTTCAATCAGTCGTAAAAGGCCAGCCTTACAAGAGAGTCCGTACAAAAGTACAACAACAACGAAACTACGGCCGTAACTTTTTTTTTTTTTTTTTTTTTGACGAAACCTCAGTATAGCTGCATATGAATGAAACTATACACTGTGTAAATATGATCAATATCTTTTCAGTATTCGCGATGTTTTTGAGGCTTTTCGAAAAAAAATGTTAAGCACATCACCATTTTCCGAGTGTGCTTAGTGCCTTTTTCACCTGTGTCATGTCAAAAAAGAGACTGCCTCTCTTTTTTCTCGTCAGGAATCACAAACGAGAGAGACTGGGAAGGATTCGATAAAAGAATTAGTGTACTGTGCGTCGGTTTGTGAAACATGAAACGCACTATCGTTTTCGTGAAACGTGTTAGTTGCCAATTTTTGGCCCATTAAACGAGATCCGTGGCCGATTTTGCCACCCTGTATTGGGCTTCACACGGTATGGCAAGCATGTAGATAGATACTTCTTAGCAATCATACATTTTATCATTAACTTCGAATTGATATCTGACTTTCTGCTGACTTCTGACGAAACTTCTTTTAGGCTAAGATGTTCCCCAAGTCATGCGGTCGTAGACGATGCCTATTTACAAGAACTTGCTCATTGGATTTTAAAATGCTCCTTCTAAACATCGACAGAAGTCTACCGTCCATCGAAAACATCCAGGACACTAAAATGCAAAACAATTCTTTCTTGGAAGAGCTGAAGGGTAACTTGGAAAGCATTACCGAGTGTAGCTACAGCTACCTTTTTACTGGAAGCTGCGAGGAACGTTTTGGCATTCCATACACACAGCGTAAAGGCATTCCTCAAGTTTTTGAGTCGTTGTGCTCAGACTTGGATATAATGTTTTGCTGCAAAGATTACGTTGCTTCGTTTACTCAACATGAAAACGTCCAAATCAGGTTTTCACACATTCATGGAGTAGGGCACTTGCTCGGTTTTGCTGAACTAATGTTTCATAATCCAGAATCGGGGTGCGACGAATTGCTTGATTCTTACAGACTATTGCAGTCCGTCAAATTAGCTTTAAACGATTTAAAATTGATGAACATTCCAGGACATGATACATGCTGCCTATGTTTAAACAGAGGTCTACAGGCAGTTCAGAGTAGAACCTCTGTTAAGATTGCAGTCAAACTTAATGATATGCAAAACAGCTTTGAAGGAGATATCACAGTATGTGTAAGATCTCCTGAATGGCCTCCATTAAGTGATTGGCCCAATAGAAGTCGATGTTGGCCAAACGACGAAGATGTACAAAGAATCGTTAGTCAGGGTTTTCACCTTGTTGCAAAACTACTCCGTCATGAACGATTAATGTTACCCACTTGGAGATATTCGTTCTCAGCGGCCGAGGTAGAATTGTCCAAACTAGTACCCGATACGGCCAGGAAGTGTTTCATGACTCTGAAAGTGATCTTTAAGGATCATTTAAAACCTATACTGCCAGAACTATCAACATACCACATCAAAACCGTGTTTCTCAACACACTGGAGAAACATCCTGCAGAATTCTGGATCGAAGAGAACATTGAGACCTGTTTTGACACGCTCTTGATGGAATTACAGTTTGCCTTCGATACTGGCTGCTGCGGACACTTCTGGCTTCGAGGCTTAATTAATCTCTTTTGGGAATTTAAGAAAAACCGTGACAGATTGAAAATTCTTGCCGATAAAGTCAAGGAAATTAGAAAAGATCCAGCTCCATATATTTGTGATGATGGATGCTGTTGCTGTTGCGCGTGTTGTTTGTGCGTAAAAAGCTCTCCACGTCAACACTATAGCACTTCCCAGCCTATATTAATTTCAATTAATAGAGAGACCCATGAAAATATGCCCCAAAACTATGGAACATTTAGTGAAAACGCACATGATGTAGTGTAGAAAGATCGACGCACAACCAAAATCCAGTGCTGTTTAAGAGTCTCATCTAGGCACAACAAATTTTCTGTTTATCACAAAAGCATTTTTTTCGCAAATGAATTGAATGACTGACTGATGATGATGTGAATTGAATAGACATGCAGCACGACTAAAAAACAGAAGAATTTTTCAGAACTTCTAGTTTCGTCCCTGCACGATTTTCTTTTACTGTTTACTTCGTCTAAACCCGCCTACTCATACTGACGTATGCACGAACTAATCATGGTGACTCTTTGACTGATTGGTTAGTTTTTAATCGTGTGGTAATCGGAGTTTTGATTGACGGGAGCAAATTAAAAATCACCAAAACGGAAAACTGCAGTGAGAGGCCCTAAAAGTAGATTGGCTACCTAGGTCACATAATTTGTTGTGGCATTTTTATTGTATTTTTCATTTATTTTGATGAATTCAATATTGAGATAGCCACGTACGGCTGTGATATAGATATTGGAACACCTTAAAATGTAAAGTTTAGAATGAAATAAAAAAATACAATTTTACAACAAAATAAATATTGAATAATACATTAAGCAAATGATTGAATGAATGAATGAATGAATAAATGAATGAATGAATGAATGAATGAATGAATGAATGAATGAATGAATGAATGAATGAATGAATGAATGAATGAATGAATGAATGAATGAATGAATGAATAATAATGAGCACAGAGGTGTTTAGCCTGAAATTCATCGCCCTCGCCATCCACTTCGCCATTTTCAGCCGTCCATTTACCCATGCACCCCTCCCTTCGCGTCCAATGATCCAAGACTACTTTATTTCCCTATTGCCAGCGGTCTCACCCATATAAAAGTGAGAATAATAATTAACATAATACACTTCGGCTCAACTACGACACGGTACACATCTACTCCTGATATGACTGACTCTCAAGGTCAAACGCCAGCTTCAGCTCCAGAAGCTGTACGGGCAGCGAGACAGGCTGCTGCAACAGGAACCATAATGGATACTGCCAGCACTTCAGCAACAACTTCAGCGAATAGCGCTAGCACTTCTACAGCTACACATAGTTTAAACACTTCCACTACCAACACGACGGCAGCAACTGTGCAAGCAAATGTGGCCACGTGTGCTTCAACACTGCCCAACGACTGTAATCTCCAGGTATTAACACCCCTTTCTATAGCTTTACGTAGTCTTGAAAATAATAATAATAATAATAACATAAAGCTCGGTATCTTCCGATAACATGGAGTTTTATTCGGCCGGTCGTGTATTTTACCGTGGTTATTTTACTGCCTATTTATATAAAGCTTAGTAGCTTTAAAAATTTCCTTTGGTCAGCAGGCTTCCGGTCGTCTTTCTTTTTCTTTTCACTATACGAACAAGTTCACCGTTATTTCGGTTAAGTTTTATATTTCATCATTCCTGTTCTCTATGTAGCAAAATTTGCAAGTCAATTTTTCCTTTCGTAGGGGTTTTGTTTCCCGCCCTATTGTTTTAGCTATCTTCACAATACTTCGTTAGTGCCCCTATTGTCCCAGTTTACAACGCTACAACAACTTTCTTTGTTTAGGTGTATTATTTCTAGCTTGTGTCACCATGCTGGTTTTGTACCACTTTGCCAGCTACAAAACTTTAGCTTTGTTATTCGCATATTATAGCCCAGCTTTTGTAAAGTACAAAGTTATCATAGAATTATTGCAGGTTAACGTGAGGTCCTGCCTCAATTTTTCGAATATTATTGCAGGTTAACAATTAGGTCCTGCCTTGATTATTGAATTATTGCAGGTTAACAGTGAGGTCCTGCCTTGATTATTGAATATTATTGCAGGTTAACAGTGAGGTCCTGCCTTAATTTTCGAATATTATTGCGGGTTAACAATTAGGTCCTGCCTTGATTATTGACTATTATTGCAGGTTAACAGTGAGGTCCTGCCTTGATTCTTGAATATTATTGCAGGTTAACAGTGAGGTCCTGCCTTGATTATTGACTATTATTGCAGGTTAACAGTGAGGTCCTGCCTTGATTCTTGAATATTATTGCAGCTTAACAGTGAGGTCCTGCCTTGACTATTGAATATTATAGCAGGTTAACAGTGAGGTTCGCCTTGATTATTGAATATTATTGCAGGTTAACAGTGAGGTCCTGCCTTGATTATTGAATATTATTGCAGGTTAACAATGAGGTCCTGCCTTAATTATTGAATATTATTGCAGGTTAACAGTGAGGTCCTGCCTTGATTATTGACTATTATTGCAGGTTAACAGTGAGGTCCTGCCTTGATTATTGAATATTGTTGCAGGTTAACAGTGAGGTCCTGCCTTGATTATTGACTATTATTGCAGGTTAACAGTGAGGTCCTGCCTTGATTACTGAATATTATTGCAGGTTAACAGTGGTCCTACCTTGTAGAGAATTATGCAGGTTAACAGTGGCCCTATGTTATCAAGATTGTTGCAGGTTGCAGGCTAACAGTGAGGTCCTGGCTTTTTGAATTATTGTAGGATAATAGTTTGACCATGTTTTATTAAATGCTCCAAATTATATACATTACCTATTACAGCTCTGCTTGGCCCTTATACCTTCTTCCCTTACCTTCTTCCCTGCAGGGTGATGGGTTCAAACAACTCATGGCAAGAGTGCAAGTGTTAGAAGAACAGAACAAAATGTCCCCGGAGTCCATTATCAAAAAAAATCAATGACTTGGCATTCAAGTCAGATGCTGACTTTGATAAGTACCAGGCCCTCTCATTGGCCCAGTCCTTGGTATTTTGTACACAAGATTCCTCTCACAAGAAGGCCCCTTTCTATGCAGCAGCTTTGCAAGAGTTAAGAGCCCGAATGAACAGGCCAACTCGTGATTTCAAGGCCTACTTTCTCGCTCTGTTTGCCGATAGTGATTACTCCAAGGTCTTGGAATCCATAGCTAAAGTGGAGAAATCCCTACGCACACCCTCAAGACCTTCCAGAGCAAGTCAGTCTGCCTGCTTTAGGTGTGGCCGCCCAGGCCACTACGCCAATCGGTGCCGCCAGAGGCCTTACAATGTCAACCCAAGAAAAAACTACGGCTCAAATGACCCCAAGCCCCTGCTATAATAAGCGATGGGCTACAACATGGAACTGATATTCTGACTTCTGACTATGGACTCAATAAAGCATTTAAAACTTAACATTGTCCTGATGTGATTGTATTACTCCCCAAACCCATCAGCCTGTGGCCTGGGTGCCAGCCTTGAAAGGGAAGCTAATCTCTACTCGGATTACCGGGGCTCAAGGCTGTCACCCCCTGGGCTTCAGATCTTTCACTGTTTAAACTCTTGGCTACTTGGCATTCTATTTATTCTCGTTGTTTATAGTTGTTTCCTCCATCTGTAGGTTGACGTCCATAACCTCTCTATTCCTACATGGGAAATAACCCTGAATTTTGACCCACTGGCAGTCAAGCCTAACACTATTCAGTGGGTAAACAGAAATGCCAAGCCAATCGCAGCGTCCCAGGGGGTGACAGCATGTAACAGCCATCTGCCAAAAGATTTTATTCCAGATCTATTATCTGGCAAACTCCATGGCGACATGAACTTGTTAGCATTTCGTGACCCTGAACAATTTGTTGCTGGTCAACTTCACCGACATTATCATCAGTGGCTAGATATAGCATCGCATGCCAGAGGAGAGTCCAACGAAATTTTATCGTGGATAAGGGACGGTGTTGATGTCCATCAATATTTTAGACATTTTCGTGGCTCATTCAAAGGGGAGAATTATGATTGTCATTTGCCACCTCATAGGGTTTTCCCCAATAATGCTTCTTGTAAAACGTTTGCCTCCTTTATCTCACAAAGCATTTTGGATCGGGTTGCCTCTGGGGCTATTAGTGTTTGGGGAAAGGTTGGAGAGGTTGCTTCCCCGCATATTGTGATGCCTCTTACAGTGGAGCCCTCAAAACCTCGACTTTGTAATGATAACCGCTTCTTAAATCTATGGATGGTTGACCGGCCTTTCAGCCTCGATCGCCTGCCAGGTCTCCCGCGCTATGTTTCAAAGGGTTCCTTTCAATCAGTAACAGATGATAAGTCGGGCTACGACCACTTGTCTTTGACGTCAGACAGTCGCACTTACTTCGGTTTCCGCTGGGGAAATTGGTATTTTACCAGTAATACTATACCTTTTGGCTGGAAGCTTTCAGCATATATATACCATTCAACAGGGTCACTTGTCTCACATTACTTTCGTTCTGTAGGCATTCCCTGCTCCCTGTATATAGATGATAGGCACATTGGGCGGCTACATCTCTCCCACCCCTCCTCCTATCGTCCATCAGCCTTAGAGCTGGCAGTTTCAGCTCTAGTTGTTGTCTGCTTTACACTCACTTCACTAGGATACTTCATTGGTTTGGAAAAATGTATCCTCGACCCACGCCAAGAAGTACCATATCTTGGGTTTATTTGCGATTCCATCAAACAAGCCTTTACTCTGATGCCCTCAAAAAAGCAAAAGTTTGTAACCCTTGTTCGCAACATTCTAGCAGGGGACACTGTGCAACTAGTAAGCCTACAAACGCTAGCAGGAAAATGCAATTCCATGTCCTTAGCCATACCCGGCGCAAGGCTATTCACGAATGAAATGAATTTAGCCATTTCACTGGGCACTCGCACATCTAGGCCCATTAAGATACTAGACCCTTTGCGGAATGAGATAAGGCATTGGCTTTTCTTGGAGAAATGGGAAGGTTATCTTCCATGGGTATCTGAGAGACATAGCCATATTCAGCTATGTTCGGATGCTTCCTCCTTTGGTTGGGGAGGAGTCTTAAGCCCTGCAGCCATTGCTGTGTCTACATCAGACTATTGGGATCCCCAGCATATCTCCCTTGATATTGCGGCTAAAGAGGCATTTGCCTTGGCCAATGTCCTTAAATCGTTTGCTGCGAATATCGCAGGGTCATGGGTTGACGTGTTCACAGATAGTAAAGTTCTCATTTACTCTTGGGAGAAGCAAGGCTCGAAGTCTAAACCCTTGTTCGATGCCCTGAAAACAATATTTGCTGAGACGCTTAAGAGCAACATTCTATTAAACCTAATCTTTGTACCCTCCCCTTTGAACCCAGCAGACACCCCTTCCCGTCGCCTAAGTAGAGCGGATGCATGTCTGGCTTTGCCTTACTGGGAGAGGTTACAGGCTGAATTTGGTGGCCCACGAGGACACTCAGTAGACCTCATGGCATTGCCCTCAAATGTCAGGCCACACCTAGACGGCACATTATTGCCATTTTTCTCCCCTTTCCCTTGTTCTTCGTGCACAGGTGTTAATGTTTTTGCCCAGTCCCCTACCGCTCATGCTAAGGATCTCTTCCGTAATCCTTATGCCTTTCCGCCTTTAATCCTAGTCGGACAACTTCTTCGCTTTCTACAATCTCTCTCCCTTTCTTGTACCTTAGTCCTTCCCGATATCTACCCTAGAAAATACTGGTGGCCAATTGTGTGCTCTAGGTCCTTATCCTCCTGTAGGATTGCAAAGAAGGGGGAACCAAATGTGTTGCTGGTCCCTTCTAGCCGGGGTTATGAGCCACTTGTCGAGTTACCTTGGGACCTTTGGGTATTTAGAGTTTAGCACATTGGTTATTTATTCTAGCTATATTAATGTAAATACCACAATAGCTAAACGCGTATACCCCCCTACAAACACTAACTGTTAAGTTTTCTAGTAGTAGATTAATAAATTTTACAAATATACTCAGTCTCAATCGTTCTTATCATACCACAGGATTTGCCACAAGTCGCTCGGCTGTTTGTCCCAGCGGTGTCATGCCCATCATGTCGGCATCCCAATGATTATTGTTTCTGTTTTTGCCAAATGTGTGGATATCAACGGCAGAGCCGACCAAAAAATCATCACTCAACCCCTGAGATCGACATACTGAAGATAGATGAGCGGATTAAACAACTTGATGATTCAATTCTCTCTACACCCTATGCCAAGCAAAAAGAATCCCTCCAGCAAGAGTTTGAATTATTCATGAGCGCGCTACCAGGACAAAAATCATTACTCACAGCGACACCAATGGACGTATGTCGTTTCCTTGCATGGAAAGATAAGAACGGAAAGACTCACGTACACAAAGATGGTTGTCAAAATATGGGGAAGCACGGTGTGCAGTCTTCATGCGAGTGTCCAATCCGACTCGCTTATAATACGGTTGACTCTCACATAGGCTGCCCTGTAGCTGCCATTGAAGCGTATGTTGAGGTATGCCAACGTTTGGAAATCGACATTTCGCGAGGGTATCTCTTTAGGCCAACCAGCCCTCAAGGCAATATAATTGACAAACCAATTGTAGGGAAAACAGCTCAGCAGCGCTTAAAACTCTACCTCAATGAAACCAATCTTGATGAAAGAGAAACTCTCCATAGCCTACGTGCAGGATGTACAATCACTTTGGCGTTATCCGGCGCGCAATTGGCGGACGTCATGGGACACGTTGGCTGGAAAAATGACCAAACAGCTCTGTATTACATGAAGTTGGCAGAAGTGCTTAAGCAAGGTTCACCTTCGTCGCTCCTGTCAGCTAATAGTGAAGACGCCCACACTGCAGTAGGCCAGTACCAGGATTTCAATTCCCTGAAAAACTTGTATCTGCTTTCCCCCCGATCTCGGCAAAACGAGCCCCTCCCTCAGATTAGTTTTGGCTATCCTCAGTGAATGTGTATAGCAGTATAACCCTCAAAAAGCATATAGTCATACCGGTTTTAGTTTCTGTTTTAAGTAAATATAGTATATTTACCCAACATATTTAAAACAGCATATATATAACAGAGCGAATAAAAGTCAGGGTCAGGTATATAAATGGTACTGAATATGGGAGTGGCATGAGTATGGGAGTCACAATAAGTATGGGAGTGATAATGAGTATGGAAGTGGCTATGAGTATCGGAGTGATATTGAGTATGGGTCCGATGATGGGTGGTTCATACATGAATGTGACCGTCTTGTATAGGAGACCGCCAGGCCTCCAATTCTCACTTATAGGGGGGAGATCAATGGCAATAGTTTACTATTGCCAGCGGTCTCACCCATATAAAAGTGAGAATAATAATTAACATAATACACTTCGGCTCAACTACGACAGAGGACACCTAGTCCAATAGGATAACTATTGATCTCACCTCTCCTCCTTGGCGGCCGACGTTTCCCACCACACCCACCCTCTGGATAAATATTACCTGTCCATGGGGACGTCGACCGCCAGGCCTCCAATTCTCACTTATAGGGGGGAGATCAATGGCAATAGTTTACTAACGAAATTTAAACCTTTAAAGGCCGGTACACACTAGGCGACAAGTCGCAGCGACTTGTCCCCGCGATAGGTCGTAGCGACAATTTCCCCCCGTGTGTACTAGGTATTTTTGGCGGAAATTGTCGCAACGACAAAATCAGATGTATTGGCGACAAATATTGAACCAATGCACACTGAGGCGACATGTCGTGACGACAAGTCGCTGCGACTTGTCGCCTAGTGTGTACCGGCCTTAATACGTGCTTGGATACGATGTTACGTGACCTTTTGGTCGCGAAAGCAATGGCTCGTGTATTATTATAATCATCAAAAATATACGCCCCAAAATGATTGGGTTTTTTTTTTGTTTTTTTTTTTTGTTTTTTTTTTTTTTTTTACAAAATGTATCAACAAGAATTCATTTTATCAGACAATTATAAACTTTCATTAAACTAATTTTCAGCAATATTTTAGCCACTCATTGTTATCTAGTAAAACTTTCTATGCCATCCTACAAGAGAAAATATTTCATATATACATAGCGGCATTTGTTTCCCTTTTGTCTTCGTTTATCTCCCGTCCCGGGGGGGGGGGGGGGAGGACTCCGATGGTAAGCCATCGGGGATGTTCGTCGTATCTTTTAGAGGTAAAAATCAGCGATTTGGTATCTTTTAGGGTTTAATTTACAAAATTTGCCAAATTCTCAATTTTTAGTATTTTAGGGGTTGTATAGCGCTGAAACTCTGATTGAGATCAGAAATATGCGAAACCACGCCCTTTTGAAAAACGTCCGGTATCTTTTAGGGGCATTTTTGAAAAATTCCGACAAGCACACCCGATCGTTTATCACCGGTGTCCCCCCCCCCCCCCCCGGAGATTATCTAGAGCTGTCTTTTACAATTGATTTCCGAAAATTCACCACCCCTCCCTAGATACGTACACAAGCTCCACAAACAGTGAAAATTTGACGACTTAAATTGGACGATGGTTACTTGAGTACCAAGCTCTCGCTTTTTCCCAGGTCCCCTCCTTTTCCCTAGAACGCCTGATACTTAGCGACGCTTGAGCCCAATTTCCACGAATCGAGTAAAATGAAAATACATGCTAAAACGGAAAATACATGCTAAAAAGGAAATTAGCCTGATTTTGCTTCGTTTACAATTATGTCGTGTTGTGCGTGTTGCATTTGTCAAGGCTGCAAAATCAAGCATATGAAATGCCTCTCTAGTTCATGCATTATAGCAGGCTATGTCTGTATTATTGTAATTTTTTGCACGATGGTCGTAATAGGACTATGGATAGTGTTTAAAGTTGCCGATGTTCCGGTAATTCTCCCCGTAATCTTTCTTGTCATTGGGGGTTTAGGAATTGTTATGTTGAAAGTGGTTTTAGTGAAATATGGAATGCCTTTCCTCGTAAGTATCTATTTCCTAGTCATAGTTTAATAATTTAGTAATAATACATGATCATTAGCTAGACATTTCACGGAGGAATCCAGTAAAAAATTGCGCATAGTAATACAGGTAGCCCAAGCAATCTCCTTGTCTTCGTTTCAAAATGGAGGCCGGTTCATTGGAAGTAAGCGAGTTCGAATCCCACGCTGGTTGTCCGCTGGGTGACTTGAAACTGAAAATTCTTATTACATATAGTAAAAGCAAAAAAAAAAAAAAAAAAAAAAATACAAATCGTGAATGAAAAAATTCAATTTATAGAAAAATAAAAAGTAAAAATAGTAAGAAAAATATGGTTTAAAAATCAAGTGATAAGAAGTGATAAGTTTTTTTCAAGTCTCCCAATGAACAGCCATTTTGAAAAGAAGACAAATAGATTGCTTGGGCTGCCTGTGATACTAAGGACGCGGGACGACAAGAAGGAAATCACAAATATCAGCAATCAAACTACTAGTTAAATTTTGCCAAATGATGCTCGATAGATACACTTCAAAATGTCATTTGACCAAAAGAATTGCTCTGCAAAACTATTTCATATCCAATTTTTAGAAGTGCCAGACGATAATCAAATATCCAACTTTCTGTGCATCGATGGCTTTATAAATACGTACTGAAAATTGACATAGTTGGAAAAAAAAAATAACATCAAAAATCAACTTTTCTTTATCTTTAACTTTGCTTTCGAAAAGACACTATTTTCAATAGATCTTGCATTTTTAGACCAATGACTTCATACGCTGAAGTCAAGCATTTTCTGGCTGTCACTGTGAATTAGCTATATGGTGACGTCATAGAACTTTCGAATGGCAAGAAGTAAAATATTTCTGTTTACAGGTGAATACGCTTTAGAAATAACTTTAGAGCTGCAGTTCATTTCCAAAATCTTTCAAAAACAATTGTCAAACTGCTGTTCTTTAATGTCGTCAATTAGTAATTTGTTGTTCTTAATATCTTTAGGCCAAAACATTCCCAAAGTTTTGCGGTCGCCGGAGGTGGATATTTTCAAGAATATGTTATTCATTGGAACTTAAAACAATCCTTCTTTTTATCGATGATTGCTTACCATCCACTGGAGATATCCAGAAAATTAAAACACAAACCATTCCTTTGCTAGATGAGCTGGGAAGACATTTAGAAAGCTTCACCTCGTGTACATACGACTACCTTTTTGCTGGAAGCAGCGTGGAACGATTTGGAATCGCATCATACAGCAAGCGCGATGGCATAAATCATGTTGGCGATGCGCTTGAGTCGTTGAACTCAGACATCGATATAATGTTCTGCTGCCAAGATTACACTGCTTCGTTTACTCGGCGTGGCAATGTCCATATTGAGCTGCCACAAATAGGTGGAAAGCCCTTGTTTGGTTATGCTGAACTCAAGTTTTCTAATCCAGTCTCAGAAGAAGAATTGCTCGATAGTTGTGGATTCAAAGAAGCAGTTTTTAGAGCGCTCAACAATTCCAAGGCGGAGTACCTTCATATAACAAATTGTTGTGACTGTTTTTTAAACATATCAACAAATGCAACTAGCATTAAGATTATACAGAACCATGTTGAGATAGGTTGCTTTGAATGGGATATCACAGTATGTGTAAAATCCCCTGAATGGCCTCCGTTAAGTGATTGGCCCAATAGAAGTCGATGTTGGCCAAACGACGAAGATGTACAAAGAATCGTTAGTCAGGGTTTTCACCTCGTTGCAAAACCACTCCGTCATGAACGATTAAGGTTACCCACTTGGAGATATTCGTTCTCAGCGGCCGAGGTAGAATTGTCCAAACTAGTACCCGATACGGCCAGGAAGTGTTTCATGGCTCTGAAAGTGATCTTTAAGGATCATTTAAAACCCATATTGCCAGAACTATCGACATACCACATCAAGACCGTGTTTCTCAACACACTGGAGAAACATCCTGCAGAATTCTGGATCGAAGAGAACATTGAGACCTGTTTTCACACTCTCTTGATGGAATTACAGTTTGCTTTTTTTACTGGCTACTGCGGGCACTACTGGCTTCGAGGCTTAATCAATCTCTTTGGGAGGTTTGAAGAAAACCATGGGAGATTAAAGATTCTTGCCGATAAAGTTATGGAAATTAGAATGAATCCAGCTCCATATATTGTTGATGAACTGACTCACCGAGTCTTAAAACATGTATTTTATTAAGCCCTTATAATATTTGATTCTGAGTGGGCGGATTGAGATGTTGAAGAATAATATTATTTTATTCGGGCTTCCTGTGGAAATTTCAAATTTCCAGTTGGGGTGAGAGACTTCATTGCAGACTTCAGTTTTCTGCGAATTTGAACATAAGTGCTGTCATTTTGTGGGTTTTTGCTCCCGACAATCAAGATCCCGAACTTTGCCTAACTCAGTAACATTGCCAATTTGGTATATTTGTCCCAGTCCGAGCCAAAACTCCGAATTCCAACCGACCAAAGACCGAATGCAAACATGAGCCGTAAAAAAATTGGTATACGGTGTGACGCGGGCTAGTCTGCGTTGCATCCAGTATTTTCACTCATTTGAGGTGAAGAAATCTTGTTTAATAACCCACTGGTATCAGTCTCTCATCCCTCCACAAATTAAATTAATTCATTATAATTGCAAATTATACATATATTGTTGAAATAATAAAAACCTTGAAACCTTCTCGTTCTTATACTTAATCATGAGGTCCTTATATGCACGTGAGAGAGAACGAAATCGCTTTGTATAAACACGCAACTGCTACCAACCAACTTGGAAGATACGCTGACACAGAGTCCAATGGAGTCGCTATCGATATAGAGCCGTTATCGTGCCATCCTCGGAAACCCAGACGTTATAATCTGTCGCTTGAAACTCGCTCTCATCGATCGCATATCCCAAGACTGGCCAACACCCCCCCCCCCCCCCTCCCCGGGTCAAAATCATGTAAGGAAACGAATCTAGGACAGCTACAAATTTTGGACATTTTTTTTCTTGGACAGAAAATTGTAAACTCTTCAAACAAGAATATATATGAGGAGGTCAGAAACAAACAACGACTATCCGTGGAGTACTAAGCCTCGTTGTGATGTTGAGAGTATCTAAATGTAGCGGGTCGCGAGTGGTGAGTAAATGTCGCGGATCGCGGATACAGTAGCGGGTAAAGTCGCGGGTAAAGTCGTGGGACCGGTGCCCCCCTTTGGATTTATTCTTTATTCTTTATTCCAAGTTTTGAATGAAGATTCGAAAGTGAAAATAAGAAACAAAACAAGATTTCAAAAGATCTGATTTACCTCGGCGGTTCTTTGTTGTCCTTCGGAGCAGTGTATCCTCAACGCCTAAAGTTGGTCTTTTTTTCAACGCGTGCTTTAAATTACATAATGAAAACTTACAACTTCTTTAATGTATTTATAAAGTATACTTATGGATTTTTGTTGTAGTCAAAAAAAGCAAAAAAACCTGCCGTTTGTCAACTCAAACTTTTCACTGACAGAGACCGCAGGAAATGCTGAAGGCATTGTTCATTTGTTCAGATACGATAATTCTCAGTGTTTACGTATAATACCAACACGTATTTTGACGGTAAAATGCTCAAACAGAATTCCTTTGTTATCAAAGAAGTCAGTTTAATTTCTGAATTATTTTTTCCTAAAAACATCTGACATCTTATTAGTAAAACACAAACTTCTCAATAATAATGAAATCCAGACAACGCTCTTACATATGTGAGTTAAATTTCTTGGTTGCAATAAAAGGGAAGTTGTTAATCAGAGAATGACCTTTGGTCGCGATGTCGGCGTTCAAGCGTGACATGATATCCCGTATGAAAACAATAACAGAAGAGCGCAAGGCATTGTGGCTGACTTAGATTCTTTAAAGTGCACCTAAACACTACGAGTTTTTTATTTTAATCCATTCTTTAGAACATTTTAAACATTCTATGAAACTTTGAACGTTTTTGGAAAAATATTTATGTTATTTTTTTAACAAAAAAGACGAAAAATACGCCTCGTACCCAGTCTCTTTTTGGGTGTGTCTACGATGATGTGTGACGTCATCCCAGGCCAAGCTACGTTGCCTGGTAGCAGAACTACAGTAAACATTCTAGCAACAAGCAACAATAGTGCATATATAACTCTAAATTTGTGACGTCTAAACAGAATATTTTAAGAGATAATGGATTCAGATTACTCTGATGTTTGTTGGCCTGGGATGACGTCACATGACGTCACAGACAAATCACGGCCATGGCACAATAAAAAGGCTAATTTATCAAACTTTGACAGGCCATAAAAAAATCGCTTTTTAATGAAAATAAAAAAAATTTTCACAGAAGCAATTTTAGCGACAAAATTTTTTAATTCACAAGTTTTCGTGATAGTGTTTAGGGGCACTTTAAAGTACTAAACATAATTCTTAGGTATCTTATGCTGCAATTTCCTTAGCCGCGACGACCCGCGACCCGCCACATTGTGATTGTTCATTGACTGGGAAAGAGTTCTCAGTTGGAAGATTGGAACCTAAGCTGGAATTCCACGAATTGTGTGAAATGAAATCGGCCGTGTTGAAACGGAAATTAGCCTGATTTCGTTTACAATAATGGCGTGTTGCATTCTTGAACGCTTCAAAATCAAGCATATTAGATGCCTATGTAGAACACGTCGAGCTTTTTATGTCTTTGGTCCCATTATACTAGTGTGCGCGGTGGCACTCTGGACATGGCTGAAATTTGGAGATATTTGGGCATCACTTGCCTGGCTATTTGGAGGCCTAGGTTGTTTATCAGTTGCTTTGGCCTTACTTGCTGTCGCTTTTTGTGGAATGCCTTTCCTTGTAAGTATACATATTATATACGTTTAAGGTCTTTAAGGTAATGCAGATGAGACATCACGGCCAGCAGTTTTCAGATCATACATATCAAACTTTTGATGTCGATTTTGGGCTTCCTGTGGTGACATACACTTTGTTTTTGTTTTTGTTCAAAAGTTTCTTTTTGACCAAAAACCAAATCGGCTAACTTGTTGTGCATGCTTTTACTAAAAAAAGCTGTAAAAAATTGAAGGATTTTGAGAGAAAAATCGCTTTTTTCGCATTGCTGATTTACTCCAATGCCCAAATATGGTGTCACAATCCTTATAAGGCAATACATGAGGCTTGACAGAAAACGACAACATTCTTAAGGGAAAAGCTTGATATGGTTTAATATGGCGTACCATATTCCCGGGGGGGGGGGGATCTTGTAGGGGTTACCCTGTTTATGACAAAAAATACCTAACTTCCATACCTTGTTTATGACAAATAACAATTGTTCATTATGCCATATAAGGTGTTGTTTGTACTGAAGCTAGACCACAATGCATCTTTATCTAACTCAGAAAAGACCTATTGGCAGCTTGATGTTAACAAGGTTTGCGTAAGCGAGTTAAACCTCTAAAAGCTACTCGGCTTCATTTCCCCTTCCAAAACACACACACAAACTATAAAATGCAGGAAACAAAACTGTCCGGCATTTTGCAAACTAGTCAGTAAGCTTTATATCTGTCACTGATTTTGTTATTTTTAATTTACTTAGGCCTACACTTTCCCAAAGTCGTGCGGTCGCAGGAGATGGACATTTACAAAAACTTGCTCACTGGATCTTAAATCAATTCTTCTACTCATTGAAAATGGCTTACCATCAACTGAAGATATTCAAAACTACAATGCTCTGATCATTCCTTTCTTAGATGGCGTGAAGGGTCTCTTAGAAGACTTCACCACTTGTTCATACAGGTACTTTTTTACTGGAAGCAGTGAAGAGCGGTTTGGTATTGTATCCCACACCAGGAGTAGCATTCCTCATGGTAAATTTTTTTTTCAGTCGTTGAACTCAGACTTTGATATAATGTTCTGCTGCCAAGATTACACCGCTTCGTTTACTCGATGTGGCAATGTACATATTGAGCTACCACAAATAGATGGAAAGCCCTTGTTTGGTTATGCTGAACTCAGGTTTTCTAATCAAGACTCAGAAGAAGAAATGCTCGATAGTTGTGAATTTAAAAAGACAGTTTTTAGAGCCCTCGACAATTCCTACTTGAGCAACCTTCAAATCATAAACTTTTGTCACATTTGTTCCGACATTTATTTAAACGTGGTGTTAACTGCAAAAGGCACTTCTGCTAAGATTCTAGTGCAATATTGTAGGACAGCTGATATAGACTTCAATGAGATACGACTCTATGAAGGAGATATCACAGTATGTCTAAGATCTCCTGAATGGCCTCCCTTAAGTGATTGGCCCAATAGAAGTCGATGTTGGCCAAACGATGAAGATGTACAAAGAATCGTCAGTCAGGGTTTTCACCTCGTTGCAAAACCACTTCAACATGAACATAAAATGTTACCCACTTGGAGATATTCGTTCTCAGCGGCCGAGGTAGAATTGTCCAAACTAGTACCCGATACGGCCAGGAAGTGTTTCATGGCTCTGAAAGTGATCTTTAAGGATCATTTAAAACCCATACTGCCAGAACTATCAACATACCACATCAAAACCGTGTTTCTCAACACACTGGAGAAACATCCTGCAGAATTCTGGATCGAAGAGAACATCGAGACCTGTTTTCACACTCTCTTGATAGAATTGCATACAGTCTTTGATACTGTCTACTGCGGGCACTACTGGCTTCGAGGCTTAATTAATCTCTTTGAGGAATTAGAAACTGAAAACCGTGATAGATTGAAGATTCTTGCTGATAAAGTCATGGAAATTACAAATGATCCAGCTCCATATATTTATGATGACGGTCACTACTTCAGTTGCACAAGTTGTCTTTGTTTAAAAAGGTCTCCACAGCAACACCGCAGCTGTACTTCCCGGCAGTGCTTATTAGTAACAAATTCTGAAATTGATGGAGAGACCCAAGTGTAGTGCTCAATGATGGAACATTTAGTAAAAATACAGAAGATGTGGTGAAAAAGACATTAATTTACACTAGAGAAGGGCATTAAAAGACATTCATTTATCACTATGTGATAAATAATTTGGATCATTTTTCGGTTGATGTTGTTGTTGACACTCTCCATATTTAGCCATAGAAATGAAATAAATATTTAAATTGTTAGTGCCTAAAATAAATTATAGCATTAAATTGAACAAATACTAGTATTTCTTTGATAATAAATTTTATTTGTAAATACTAATACAATACTACTTAGGTCACCAGTTTCTATGATTTCCAATTCCTAAGATGAGATTTAGTCTAGATCACATTAATTTGTTATAGCATCATATTTTTCATTTATTTTTATGTATTCAACACTGTTGGGGAGCGATTATAGAATATCCTATCACCTAAACATTCCAGTAGCGGCACTCTTTGAAAATGACGAATATAACAACAGATGCTGTTAGTATGGTTATTAGTTAAGAGGATATTCTTAGCCTGCGAAGCCGCTCTCTTGGGGAGGGAAGAGGGGATTTGGGGAGGGGCTCCTTGTTCCCAATCTGCCTCCTCGCTCCCAATCCCCTCTTCCTTTTCTAAGAGAGCTGCTACCCTGGCTAGGATATTCTATAATTTAGCAACTGTTAGCTGATATCACTACTAAAACCATGTCCAATTAAGCCGAGATTTTAACTATAGAATTTGTACTAAATTATCTCAGATTCATATATGATATTAGAGTTCCAGAAAACTAATACCTTAAATTGATCGATGGTTTAGTTAACTCATGAATCGAATGAAAACTCTAAAATAATAGTTGGTGACAAAGTGTAATTAGAGGTAGCTCTAGTGTGTATTTGATGTATATTATCACCAACGCCAATCGGGAGACATACCAGCCCTGTGTGGCGGACATTTTCTGTGAAGTTCTCAAGTTTGACGATGAAGTTCGATAGAGGCTCTCTTTCTGAATAACAATCAGTTAAATTTTTAAAATTAATGGATATCAGATATTTATTAGGTTAATAAATATTAGATATCTATTAGCGAAATTGTACTGGACTGATACGAAGACCAATGGTGTCCTTGCCAACCTCTGCGACCTATACAAAGCAACAAAATGTATTTAGAAGGAGGGCATTTCAGAAATATTTCACATACGGCTATTCTTGAAATGGTTGTCCAGTTGAGAGACAATTTAGTAAATACCAAAGTTATTTGCAGATCTCATGTTTTTAAAAGATATAACGAATAAAAATGTACAACATTACATTACATTACATTACATGTAACTATATAATATGTGCAGCTTTGTGTCGTTGTTTTAAGCCTAACCTTAAAACAAGAAAAGTGAAAACTTGAGATAATGCAAATGACATTGTTATTTCAACTGGTCAACCTTTTCAACAATAGCTGTATTATCCAACATTTATTTCAACAAAATGTAAGAGAGAACAACAAAAATGTCGACCATACAATTGTCCTATTTCACTATGATGTCATAGTTTGTTTACATGAATAAGAACAGACCCAATCCAAGCCAAATAGTTTTCCTCTGGTGTAATTTGTATTAAACTTGAACATAGAATTTGTTCCTTTCTTATAACAAGTCTTTTAGCCAATTTCTCAATAATTTATACTTGTATCCCCTCTGGTGACTATGATTCTTAGCATTTACACAATAGATTTGTTTTGATTTGACGTCATAATGAAATAAGGCAATTGAAAGGAGCTGGAAAACATGTGATGAACAATTGTAATAGTTTAAAAATAGACAATCATCTGAATAACTAATCTGTTTATTTCTCTTCTTAATAAATAAATGTAGGTTTTACTATCAACTTGATCAGCTCTGCTAATTATATTATAAATATAATTGAGAAAAATATACCTATTTTAAAAAAAAAAGTTTTCGTCTGATTTTTCTACATACAGCATATACCGAATGCTGCATTCCAAGACCGAAATGCATTGTTGATGATATATAAATCCATAAATATACATTGACAGCATCACCAGCCATTAAACAAAAATACTTACTTTGCAGATGTCGCATACAGTTCCTTTAAATTCTGGACAGTAACTAGTTTGACAGAATGGACACTTCTCTTGGGGTTTACCTCTGAAGAGTGAATTAATAATTCATAACTTCAAAAATCTATCAAATTTGCAGATTTTAGTTGGACATAAAACAGGGAAACATTTGTGAAAATTATAGAGTGCTAACACTTAATGTGTGCAATCGTTGTCATAAAATAGTAGTAAATAGCACTAATTAAACAACAACAAAAACAATTAGCATAAAATAGCACTATTTAGAGGTATTTATGTTGCACACTTGCTTACACTTGTGTTGGGTAAATGAATGATTGAGAGAGAGGCAAAGTGTATCAGCTTTACAGGTCAAATAGTATCTCTCTGCGCTAATTTCCTTCCCAGCCCCCCTCCTATCACACAGAATCCCTAATACTCAGGCTAGGTGAAATAATATAGTAGTTGAGTAGAAACTCAATCTAATTATTGCACTCAAAGATTGAGCTGTTTACCTGTACAATGGTCTATAAGATGAACCACAAGTAGCAAATGGATTATGTTCGTCATATTGTAGCTGGTGAGCATCTGTGGGGTTTTTGTCACAGGCTTGAAGGACCTTGCGAGTCTAGACACAATAATAGTGATCATTAACACCACATGTGATCAGAGCAATGATATGTGTAAAATACTTTATACAATGGCAGCCAATGTGATAGAAAGATTCCTCAATATTAGTAGACTGGACATACTAAACATACTTGAGACTACAATAAGTAATATATAAAATATGAACAGCTGATCTTTATGGGGATATTTTAATCTTCATAAAGATCAGTTGCGAATATTTTACATTGCTTCAAAAATCATTTCCTAAATCATATTTAGCTGAAATATTCAACAACAAACAACAACAAATATTAATTTTTTGGGGGGAAAATTCAAGTTAAAGTTGTATGCAAATCAGGACAAATCGCTTGCTGATTTAAAAACTCGGTCATGGCTATGATTTTGTATTGTTCTCTTCCTTATTAATTATTCATGATTTTTTAATACGATTTGTAATCCAAGTGTCATTTTGTAATAATGATCTGTCATCGACATCACCATTACCATCATCATCATCATAACCATTACCATCACCATCATCATAACCATAACCACCACCATCATCATCATCAGCATCATCTGACATTATTACTGTCATCATCAAAAAATGGCTTTTTAGTACATCCTTTAGTCATTTTGTACCTGTGTGGCTACATCAGGTCGAGGTCCAAGTTCAAGTAAACGGCGAGCAAACGAACCAGCAGTCTTGTAATTCTTAAGCTGAAAGTGTGAACACAGAAGAATCAAATTATTTTTACAATAATATTTTGAATACATTGGAAAGGTAATGATATGGAGTGTGCAAAATTTAACAACAAACAAATATACACAAATACATACATGTATTATACAAAACCCAAACCCAAACAGAGAAACAAATGCAGTGACAATAAAAAAAACACCATACAAACACATCAATAAAATGCTTAAAATATATCATGTTAAATTCAGAAACTGCACAAAGCAACAAATGTAAATAAAAACAAAAACAAAGCTAGCATCGCAAGCAACTGTAATTGGCAGAGACTTCCTCGATGAGTAATAATTGCACTCTTGGAGTTAATGCCACACCAATAAATATGTTTAAATTTAAAAAAAAGCTGTAATGGGTGAGTGCTTATTATCCTTACTCCCAGCTCAAGAGCTGAATCACATAGGACGCAGCTCAACGTGATCCACTCAGTTGTACAAGGGTGATAACATTATGAAGACAATAATTATTAGACAATAATTTGCAACATACACACAAAGCAGCCACCAACTCATTAATCACGGAGCACTGATTAGATCAAAATTGTTAACAGAATTACAGACAAACAAAGAAATGGACAAACATGATAAAGCCCTACCTTGAAAAAGAGATTGAGAGCGGTCCTGAGAGTAAGAATCTGATGTACAGGTTGAAGATTACAATGGGTGAAGTAAGCAGCCATCTGGTCAAACAACAAAATATCTTACATGTAATATATATAATTGGCTTTAATTTATCTAATTTAATTTTCATTTTAATAACAAAGCACTTTACATACCATTAATATATACAACTGGCTACAGTTTGTTTGGCATACATATTAAGTGTTTCATTCATTTTACAAATATCATTGTGTGAGACAATCACAGCAGAGCTGGAGAGCAAACACTAAATGTGTGCAACAGTTGTCACTATTTAGCAGTAAAAAGCACCAATTTAACAAAACTAAACAATAGAATTTGCATAAAATAGCATTATTAAGTGGTATTTTATCTATGTTGCTCACTTTTAGTGTGTGCACTATAGGCTCCAAGAACTTTATCATCAAACACAATGTGTTTTTTTATATTGAGAACTCTATGATTGACTTCCCCAAGTTTTTCTGAGACAATCATAGATTAACACTCACCTCGCAAACACGTTTCTGTTCTTCTAGGTTGCCCTGTTGTAAAAAAAAAAGAATTCAAATTCTAAGGTGTAACACCATGAAGACTTTCAATATTTTACTGACACTTTGATTATCAGTCTTTTGTCAAAGTGAAAAAGAATTTTCAACACTTAACCAGGACAGCATTCTTTTGTAAGTGGTTAATATGCTCTAGAACTAGTAACATGTAAAACAAGTCGCACATGCTCTAAAACATGTTTTAGAATGTCCTACCACTAGTTACTCGTGCCCAGGCCTCTGGCACAAGTATTAATCTGCAGAGAGTTTCTTATTTATTTTTTTCCTTTTTTTTTCCGCTGTTAGAAATTTAGGCATGTTCAGACACGTTCCATGAGGTCTCCCCATCCACATTGCTAACATCTTAAATTTATTCCTTTTTCCTTTTCGAGAACTAAATGTCATTTGAGTCGGACTCGAACCTGGGACCTTGGGCTTCGAAAGGCAAGTACCTAACCACCGTGCCATCAAGACCCATGTGATGACGTAGGCGAAAAATAACTACTTATATCTGACGTGTTTGAATTCATCGACACACGAGTCATCAATATTTACTGTTTTTGCTGCCTGAACTACATTTGAAAACCGACCGAAAAACAGATTTAACCAAGGAGAATAATTTGTGCTTATTTTCATGGTTATTTTCAATAGAAGTGCGAACACCGAGAAAATTTAATAATGTGTGAGCTCGAGCCGTTCGACGATGTCAACAGTTCCAGTTGACAATTCAAAATGCCCTTCATAGTCGAGTAACTAGCTTTCCGATGTGATTTTGTATGTAAAAATCTATATTACTTTGATGTTAGTAAAACGAAAACAGCTTATTAAATCATTCACATCTAGTTAATCGTGATATCACACGCAATCTAATAGTTTCAAAATGGCGGTTCATCGGAAGTACTAGAGTTCGAGAGTACTAGAGTTCGAGTCCAACACTGGGAGACTTGAAAAAAATTATTTTCTTATCTCTTGAGTTTTACCACATATTTTTCTTACTATTTTTGCTATTTATTTTTCAATAAATTAATTTTTTTCATTCACGTTTTGCATTCTTTTCGCACTATTACAGAACGTGAATATTTTGTTATCGATCCGGATCGATGGCAGCGAAGTATTTTTGAGATATATTTTTGAGATTATATTTGAGTTTATTTCCCAAATTAATATTTATCTACTAAAAACTAAGATCTGTGTTCTTCATCACAATGTCTGAGTTACATGCCCATTGGGCGCTTCGATCATTTTCAAGATATATACAGCTGTTGTAATTACCAATGAACTTTCCAGTAAAAGCCTGGTATTACATTTAATGCACATAGTTGGGTAAACATGATTTTATTTCAAGTTACACTAACAGAATAAATTATATTTAAAGCATACTTATTATCTGTAATATCATTTAAAAGCCTTCAAATTAAGGGACTTGACAAAAATTAACAGGGGGAGGGGTGCAAATTTAAAATGGAGATGGAAATATAATCATGGCCCTCCCCCAGTTAAAGGATTACAATATCTTCACTCTCCCCAAGCTTTCTTCCAGTAATACATTGTTTCACCTCTTTAAGGGTTCTTAGTTTTTCTGACTCTTCCCTATTACCAGTCCAGTAGTAGATCTATGGGAAAGGTGCATACCCCTTCCCGAAAGGATTTCACGTCATTACATTCTTATTAGTGTTTTCCCAAAATATCACCAGTATTTCATGCGTACTGGATAGAGCACCCTCTCCTGAAAATGATGCAACCCCTCCTGAAAACAATCCTAGATCCACCTCTGCAGTCGCAACACCATTGAGTTCCTTGTATCTACACACATCAGTTCACATTGTCTATAACAACCATACATTAATAGCACGACACACTTTACTCTGACCACCCAGACAAAAAACATGCACTTCTCAACAATGTGTCCAACTCGTATCACAGGGCACGAGTCAACCCTGCCAACAGGGTCTAGTTTTAGAATGTTTTGAACCTCACAACTAGTCGTATACTACAAATTACATATGGCAAATCAAACTGTGTAAATCAGCCTTAATGTGAAGTCAACGTACCTTAGGTAGTTCTTTTCTCTTGGTCTCCATCTGTAATCCTAGGACATATTCTCTACAGATACCAACAAGCTGTTGGGCTTCGCTGATCTCTTGTTTGGTATCGACAACAACTAGTGGAACACTAAGGAGTATCTCATGGAATTTGACTATGGCTTCCTGGAATTTACCACCAGTTGTCAACTGGTATGCTGCCTGGAAATGGTAGAACATTACTGTGTTAATGATGGAGATAATTGTGTATGTGTGCACTATTATATTTACAACTGTAAAGACAGAAATGCTGATGTGAATATTGGAAGTAATAATCACCAAGAAATGATAATGATGTAATTTATGATGGTTGATAATAGTGATGGTGACAATGATGATGATGACAATGAAAATGGTGATGATTACGACAATGATGAAAATGGTGATGATGATGACATTGAAAATGATGATAATGGTGATCCACAATGATATAAACAATGGGAGATAATGATGATGACAATAATGATATTGATAACTGGTCATTGATGACAATGAAAATAATGGGTGTTGACAGCAGCCTACAATGATGGACAGCCCAACAAACCTGCAATCTCTGTACAAGTGTGCTTAGTTTGAGACCAACAGCAGGAAGACCAGCCTTAGCACCAGCTTCTTTCCTGTTTAAAATTATTGCATGCTTTTAGCAATTTCATTTTTCAAATTCATTGATGATAACTCACAATGGAACAAAATCATCTGAAACCATCTCTAAATCATTAGGCAGAATTCATCCTGATTCTCATAAGGACACCTAGGCCAAATTATGTTCAATTATGTTCATCCAAAATGAAAGCATTGATAAATGCTTTTGATAAGTGTTTATGTATTGCACTGTTTTAAATTGTCATAAAGATCTGCTACTCAAATTATAAAATTATATTATATTACATATTAGTTATTGATGGAACAACAGCTCCAAGGAAAGAACACAAGCTTTGAAGAGCACATTGTTAATTTGTGTACCAATGCAAGTAGCAACATCTGTGCCTATCTTTCATTTTGAAAGACAGTTGATTGATTGACAGGCTGATTGATTGACAGGCTGATTGATTGACAGGCTGGTTGATTGATTGACAGACTGACTGATTGACAGGTTGTTTGATTGACAGGCTGATTGATTGACATGTTAATTGATTGACAGACTGAATGATTGACTGATTCATTGATGATTAGATTAATTCCAGGTATTTCTTACCAGTTTCTATGCGGGTATCCAAACAGGTTTGGTAATGTTGGTCCAGCAATGATTGCTGTTCTTGACCTGGCAAAAGCTAACATGAACAGAGACCTAAATGGTTCAAAATTGACCACTCCAATCTGTTCTTGAAGAAGCTGCATAAGAAATGAGATGCTATAAGTTAAGACAAACTCAAAATAAGGCAAGAGAAAACGTCCATGATGGTGTAATTTAAATAAAACTTGACCTATTATGACAACACAAAGAAAATTCATTAAACATGCTTGTTCTTTGTCAGGGAAAGAGTTAAGAAGATTATTATAAGTATACAGGGGCAGATTCAGAAATTTTGAAGTGGGGGGGGGGGGGGAGGCACTAATCAAAAATGATCCAACAATCAAAAATTAAAAGAATTATCTATAAAAATAAATAAATCACAAGGGAGGCACCGACCCCCCATTGGATCCATCTCTGTTATAATTATTAAAATAATGACACTGATTAAATGATTGAGATGGTGAGGTTTACTTACCCTAAATGCCGTATCGAAAGAGCCAGCTACAATGTGGTCTACGGCAAGATGTGAATTATTACACCATATCTGGGCCTGACTGGTACCTTTGGTCGGTGGTACAAAGTAGCCTTCATCACCTGACGGCATAGTGGGGCCACCAACATCCTAAACAAGCAAACAGGCTCAAATTACTGTAGATGCATGGGATCCCTGTGGCAGCAGGGGTCACAATGGAGTTGTTGTGTCAGATCAAAGATTATTTATGATTTTATAAAACATCAGAGACTGGTCCACGTTAATATCATGAAATTGATCACTTATAAAATGCTTATAATTCTTTGTTTATTTTTAACTCAATAAAGATGATCATATTTATTATAAAGCAGGAAATCGTTGAACCCAGTATTTTTTTTGAAGGTTAACAAATGATTAAGTAACATTACATTCAAATTAAACCAAATCAATGAGCACAGTAACTGTTGTTTTTGGAAACAGTTCTGTATCATAGTCATAGTTTCTCAGAAAACATTTGTAATAAATAACCTGCATTATCGTAGCCCCATTACAGCCATACCACTCATGTAAATGTACTATTATCTAGTGTATCCCAATTGTAGGATTTCCTGCGCATTCATCGATGACTCTAAGGAAGGTTAACCTGTTATTCTTACCAAATCAGCTGGTAGTTCAAGGTCATCATCACCAACGTCCCATCCACCTCCTTCTTCATCGTCACCAATACCTTCAATGGCATCATCACCGCCAAACCCACCATCTGAAAAACACAATGGTGGATTCAAAACTTGATAAATACCAACATAAATAAAATAATTTATGTGATTATAATTAAGTCTATGTGAATTTGTAATTATAGTTTAAAAATTATAAAAGGGAGCAATTCATCTGTCCTAGGTTCCATTCCAAGATTTTTGAAGATTTTGATCAGTTGACCAATCAAATCAATATGGCGACAGTCACATGTTAAACAAGCTTGCACCAGGGTCAATATGTGAGCAACTGCCATTTTGAAAAAAAAAGAGCAAACAGAGTGGCCCTAGGAACAAGGTTGTAATTTGAACTGGTTGACATTAAAATAAAATTTTGATATCAACAGCAATAAATTAATATTAATTATAATGAAATTAATAATAGCTAGGGATTATAGGTACCTTCATCAATGATAAGCTCTGTATCTTCTCCCCATCCTTCACCAGCACCCTCGCCTATACCATCATCCACTGCAGCCAACGCTGAAGCACCACCCGCTGAATAAACAAACAAGAATTCTATGGTAAATCGTGACGCATTTGTGTTTATTTCTAGAACTTCTAACATTATGATTGTGTAAAGCATTTGGAATTCTCTTTGACTTTCCATGGTCATTTTGGACAGACAAATGTTGTTCAATGTGGCCTTTAGCAGGCTGCTATTTCAAGACCTGAACAATGTCTTTGTTCTTACAGAATAACATGTCAAACAGTCCATTTCTCAAACCATGTACCTAAAATTGCCCAACCCAACCCCCTGATATATTTAATGGCCCATTCATCTCAAAATGACATTTGTTTTTAGTTAAAATATCCCTGCATGAAGACCAAGGATCCTATGGATAAGTGATCCCAGGTGAGTATAGCAGGTTGTTATTCTAGCAAGACATTGATATCCACATACAACAACCATCACATATAAATGACACATTGTATTCAGTGGCAGTCTTGCATCTATACATAGATCAAGTGTGTATTGAAAAACAGAAATGTTTTCACACACATTGTTTTCAGTGTATACTGTCTTCGAATTGGTCAAGGAACTGTTACAACATTCTTGAAATAATACTGTTTGTCCACGGCTTTTTCATTCTTATAATAATATCCACGAAAAAGGATGGTCTTTAAATAATAGCACATTGTAAACCATAATATACAATAATTATTATTACTATGTAAATATATATATTGCGAGAATGTTGTAGTATACATTTATACAAATATCTAATGAGATGTAAAAGGCAAAATAAGCTGCTTTTGTACACCAAACCCACTGTTTTATAATTTGTACAATGCAATAGAAAGGAAGAATCATTTTGACATTCACTGAATGAAGCAAACTGTCAATAAATAAAGCAAGTTTTCTATTTTGCATATCATTAAATATACAGAATAAATTAGATATTTGTATATATAAGTATTCTACAACGTTCTTGCAAACAAGTGTATATAAAGATATCATAATACCTTTAGTAGACATAGCACCTTCAAAGAAGGTCTTGCTAACTGTAAGCAATGGCCAGTTTCCTTCATTCTGTAGGATTGGCATCGGAGGACGTAGTAGCTTGGCACTGGGGTTCACTTTAGGGAGCTATCAGAACATAATGATAATAATACACATGATTGATTTCACTAATAGAATGACCAATGTTGCCATTAACTGTGGTGTAAGATTCAAATGATACCATTATGTTGACAATAACTATTACCATCATTACCTCTACCACCATCATCATCAGGACCATAATTATTTCCACTGTCATCAACATGACCACCCCTATCACTATAACCAACATCGAATCACCATGATCACAATCATCACCATCACCATCATCATAATCATCTCCACAAGCATCATTATCATCACCACCATCTCCATCATAATAATCATCACCACCATCACCAACATCATCATTCCCATCATCATCAAAACTATCATAATCTCCATCATCATCACCATAATCACCATCATCATCTCCATCATCATCATTCTCACCATTTCAGTGTCCAGTTCAAAAGTGTTCTTGACCTCCTCAGCTTCTTCTGGCAGACCATGAGTGGCTGCTGTCAAGTAAGCCAAAGGACCTTGACCAAGAGCCTTGAGTATCTTGACTCTTTCTTCAACATCACCAGTGTATAGGGCATTGTGGTATTGGCCGCTCATGTCCTTACGTATCTCAGCTGAAAGACGTAGTATAAACAAACAGTAAATCGATTAGATCCCAAGGTCCAATATGTGTAGCTTGCATTACACAGATCACAAATACTGTACAATGATGCTAGCAATTATATAGTATGGTATGGTGTAGTACGAATTGGTTTGGTGTGGTGTAGTCTGAGGTTATATGGTGTGGTGTGAAGTTATGTGGAGTGGTATAGAAAACATATGCTAACTTTTCAAACTTTTGCTACAAGAACAACTTATTTAATCACAACCCCACAAATGTTAGAACAAAAACAAAACAAAAACAAAATAATCAAGAACAGAACCTTTTTCTATAAACTACAAAACAATATTCCTGCATGAAGACCAAGGATCCTATGGACCAGCAATCCCAGGTGAGTATAGCAGGTTTTTATTCTCGCAAGACAGTGATATCCACATACAACCTCCATCAACAGAATGAATATCTTTAACAGTTGTGAAGTCTTGCACAAAGAACAAACAAACAAAGTTCAAAGTCATTTATGATTTGACACTAACTTACAAACACTAATATCCAACAGCATGTAGAGTTGTCAATACTAAATGTTAAAGTTTACTTATAAACCTTGAAGTAAAAAACTTCAATATCCAACCTGGATGTCACTTTTCAAAACTTATTGTATGTTGCACAAAAAAAAAAAAAAAAAAAAAAATAGTTGGCTTTTCTTTTTTTCATGGTTTGCAAGACAAACCTAGGCCAAATCATGAATAAAGGATAAACCCACAAAAAACTTTGCATCATCAGAGTTGAGGACAGCTTACCAATTTTCTGCATTTTCTGTAGCTTTTCAACATTTCCAGTTATGAGATAAAGGAAAGACAATTTATCAAAGTTCTTGGTCCTCTGGTATGCCATTTCAACAACCTATGAAAAAAAGACAGCGCCAGGTTAAACAGGCTGGTCATGGGGACTGCATCAGTGGATCTGAAGCAACTACAATAGCAAAGACTTTATTGAAGTACATTATTTCGGAGATCTCATCCCAGCACATAACCATGCCGTCTGCCATATTCAGATTCACTGTATATCAAAATGCAATATTGATACCTGATGATTGCCCTGTCTCAAGGCAGCGGCACCCAATCTATCCCAGCATGCTTTGTCATCTAAAGCCTTAGCTGCTTCCAATGCAACCTGAACAATGAAAATAATTATCATAATATTTGAATTAGTAAGTGTAAGCTTGACAATGTTTCATTTTGCTTTATATATAATTATATGAGTATAAATGCTATAAAACAATGGGCTTTCTGTTGTGCAACGGTGCACAGACTCTACTTGGCCTATTCCTGACCAGTAAAATTGGACATTTCTATTGGGGGCATAAGGGCTTGTAAACATTAAAAAGCAAGGTATGGGAACATGTTCCATCATCTATTGATAATGGACTAAATTTGAATGTTGGGTCTTTGTTGTTTGGTATAATGAGACTTTACTGCACACTTACCTCTATGTTGCCACATTCTAATGCAAGACCGAATCTTGTCTTTTCATCTTTTACAAAGTGAAGTGCGACCTACAGATGAAATCATTTGATGAGATCATAGAGCAAAAAAGTAAATGTCTATGTTTAACATCCTAAGTCCCTTCATCATCTGGCGACCAGTACTGGTCTACCAGGGAGTGGACGATATATAATACTCTGACTGTATTTACCACCAGCAAATGCCGGTACCCATTTATACACATGGGTGAAGAGAGCCACTGAGAGAGTAAAGTGTTTTGCCTAAGGACACAACATGAATGCCGGGTCTGGGAATTGAAGCCAGGGCAGTGGACCCAAAGTCTGATGCCTTAACCACTATGGAAGAGTACATTTATTTGTAAATGAACACCTTTGTTAAATAAAGTCTGTTGTATTGTACCAAGCAGCATACAGTCAAAAAGATAGACTTGTGATACTCACCTCAGGATAGCCCTTCTTTTGTAGGTAAGAGATAATAGACTGACCAACAAGCTTAGCATTCCTCACCATGTGCAAAACCTACACAATGCACAAAAAATAATTATTTTGTGTCCCCAATTAGCTTATAAATAGCTTATAATTAGGTCTTGACAAGGAAATAATGTTTATCATCATCAACATCATCATGTAACAAAAAAACTTTATATTATGATATTTTTTATCACAGTGAGGACACTCGACCCGTGAACACTTCTTGCTTTTTTATACTTTTTTTTAACATGCATCCTTTAAGTGTATCAATTTGAAAATCTTTTCATTATGATAACTCAGTGCATTTGAGTTCAGTCCAACTTTGTTTAGAGGATTTGAAGCAGATTGTAGCTCAGAAAATAAAAGCTAAATAAAGACAAGTGTTCATGTAGAAGTAAAAACTAGTAAAACATACTAGGTGTGACTGTGTCATTGTTTCTGGAGAAACAGTTGTAAATGTAAAAATAAGTTGAACACCGTTGAATGGTAGCAGTGGTTACTGACGTTTCGGACATTAGTCCTTCATCAGAGTAATATAGTAATTATAGTTCATATTACTCTGGCAAAGGACTAATGTCCGAAACGTCAGTAACCACTGCTACCATTCAACAGTGTTCAACTTTTTTTACATTTACAAGTGTTCATGGTTAGAGTGTCCTCACTGTAATAATGCTATCCAACAAACAAAGTTATTAAAACCATTAATCACAAAACAGACTGAAGCCTGTTCAATGAGCAATGCTTTATTGCTGAATACAATGAACTAATAACAGAACAAATGACATCCTGAACTCACCTCGTCATATTTACGGTTGATAAGAGCAAGTTTGAATTTAAACTCAGTGGGGTCTATACCAAGGACTCTAGTCTTACATTCTCTGTCCAGGCAGTATACACTACTTCCCTGATAGAAAAGCAACAAACAAGATTTAGAACAAAATATTGATTTAATTATAACACAATATTTACATTTGGACAAAGAACAAATCTGAGCAAAGAAATCAAAGAATGATTGATTGAAAGAATAATAAAAAGAATGAGTGAATGAATGGGTAAATGAACAGATGAATGAATGAGGGAATGAATGAACAAATAATTGAATGAATAAGCAAATGAATGAACAATGCATAAATAAACAAATAAAAAGAACAAAATTTAATACACAAGTGAATGAAAAAATGAATAAATATATTGTGAATGACTAAATGAATAAATGAATGAATGAATGAATGTATGAATGAATGAGTGAGTGAATGAATGAATGAATGAATGACAACATGACTAAATCAATTAAAAAAACAACAAATAAACAAGCAAACAAATGAAGCAATAAATGCATGGAAGTGCACTTTCATACCTTAACCCTAGTAATATAGATAGGTAAATCTAATGTCCTTATGATGCCATGGTCTCCATTAGTCAAGGCATACTTGATATGATTACTTGTGGTGTAAATGAACACACCGCTCTCTTCCCAGGCTCCACTCTTGACTCTAATATTCTCATGAATTGTACATAGGCACTCAAGCTTACGATTGCACACAGCAACAACTAGAAATGGAAGAATACTACGTATCAATACATTGGTAGTATATAGCTATTTCAAATATCATTTTCATCACCAAAAATAATAATAGGTCATTCCAAGACTGCTAGAAACTATGGAAATAAATATTACTGTCATAATTATTGCACCAGTTGACAAGAAATTCACGCCATTTAGTTATGACTTGAAATGCTTTCTGTTTGCTCCATAGATTAACAGTTGACTATTCATCTTTTTGACTACTCAAGATGCCAAATCTGTCAACTCTTATAAATACCCATCATTCCTAGTTGTCTTGGAATAACGTAAAATTGCCTTTTTGAAATTGCTGTATACAACATGAGCAGGAGATCAGTAGCAGGATTTGCATTATAGCCATAATTTCTAAGAAAACACTTGAATTTTCTGCCAAGGCATATTATAGCCATATACGATTTTCAAATAAAGCAGCATACCATGTTTGCTGAGCAGAGCTACATGGGACATGTCAGGTGACCAGATGACATAGCGCACTTTGTTGATCTTCACAGATGCCATGGACCTAGTAAATTAATAATAGCCATATTGATGATGAGCTCATCAACACAACAAGATCAAAATGGATTGTACAAGCATTTTTTCATTCTTCTTAAGACTGGTCTAATACATCACCAATGAATTTTGGTGTGCACACACAGAATGTCAGTGGTTTGATTCTTGCTATTTTGACACATAGTGAGATAGATAGACAGATACACTGTGGGACAATCTAACTCACTTCATACCTCAGACCTTTGCTTTATATCAAAGAGTATTCAAACAGACAGACAGCTGGACAGACAAGACAGACAGACGGTTGGACAGATGGACAAATAGATAGACAGACAGACAGACAGCAATGTTACAGATTTATACAATATCTCTTCTGTTTTCTAGCACATAGTATTCAAACAGATGGACGGACGGACAGACAGCAATGTTACAGATTTACACAATACCTCTTTTGCTGTACATCAAAGAGGGTAATAGACTCTGAATCTCTAAGTAACAGACTACCAGTTCCAGCATAGAAGATCATATCACATGATGGTGCTGGTACTTTCTTAGTTACTTCATTCTTCAGGTTCTTGATCAATAGGGTATGTGTCTTGTCTAAGACAGCAAATCTGTTACGAGCCACCCAGACTGCTGTCAAAGCTGATCCACGCTTTCCTTCAGACACTAGAAATTGAAAGCCAAATGTAACTGTGAGACTTACAGGATGGTATATGTGGAGTGGACATTAATGATTACTGAAAAAGTGAATGCATTCTATAAATGAATGAATGATTAAATAAAAAGATGGATGGTCCAAAAAAAGAACGGATGTTTGAGTTAATGGATAATTAAAAGAATGATTTAATAAGTGGTTAGATGCAAAAAAATATTTGATAAATAAATGTATAGATGAATGACAAACGAATAAACAAACAAATAAATAAATCAATGAACAAGACAATGATCTGGATGGATGAGTGAATGAATGAATAAAAGAATCAATCAATGAACCAATGAATTGGCAAAATGAATGAATGAATGAGTGAATGAAGGATTGAGTCAATCAGTGAAAGAACCAATTAATTGGTAAAATGAATGAATGAATGAATGAGTGAATGAAGGATTGAGTCAATCAGTGAATGAACCAATGAATTGGAAAAATGAATGAATCAATGAGTGAGTGAATGAAGGATTAAGTCAATCAGTGAATGAACCAATTAATTAGCAAAATGAATTCATGCATCAGTGAATGGATGAATAACTGAATGGATGAATGAATAACATCACTGCACTTGATATTGGCTATTCTCAAACTGATCCTGGTGACAAGTGAACTGAATTCTTCTTGTCTTATGTCATGGTTTTTCTCTAAGGTTTTGATTTGTTTTGTGGTATTATTTACCTTCAGGGTTGCTGCTGTCAGCTTGCTTGGGGACAGCATGTAACTCATACACACAGTTCTCAGGGTTGGAAGCAGTCTAATAATGTCAATACAAAATTATCATGTAAGCTCAATCTAGAATATATGCTAATACTCTCAGTGGGGCTTTAAGTCCAGTTTAGGCATATACCCAAAAAAATATCAACAAAGCCTTAAACAGAGAAAAAAATCTGGCACGCCAGATGTGCCAATAAAAAATATTGTGCAGGGAGGAAGAAAATATCCTGCACAACCATCACAGGGGAAAAAAAATCCTGCAAAAAAAATTGCCCAACCCCCCCCCCCCCCCCCTCAAATATCTAATGGTCCGTCCCTAAGCCATGTAGTTTCAGTAGGGAAAAACATATCTTTGAAAATATGCAAAATAATGATACTTACTGTGCATATGAGAACACAGTTCTCTGCTGGATTGTATGACATGGAGTACACTGGTGTACGGGAGTTCCTCTTGAACTGCATGACAGGGACATCCTTTGAAGTTCCAAGTTCATACATCCTAAGATAACGCTCCTACACAACAGAACCATACATAGATTAAATTTCAATATATGTCGCTCCAACAACATACAGTACACATATTATTAACATGTAACCTAACACAAGGATCCTATGTGTACATGTCAGCCTACCAACAGTACATCTCAACATATTCTAAAACAGACAGCACAGAGATTATCAACATATAACCTAAGATAACGTTCTTACAACAGAACAGTGCAGTTTAAGAAATGATTATGATCCATCAGCACAAACCACATTGACTGTAATCTCACCTTGACATAGTACAGTGTATTGCCATGAACAGCATAGGCTGGTCTTTCTCTCTCTAGTTTGAACACTATCATCCCACTATCATGACCTGGCAATACAAACATGAATGAATGAAAGAATGAATGAATGGACAACTAAATGAATGGATGAGTGAATGATTGGATGGATGGATAAATAAATGAGTGAACGAATGTGTGGATGGATAGATGGATTGATGGATGGATGAATTGATGGATTTAAGAACAATGCAATAAATGAATGAATGAATAAATGAATGAATAGAAGAATGAATGAATGGAACAAAAAGATTCATGCAATTTGAGCATCCAATCTCATGAACACGTCAATCAATTACCTGCAGCAAAAAGGTTCAAAGTTGGATGAGCTGCAATAGTCCAGAAACGATCATGTTCCCTTCTGAATGTCTGAACACCAGTCCTCTTAGACATGTCCCAGACTCTAATACTCTTGTCTTCAGAGTTACCTGTTTAGAAATTGGGTTAAATAAAGAGATTAAGAAAGATTCAAAGAAGGGATCACAGAATAATTATAGTGTCAAATTGTAAACAAGCAAATAAATACAGTAAAGCAACTAAATAAAGATAGAATGTAATACATACTCAACATTAGTTCTTGTCTGGGATGGAACAGGACACAGGAAACATTGTTGTAATGACCACGGCATGTATCAACTTCCCATGCTTTAGAATCTAAACAAACAAAAAATAGGTTGACTGACTAATGAATGACTGATTGAATAACTGACTGAATTACTGGCTGATTGACTGACTGACTGACTGACTGACTGACTGACTGACTGACTGACTGACTGACTGACTGACTGACTGACTGACTGACTGACTGACTGGCTGACTGGCTGGCTGGCTGGCTGGCTGACTGGCTGACTGGCTGACTGGCTGACTGATTGACTGACTAAATGACTGACTGACAGACTGACTGACTAAATGCTAAAACAACGGACAGAGTGACTGACTGAACAAAAAACCAACTGACTGAAGAACTGGAGCCGGTTGACTACAGACGGACTGACTGAACAAATGATTGACTGGCTGATTATTGACTTTCTCAATCAGTGACTGAATGACTTACTGAACAAATTAAATAAAAGACTGAATAAATGATAGGCTGATTTAACTGACTGAATAAAATACTGACCAACTGACTCACAGACAATTATGTGTGTATAATAATACTGAAAGGCCCTGTTGAGGGATGCCTTGCAGATATAAACATTTAGCTATTCTTACTGGCTAGCTGACTTTCTAAATAGATGACTAAAATATTGCTGGACAAATATATCAAAGAACAAGTTATCTGGAATCAAAGTGACTTCTCACCATTCATTCTCCATAGCTTGACTTGTCTGTCATCAGCACCAGACACAATCAATGGCATAGTTGGATGGAAGGCTACCCAGTTAACACCTCTATCATGGCCCTGAATAACACAACAACATTGCAATAACCATTATGGATAACAACATCAATATCTAAAAACAGTCAATAAATGAATGAAAGAATTATTGAGTATATGAATAAATAAATGAATGAATGGTCCATTTAATACATGAATGCATGAATAAATGAAGGGATAGATGAATGAATGAATTCATCAATAACTGGAAGAATGAATGAATGGATGAGCAAATAAATGAATGAATGGATTATTAGATAAATGAATGAATAGATGGTTGGGTTACTTAACCACAGACAAACATTTTACAAGTGTACACACATTTCACATTTTTTGAGTATGGATGTCTATAATACTGGTGATCAATAACAATGTTTCTCATCTACCACACCTCTAAAACATGTTTGACAATAGCGTCAGTCTGGCCAAACAAGTCTACAGAATGACCCGGGTTCTTCATATGGTCATCAAGGCCACTGGCTCCTGGTGCAACAGTCTTCTTACGTAGACCTAAAGATTAGTAATAACTCAATAGTATCAGTAACCATTATACTATGGTGAAAAAAATAAAAATGCTATTTAACATCATAAAAATTGAGCAGACCATGGCGATTAAATAGTCTTATCAGCATTCATATTTCTAATGAAACATTTGAATAACAAGATTATTGGTAATTTCTAGCACTCTATTGACGCTTTTTCAGACAAATCATCAATATCCAAAGAAAAAAGTATTTTCTATCAAAGCTTGTACACATTCATTAAATACCAATGGACAATCAACTATTTGGTAAAAATTGGATTGGCATGTTACATGCTTTACTGTTAGTGGCTTGTTACCGATTGACAGGTTAGTTTGTTTGAGAGAGCTCATTAGACTTTGCGTCTTCTCAGATATGGATGTTAAACTGGAGGTCTCGTCTTACCACATTTTCACATTAACCAGTAATGGGAGCACATCACATTACCTGAAATATCCCACACTCTGACTGTTTGGTCAAGGGAAGCAGACACTACCATATCTTCTGATGGATGGAATTGTGCACACATCACATAATGGTTATGGCCAGTCAGTACACTGTAATACATCAACATGAAACAAACATTATTGACACAATAATAAAAAACACATCAAACATTTCATAGAGTTTTATGTAGGTCGGTTGTTTATTAATGCACAGTACAAAGCCTGCTTTCCATATAATCCAATGATTGAGAACATTCACAAGCAATCAAAAAAAATTTCAATTTTATAGGAAAAGCAAACTTTTTCAATCCTACGACCGTTTTCGATCCCTATATGATTGTTTAAAAAAGCTGAAGGATCAAAAAACTTTGGTTTCCCCAAAATCAATTTTTTTTTTTGTTTGTGACTGTTCTCGATTGTTTGCCATTATATGAAAACCAGACTTAAATCATATTGATTTTCATGTGGTCACAATTGTGAAACAACACTGTTTGACTCAAAATATTATAGTTAAAATGCACACATACCATATGCATGTTCTTGACTGCCAGTTCCAAATCCTTATAGTCTGGTCATCAGAACAACTTAGAATCCAGGGATATTCCTAGCCAACAAAAACAACATAAGAATACAACTCAAAACACTCATAATGTCTCAAATATATTTTCATTTGTTAGAATCTGATTGAAGTCTGGGATTCTCATATCTTTTTTGAAGTAAGACAATAAAATTATTGTTGATAAGCGTTCAAGTGTTGGAATTCCCAGAAAAATGGAAAATTACAGAAATAAAACTATTTTCATGTAAAAACTTTCTATGATATATAACTAAAGTAAAATATCTCATATACAGTAAAATAGTTGAAAAAATGCACACTTTATTAGCATTCTCACTTACATGGTGGAAGAATGTTGTCCTAATGTAATCCAAGTGACCAAGTAAAGTAAACAGACATCGCTTCTGTTTGTAATTCCAAACCTACAAATAAATATTAAAAACAGGTAAACACTACTATCAGTTTTGTTTCTAATCCTGCTAGGTTTCAAGGGTTTCAAAGGTTTATTTATTTCCATGTAACATTTACAATAAATACATATATATAAATATTGATATAGTGGACGATGTGAAAACTACAACCCTGGGGGTTAAAGAAGCGTTTTCGCATCGTGATATAGTTGTATAAAGTTAGAAATTTAGATATGTTTCTAGATAAGTTAATAACTAATCTATGTAATTTCACATGTAAAATTTGATCATTCTTGAAGGTGTAAATACTTAGTAGGGGACTAAAAAAATTAAATTTACACTCAATAAATTACAAATTATTACGATGCTTAATGCTGGCATATGTCTTTAGAGTTCTTAGAACTGTTAATTGTCATTAAATAACTCATTTTTGGTGGTTTATCACGTTTCATCATTTCTCCAGGGGTTTCATTATCTTTTTGAGTAAGTGTTTGCGTAATTGAAGTAGGTATCACAAAAGTTATCTAGGGAGGTCTGAGGTTAGGGTATATTTATTAAGTAAGACAAAAAATAACTGGCGGTAAGGGGATAAAATAGGTGACGCTATAGCGCCACTTCATGTTTACTAACAAACAAATTGTTATGCTAAAGTGCCAACCAAAACTGCAATAAGCTCTATTGAAATAACGGCCAATCACTGTCTGGTCGGCACATAAATACCGACAAAGGATTACATCAGCTAAAGTATCACTATACTATCTACCTATTATTGAAAGCCCTGTTTTATGTTATAAACAAGTGAGTTTTACAACATGATATTTTTACCTTGATTTTATAGTCATCACCTCCAGAGACAAACAGTGGTTGAACTTCATGGAAATGGATTCCTCTCACTGGGCCTGAACAATAAAAAACAAACATGATTATAGAAAAAACAAGTGTGCACATTTTAGTTGAAAAGGCCAGTTAAAATCTATCTGCAATAGCTCACATTCTAATAAGCTAGTCTGAACATAGCAAGAGACAACTTACCATCATGTTCATCAAATCTTTCCAGGAGAGTGCACATCCTGTAATCCCACAGTTGTATAACGCCATTATGGAGACTGGCTAGAACCCATGGCCGTTTACTGTGAAAACACAGCCCTGCAAAAAATACAACAACAGGAAAAGGACAGTTCAATATTTGTGAATATATCCCAATAAATATGACATAAATCAACAATTTCCTGAGAAATAAGGTAAATTTATTCGATTCTCTTTAATTTCATTCACAAGAACAAGGGACTTAGTCTTTATAATGCTACAGTGTATTATGAACTATATTATCACTCTTAAACCAGAAATCTTAAATTGAGCAAAAGTTTCTTATTTCTAGATCCTGAGACAAGACAGCAGATCTTAAATTAAGTAAAACAATGGGTTTTTGCTTAATTTAAGATCTGCGATCTTGTCTCAGGATCTAGAAATAAGAAACTTTTGCTCAATGTAAGATTTCTGCATTAAGAGTGTATCGGCAACTTTTTCCATTTATTACTCGGGGTGAAACCGCGAGTAGAGTTTTCAGCATTGTTCGTCGTCGTCGTCGTTGTCGCAGAATTGCCCCGCATGCGCAGTATCGTCAAATTGCCACGCATGCGCAGTATGACCAATCTTATCATGTGCTTTGCAAGTTCACAATGGCGACGTCCACAGGCATGGAAATTAGTATGGAATCAACTTCTTCTTCAAATACGCTCAAATCACATACAAATCCACACACCCTTGGCGGTATAGCCACACTAAAAGATGTCGAGCGTTTTCGGAAAGGGCATTTCGAGAGATACCGCGAAATTATCGTGAACCTTATCGTGAAACTTATCGTGAACTATCTATCAAAGCTACCCGGTAGATTGGCAATCTTATCAAAAGCGAATTATATACTAACCACTTATACAGGCTCTGAAACGATGAACGACTCAAAGTGTGAATATAAACACAGCACTTTCGACTAAAAAGAGAAGATTAGAAGTTCTCGAATCGAAGAACTTAGTTTACCGATCACTGTTTACAATCCATCTGACTGTCAAAGTGGAGTAGCTTGGCCGAAGTAGGTCGCTTCATCCTCCATATTTATGCTAAGTATATTGCTTCTTTCAATGCTTTTTTTTTTCAAGAAAATGTTTCTTGCTTTAATACTTTGATATTATTGTTAACTGTACTTATTATTATAACAAAACAATCAACTTTTTCGATGACTACAATCCCACTGTTCTTTGTACTTCATTCTTTAGAGATCGTGATATCTTAGATAAAACAAGTTATTTAATTGTACGTCCAAGCTTATGTATTGATCAGAAATCACAATAAACAGTACAAGTATTACAAGATCTCGTTATTCAAGGTTTATTTATTATAATTGTAACCGTATTCGCCGCCCTCCACGTTCTCGTGAGCCTAGTCGAATAGCAACACGAATTACCCACTTAAAAACTAAGAATAGAAGGTTAAGATGGTTTATTTATCATCATATTCGCCGAAATCTTCCCAGATCATCTACGTTACATATGTCACACATTCCTTCAAAGATCACCCCGAGTTCACGCAGATATGCGTCTAGTTTAGAATCAAATCATTAATTTGATTTTGTAGTTTTGAGAAAGAATGATGAACAATCATACCATGCTAACATACACATATATATTAATCAATGTTAAAAATTTGATTTTAATTGATCTTCAGTATTCAATTCGGCTACTTGGTTTTTGGTATTCCATATCATGAATTTTCCAAATAACACAAAAGAGCGACAACTCAAATAAAATAAAAGAAATAAAGTAACAAAATACAATTTTCACTGTCAGAATTTCTGAATATATAGCAAGCAATTCCCACAGAAAGTGGTGAAAATAGCTCGGACCGAACACTCACGAAACCTACCTTTTACTCTGGCCGACTTGGTTTCAAATTTTGTCAGCATTTTGATGTTAAATTTTCACTATAAAAGACTCAGATCTCTACAAAGAGACTGCTTTCGTCGTCTTGTGGCGTATTTGTAGTTTTGTTGTTGCAAGAAGCCGGCAAAAGAGGTAGTTGAGAAAAAGTGTTTTACGAAAAATCCAATATGGCCGACGCCACGTCACTTTAGACATGTGTAAAGGCAGGGCCTCGGTTCCAAGACACAAAGGAAGACCAAATTCGATAATCAGATATTAAAAAATCTCGAAAATTTAATTGCATTTTTGTCAATATAATATTTTTAAAAAATTAAAATAGTTCTAAACATTGAAAAATAAATATTTATTATTCATGTTTATTTATACACACAGCAATTTGGTTTAGATTTTTAATATTTGAATTAATACATGACATTTCGAATCTAATCACTTCATATTTATTTTCAAATGATCTTCAAGTCCATTGATTTTTCTGTGCTTGATATGTTTATCATAGATTGCTTTTTGTGTTTTTGATTCCTTTTTAGGGACTTTCTGGCCCTCCCCTCCCTTAACATTTGTTATCGCTCGGCCCCAGTCTCAAATTCGGGCCCGCGTTCCTTCCTCTCTCTTTTCCTTCGCATCGGTGGCCATTACATTGTGGTGGATTTACAATCCGTCCGAATCTTGGCCAAAATAAAGCCATCATGTCCGAGCAACTAGTGCTAAAAGGAACTCTTAAGGGTCACAATGGATGGGTTACTCAAATTGCCACGAATCCTCTGAATCCCGACACCATTTTGTCAAGTTCCCGAGGTAAGTTTCGTCAAATTTTGATCTTCTCTTCTAATATGTATTTTCATTTGGTGTATTTTTTGAAATACCTAAAATGACTAAGTTTCTTTTGTGCTGAAGTATACAGGGTAGCATGCCTAAAAAAATATTTATTTTGTAGACGAAATCTATGGAACCATCTTGAATTATAGTGGATTTTTCATAATTTTTTGATCTCGTGTTTTGAGACAATAATTCCATAAAATTCATGTGGAAACATTAATAATATGACTTTTGCTGTTATATCAAAAAACACTGATATGGATCGTTCATAATACAGTCTTCATCCAGTTCAGTTGTATTTTGATAAACGTCTCTAATTATGTGACAATTTCATAATAGAGATTGTACTTGAATATATGTGAAATACATAAAAGTACAATTACAAGGTGAACCAATGAAACAAAGAGCTCCTTATTTCTACTATTAGGGCCATGATTCCCTTTTACATGAAGAAGTTTATTTTAGTTATCCAAAGTTTAAAGCTGGTAGAGAGAGTTGTCACATGAATGGAAAATGTACAGTAACGATACTGCTATGATACAATACAAAGTGTGAATGTTTTCTTTGAAACTATGGCTAACCCTTGAGAGAACCCAGGTCTCTTTGGTGAAAGAGTTTTTTCGTACTCGGCCATTCATACAATTTTTCTCTTCTAGATAAGACCATCATTTGTTGGAAATTGACCAGAGATGACACTAACTATGGTCTCCCTGAGAAATGTCTTAAAGGACACAATCACTTTGTGTCTGACGTCGTGATGTCATCTGATGGTCAGTTTGCTCTGTCTGGTTCATGGGACAAAACTCTACGTCTCTGGGACTTGAATGCGTAAGTTATGAACACTTTTAAATAAGTTACATAGTTTCTTACACCACCAAGTTCCGGTTGTTAAAATGTCTGACATAAAAAATGTGAGGGTGGTTTCATGAATCCTCAATAGTGCTATTCACCAGATAAATTACTATGCTGTAGATCAATCCTAAAGCAATTCTATGTAGTGAGCAACTTTTATCCAGTGAATTACTTTCTTCGGGCATCATACATCTGGCCACAGGCTTCCCTCAGTATATAGAACACTGAACATACCACATTTTAATAATCTAAGAGTACTTATGCAAAGATGACAAAGTACTTTCAAACACATGACACCTCTAACATGCAAAGAGGAAAGCCAATTTTATGTTCTAGAGTGCATGCCCTAAAAGTGTGCAGCATGAATACCACTAAATAGCGCTATTTTATGCTAATTCCATTGTTTTCTTTTGTTTAATTAGCACTATTTAATACTAAATATTGACAACTGTTGCACACATTCAGTGTTTGCACTCTATTACAAAAAGTGAATTCTTGGTTTCTCTCATTACTTTTTGTGCAAGACTCAGTAACTGCCAAAAGGATAATATTTGTTGATGGTTGTTGTATGTGGATATCACTGTCTTGCTAGAATAACAACCTGCTATACTCACCTGGGATAACTGATCCATAGGATCTGTAGAATTTACGTCTTTATTTCCAACAGAATAATGTATACATGCACTGTAAAAACACACTCCTCAATCTTCGCAAGCCTACGACGACTCACTCACTATTCGTCATCACTAGTGTTGACGCGTTTCCTCCACTGTACGCGTCATTCTTCACATGCTACACTACACTACTCCCTCTCTTATAAATAAGTGTTTACATTAAATCCATAAGATGCTAAGGCATCAAGTGTTCATGACCAAAGTTCAATGTTCAATCTTAGTGCTCATCACATTGTTTTAACTAATGTCTGAAGTGCTAAATACACCAACAGTGTTCTTTAAAGTTTATCTGAAAATACTTCACAATATTTTTTTTTTTATTTTTTTTTTTATTATAGTCTTGAGAAATAAGTTTCGACTGAATTAAATGCCCAGTCACCATATCGGACTGGTTCTTTTCTTTGTCTTGTACGACCTCTGTGTTCTGAACTGATACCACTGCTATCATCTGAACATTCACTAGCCTCATTGCATTCTGAGCTATTGTCGCTGCTATCATCTGAACTGTCGCTTGTTTCTTCTTCTAAACTTTCACTCTCATCAGAATCACTACTATCTTTTAATAGATCATCTGCACTGTTGGAATATTGTTGGTCACTGTAACTCTCATCTCCTTTCTCTGCTGCTTTCTTCTTTTGTTGTCGCTCTTTCTTCTCCCTCTGGATCTGTTCTTTGCCTTTATATAACTTGAGGTTGTTACTATGCACTACCTTTCCTTTTGGACCTTTCAACTTGTAATTCACATCTGTAATTCTCTCAGCTATTGTGAAAGGTCCCTTCCAGTTGCGGTGGAACTTTGAAGCTTCTCCTTGCTTGATATGAGGATTATGTAAGTACACTTTATCACCTGCTTGATAGAGACTTTTCTTTGTTCCTTTGTCATAGTATTCCTTCTGCCTCTGCTGAGCTTTCTTTAAGTTCTCTCTCGCACACTGATAACTGCTGGTCAGGTTATGCTGTAACTTTGTTGCAAACTGTCCATAGAGCTGCTGTTCATCTGTACCTTCTGGTGATCCAATCATAACATCAATGGGCAACCTCATTTCTCTCCCAAACATCAAATAGAATGGAGTGTATCCAGTTGACTGATGAATACTACTTCGGTAAGCCATCATGCAAGCACCGATGTGATCATCCCATGTATTGACTTCTTCTTGTACTTTAGCCTTCAGTAGCCCCTTTAGGGTTTTGTTGAAGTTTTCGACTTGGCCATTTCCAGCTGGATGATAGGCTGTGGTTCTTGTCTTTTTAATATCAAGGACATTACACATCTCTTTAAATACACTTGACTCAAAGTTTCTTCCTTGATCCGAGTGAATATTATCCGGGACTCCATATCGGTGGATCCATTCGGTGACTAGTTTACTTGCACACGTTGCTGCAGTTTGGTTTCTTATGGCATATGCTTCAGACCATTTAGTGAAAGCACACTGAACTGTTAAGATGTACTTATTTCCTTTCTTGGAACGTGGTAATGGCCCGATCACATCAATATGTACTCTTTGCATTGGACTTCCTGTTGTCATATTTGTTAAAGGAGCTTTGGATGACTTTCCTGCTTTACACTCTGCACAAACTAGACAAGATTTGCAATAGTTAGTCACTGCTTTGGCTAACCCTGGACGCCAAAATCGTTGCTGCATTTTGCGTAGTGTCTTAAGAATGCCAAGATGACCACCTTCTACACCATCATGTAATCGTTGTAAGGCTGGTGCTATCAACTCTTCTGGTAGTACTATTCTTGAAGACCATGTTTGTATTTGTTTAGTGGGGTTAATCTTCAGAACACCATGATCATCAAGTTCTAATAGCTCTCTACTGGATAAAATTGATTTCACTAATGGACTCTTGCTTTGTAGATCCTGCTTTGAAGGGGTAACATCATCCTGTATCAGTTGAATCACATAAGACAAATCAACATCTTTCAATTGGGCATTGCGCAACTCAATAGGTGACCATAGACATTCATCAGCTAACTGTTCTTGTGACGAGAGTCGTTCATCTTGATGCAAGGCAGCCACAAATTTGTCTTCAATTATACTGCTACAGGATGGACAATTGTCTCTTCCAGGATGTTTTCTTCTAGGTTTCCTTGACAATACATCTGCATTAACATGTTCTTTACCAGCACGATGTACAACTTCAAACTCATACTCTTGTAAGCGCTCTAGCCATCTAGCTACTTGACCTTCTGGCTCTTTAAACGACCTCAACCATTTCAATGCGTGATGGTCAGTCCGGACAGTGAACTTCTTCCCTAGTAGATAATAACGAAACTCATGTATGAATGCAACAAGTGCTAGCATTTCAAGCCGTGTTGCACAGTAATTCTTTTCATTAGGTTGAAGAGAACGACTGCCATACGCAATGACTTTTTCTGTACCATCTTCCTGAAGTTGTGATAATACTGCTCCGATGCCTTTCTCTGTGCTAGCATCTGTATCTAGCACAAACTCTCCAGCACTAGGTCCAAAATTTGGATATGCAAGCACAGGAGGAGTAACTAAACAGTTTTTGAGTTCCTGAAAAGCTCTTTCCTGTTGCTCTTTCCATGCAAATTCTGTTCCTTTCTGAAGTAGGCGACGCAATGGCTCTGTGATGACTGCAAAATTATTAATGAATCTTCTGTAATATGAACAGAGTCCCAGAAAACTTCTCAATTCTGCAACATCCTTAGGAGTTGGCCACTCTTGTACTGCTTTGGTTTTATCCGGGTCGGTCTGAATTCCTTTCGCTGAAACAACATGACCTAGAAACTTGATACTTCGTTGTAAAAATGAACATTTCTTCTTCTTTAGCTTAACTTTAGCTGCTCGAAGTCGCTCAAATACTGCTCGTAGTTGTCTCAGATGTTCATCAAATGTTGAGGACCATATAATTATATCATCCAAATAAACAAGACAGTCCTTCCAGGCGATGCCTTTTAACGCCAGGTTCATAAGACGTTGAAACGTAGCTGGCCCATTTGTTAGTCCAAATGGCATACAAGTCCATCTGAACTGGCCTTTATGGGTGACGAAAGCTGTTTTATCTCGATCTTGAGGTGATACCGGTACTTGCCAGTAACCAGAAGCTAAGTCCAATGTAGAAAACCATACAGCACCATCTAGTGATTCCAGAATGTCATCAATTCTTGGTAGAGGCTGAGCATCTCTTGTGGTTACTTCATTTAACTTGCGGTAGTCAATACACAATCGGTAGCTTCCATCCTTTTTCCTTGCTAATACAACCGGACTACTCCAGGGTCCATTTGATTCTTCAATCCTCCCTTGTTTTAATAGATCATCAAGCTGTTTTTCAACAATTTCTTTCTTGTGTGGTGGAAGACGTCGAGGTGATTGCTTAATAGGTACTGCATTGCCTGTTTCAATTTTGTGCTCTATTAAATCTGTCAATCCTAACTCGCCATCTTCTTTTGCCATGACATCATCAAACTCTTCGAGGAAAGCAGAGAATTGACACCTCTGCTCACTCGAAAGCTCAGTCTCGTTTTCATGGTTGACTTTATCAACATACTTGCTATTTTCATCATTTTGACAAGACTCTAAATCAAATGCACTTACTGAAGCAGTGTTCTGGTGTAATGGATAAAATTTGCCAATCACCTTTCTTGATTTTATTTTAACTGTATTATCAGTAAAGTTAGCCATCTTAACCATAGCTCTCCCTTCCCGGGGTACCACCAAAGTTTTTCCTAAAGATGGAACACTGTGTAAACAATTACTACCAGGCTGCTCAACAACTCCCGGGGACCCATTGTTTTTGTCATAACCCTTTTCCAACTGAACAAATACTGAAACTTCCATGCCTGGCTCAATCTGTACCTCTTCCTCCAATACTACCCTGCAGACACTTGGTTGTGACTCCTGATAATGAATAGGGATTTCACATTCACCTGCTATTGAAAGTGTTCCTGTATCATAACATATATTGCATCTATTTGCTTGAAAGAAGTCTGACCCTAGAATGGCATCATGGGAAATTCCCCTAACAACCACCATAGGTATCAATTCATTAAAAGTCCCCACCCGTAATCTAACTTCGATCTTTCCTAAAATTTGCAATGGTTGTCCATTTGCCACTGTCAATTTTGCATTGATCTGTTTAAGATTATGGGGGGTATAAGAACCACATTTTTTCCAAGTGTTTTCATCGATAATGCTCGTTGTGGCTCCCGTGTCAAGAAGTATAGACTTTTTGGTATGAGCAATTAAGCCAGAAATGTAGATTCCTTTTCCTGTTATTGAAAATAAATCATGGTTTTCCTTAACAACAGTTGGGGCATTAAAAACTTGATTCACTGAGGTTGACTGCCCCTCGTCAGCCTCTTCTCTTCGTTTTCCAAACTCTTTTTTGAAGGACAGGTTGATGCGTAATGTCCTAGCTTTTGGCACACAAAACATCTCACTTCATCTAATTTCTTGTTTGACTTCCTTTCGATTTTTCCCTCTAGATTTTCGATCTTTATTTTTAAACTTTTCACCAGTTCTTTGAGTTCCTTTATTTCCGATTTTGTTTCACTTCCGTATCCGGCGGATATGACGTCACACGATAATTTCTTTTGTTGTGCGGCTTTCATATTATGGGATGCGGCTTTCCGGGCGCTCTGGAGGGATCTTGTCATCATGACTGCATCTTGTAGCGATTTTGGCTGGTTTACAAACAACTTTTCGCGGATTTCATCAGCTACATTCACACCTTCGATAAATCTATCTCTCGCCAGTTCATCACGAAAATCTTGGGATGCATTTGGATATGCTTTGTCGGTCATTTCGAGCAGGACGTCGGCGTAATCGTCTTCGCTTTCGTTTTTGCTTTGGTTTCGTACTTTAAGCTGAAGTTTGTAATCTCCTGTTGTTCTACCGGCTTCAAACCTTTCCACTAACTTTGCCACGAACTCATCAAACTGCATGGACTCGTCCAGCTTCAATAAACTTACGGCTTTATATGCAGACTGTTCAAGTAAGCTCAAAATTACATCGCGTTTATGGCTTTCTTGAATGGATGCAAGCTTGCAAAAGTGGTTAAATTGTGCAAGCCATGTTTGAAAATCTTGACCAACTCCATAATTTCTCGGTACTTTTGGTGAATACTTTGGTTTTTCACTTTGCATCGATTCAAAAGAGCGTGAAATTGCTTGGACTAAGTTATCAACATCAACATTACTGACATTACTTGCCGTTGCTTTCGCCGTGGCTCCAGCTGTTTTGCTTCGTGTTGACACTTCTTTTTTCTCGGAATCCATAATACTTTGAAGATCTTTTACCGCTGCCACCAGTTGTAGAATTTACGTCTTTATTTCCAACAGAATAATGTATACATGCACTGTAAAAACACACTCCTCAATCTTCGCAAGCCTACGACGACTCACTCACTATTCGTCATCACTAGTGTTGACGCGTTTCCTCCACTGTACGCGTCATTCTTCACATGCTACACTACAGATCCTTGGTCTTCATGCAGGGATATTATATTTAGTGAAAGGAACACGTTAGGGTTCTATAGAGTGCACGCACTAAAAGTGTGCAACATAAATACCACTAAATTTTATGCTAATTCTATTGTTTTCTTTTGTTTAATCAGTGCTATTTACTACTAAATAGTGGCTACTGTTGCACAATTTCAGTACGTGTACTCTATTACAAAAAGTGAATTCCTTTTATGTTGTTGTACTCAAACTTGCGTTATTCTTTCAGCGGAGTTACCACCCGCCGTTTTATTGGTCACACCAAGGATGTCCTTAGTGTTGCATTCTCTGCCGACAACAGACAGATTGTGTCTGGAGCAAGGGACAACACCATTAAACTGTGGAACACTCTTGGTGTTTGCAAGTACACAATCAGTGAGGAGAACCATACTGAATGGGTTTCCTGTGTGAGGTTTTCTCCCAACACTGCTAACCCCATTATTGTATCGGCTGGCTGGGATAAACTAGTCAAGGTATGTGATTTTGATCTTTACAATCCCTTGCATCCAAGCATAAACATCTTGTACACAAACGTGTTCTAACTAGCTGTCAACTAAAGGCAGTTTTACAGTGTAGTTTTGAAAATGTACCTTATGATCATTACAGTGTGACAACTTCAATCGAAGCCACCTCTATATTTTTATTCAATTAGAAATTGGGAATTCTAACAGATGATTACAAAGTTATTTCACTTCATTTATTTATTGTAAAATTTGATATAATAGATAAAATGAAGTAGAATAACTTTCAAATCATGTGTGTGAGTTTTAAATTTCTGTTGATTTGTGAATAAAGCTTGAGGTAGCTTTGGTTGAGGTCTACATGGTAACAAGGTTTGTGGTACTCTTTGAAATTCTTGAAAAGCCTTGGAATTGTGAAACATTTTTAGGAGCACTTGAAAAGCCACTAAAAATACAAGTTATATTATACTCCTGGAATACTCCTTATGTATAATGCAGGCTTCCGTTTTCATTTCATTCACATTTATACATTTATAATACTGTCACATTTGTATGATATCTTCATTGCCCTTTCGCTTTTATGTAATATTCTTTTATATTATATTGAATTCCACTGAACTTTAGGTGTGGAACTTGACCAACTGCCGTCTGAAGACCAACCATGTTGGACACACAGGATATCTCAACTGTGTCACCGTTTCACCTGATGGTTCTCTGTGTGCCTCTGGTGGAAAGGTAAGCTACCGAATGTCCACTAGATTCTCAAATCATTCCTTTCCTTCCTTCAAGTCAGTTATATTCCTACATTCTTGTTTCCTCTCTGTGTTTCTCGAGAGTCGAAAAACAAACATGTGGGTGGAGCACTAGGTCTTGCTAGTAGGCAAAATAGCATTTTCATTTATTTTACGTGCAAAAGGAACCAAGCGAAAAGACCCAAAATTACTCACACTCACACACACAGAAATCCCAATACAGACATTCCTTAGATGTAGTAGGCGAGTTAGCTCTACTTTTTCGTTTACATGTTCTCAGCTAGAGTCGGCTACAACCCTAGCACAAAGATTTTCCTATCTGTCAGACAGGATGATCATAATAGTTAGAGGTCCTAGTACCAGAACGAGATCCACATGTACAATATAATGTCCATGTACAATGTAAATGCAAAGCAGTAAATTTATATAAATAGGATTATTCGCCTGCTAGGAAAATTCTAGTGCACTAATCTTTCTGTTCCCATTTCAAGACCACCTAAAACATTTCTTGCTTCATTTCATTCCTTGATTTTATTGTTATTTTGATTATTATTGTTGTTTTAGGATGGGCAAGCCATGTTATGGGATCTTAATGAAGGCAAACACTTGTACACACTCAATGGTGGAGATATTTTGAATGCCATGACCTTCAGTCCAAACAGATACTGGCTCTGTGCTGCCGCAGGACCAAGCATCAAAATCTGGGTAAGCATTGTGGGATTCAAAATTATTTTAAGGCAATGGTTTAGAATACAAAACAAAAAGTATACAGGCTTGACCCAATGTTTATGACTATGTTTTTTTAGGAATATGTTATTTAGGAAGCATTAGATAAGATTGAAAGTGCAAAATATAATAGGTGATTTGCATTATAGCATCATTTTTACTACTACTACGACTACTACCAGCATTGTTTGCTAATTCTCTTTAATATTATAATTTTTGTGGTACTCCTAGTCATAGACGGAGTACCACTATGTTGTCGCAAATGAGTGAAAGAGTGTAACACAAGATGGCGGCCGGCCTCGCGACCTGGCCTCCACGGGGATCCCACGGCTTACAAATAGCAAATGTCACAAATCAGCAATCAGCCTGTTTTACAGTGGACGTAACCGATTCGCTGTTACTTTCTTCTGGGCACGAATAATGAAATGAAATTTTATGAGTAGTTAGGAAGATTGATAAGCTAAATTGTGTGTTTCGATGATTCGACATCTGATGACGCAATGTGCAGCCTCGACTCTAAGTATCACACACAACTTCGGTGATATAGAAATACCCGATGGCTCCCGATGTATTGACTTCCCATCTTCGGTGAACTTCCGTAGGTACACTTCGGATCCGACACAAAGCACAGGTAGCCCGATTTTGATTTTTTTGACAAAAATAATTTATTTCATAAAATAATTCAAATAAAGCGCGCGATTTGATTGGTCGAGAGACATGTTAGATTTCTTAATTTTAAAAAGTCAGTCCATGTACAATAACATTCCTACGGCAATGTACAACGTTTCCTTCTTGTCTATCGTCTATCGTAACGTTTTTTCTCTATTTTAAGATCGCTTTTGTAGGAGTACCACATGCGCAGTTACTGCGCCTTTAATTAATCCCTGTGGTGATTACAGTGAGGACACCCCAACCGGGACCATGTTGTGTTTTTTTCAATACTTAGAAAACTTGAATCCATTAAGTGAATTTAATAGAACTACTGTATTATTTTGATCACTCAATGTATGTAAATTGAATCCTACTTTATCAGAAGGTTTGAAGCAGTAGACATTAAGCGCAGAAAATAAAAACATAAATAATGTCAAGTGGTCCCAGTTGGTCTCACTGTAATATAACAATGTGTACTAATTATGGTACAAGAGAACATTCAGCAAAGCATCTGGAAGTGTTAGTATTCTATGTCGACATGTAGATCTGCTGTTCATCAAAAGTTCTGTACTGTTATTATCAATTTATTGTATTAGGTATTGGAGGTTTTTAACAATTTGAAGCTCAGTGAAATAAAAATAAATATCACGGAAGGTGCAAGCCGATGTATTTTGTTATTTTTTTATTACAGCCAAATTCACTGTAGGTTAAAACTTTTTTTCTGAACTGTCAATGCAAGAAATTTGGCTTATAAAAAGGGATTTGTTCCACGTTGGAATTTCAACATTAAATTTAAACTAAGAGCAGACACTTAACTCCTATTTAAAATACCACACATAAATCAACTTTATTTATTTGTAACTTTTACAGGATCTTGAAGGCAAGTCCCTTGTCGATGAGCTCCGCCCTGAAATCATCAATATGGGTGGTAAAGTGCAGTCTGCCGACTGCATCTCACTCGCCTGGTCACCAGATGGACAGACACTATTCGCTGGCTATACTGATAATGTCATTAGAGTCTGGCAAGTGACAAGAGCCTAAACCATCCAACCCAAATACTGTACAATTAAACAATAAACAGTTGAATTACATGCTTTGTTTGTTGTCTTCTTTTTGAAGTTCTGTAGGAGTCACTGTTTCTGGTCATGGGTGTTTTGGAGAGAGAAGGGTTGACAAATGCCCAGTTTCATTCTTTGTCGCTTTGCCTTCCCTCAAAGAGACTTTTACACCAGCAAAGTATCAAGAATTACCCTATTTTACTATGACGTCATGGTTTCTTTACATATATAAGAACAGACCTAATTCGGCTAAATAGTTTTTCTCTAGCACATTTTGCTTTGTACTTGAACTTATATATATATATTTTTATTATAAATAGATTTTTAGCCTATTTTTAATTGAATTAAACATGCTGTATCCCCTGTAGAGACCGTGATTCTTAGCATGCAAACAATAGATTTGTTTTGATGTGACATAATGAAATAGGGCAATTGAGTGGTTGTTATGACCTGATTTTTAGCAGAATTCTAATTGGTTGTATGCAAATCATAAATTTAGGAATGACCACAATAAGCATGATGACGTTTTACCCCACATTGCTTTTGTTCACTAATTAGGACTATTGTTTCTGTATTCTAGAGGGAATATAAAATTTGAATATGAAAAGATTTATAAAAAACTATTATGGTATAGAGACAGGGGTAAAACGTCATCACACTTCAGGGCTATTGGGCACTAAAGTTCACTCAGTTTTGCTGGTAAAATAACTATCTTTTTTGTTGTTCGTTTTGTAAAATATAGCTTTTTGGCTTTACAATTTGCTTTTACAAATCAAACAAATTTTGTACTGGATCACTTACAGTACAAAGGGGCCTAGGCTTTAGAGTGCAAACACTAAAAGTGTGCCACATAAATACCACTAAATGGTGCTATTTCATGCGGATTCTATTATGATCTGGCTTATCTCCGGTGTAATATAATTTATGCTCACAAGTGAGGTCACAATAACCGAGAAACAAAAGGAGTATTGTCTTTAAAAATGACTCACTATTGTGACCTCACTTGTGCAGCATAAATTATATTACACTGGAGATAAACTTATGATCTTTCCAAATTCTATTAATAAAAAAATTCGGAAACTAATTAAATTATTTATTCTTTTCTCGTTTTCAAAGCATGTCGCCACTCGAATTCTCATTTGGGCAGCTAAGAAATATAAAAAATGAATATATATACAAGAGAACATTAAGAAGAAAGGAAATTAAAACCTTTGGAAAAAAAGTCGACGAGGATGGGATTCGAACCCACGCGGGCAGAGCCCATTGGATTAGCAGTCCAACGCCTTAACCACTCGGCCACCTCGTCAAGTCATGCATGAAAGATGCAAAAATAATCATTTTATTTTCTTAGAATTTCTTTTGCTAGTAAAAGCCTATCAAGACGTCAAATGAACGAGCATTTGCGTCAATACTTTATTTTTTTAACATTTATTGTTGATTTAGTCGTTTTGATAATATGTTTTTATTTTGTTTTTGAAAAAAATAATAATAATTGGAGTTGATTTACTAACTGTTCATTTTTCAAAAATGGTCGAGTTTGTCATCTAACTATTTCATATTCACATATAGATATTTTCTGGGGAGGTTTCGTTGCTAAGAAACGGGAGAAAAGGAAGCAATGTAAAGTTCAGCCTCGACTCTATGAAGTAATTGTACATGCACAGGAATCCCAATTATTACTCAGTTGCAAAATTGTTGAGACATCGACCGTTCCCTTTCGTGACGTCCCTTTTTTCTTTACACATGTTTTCACCCGCTTCAAATCTCCCCCTTCTCCTGACAATGGCTTTGTTGTGAGTGTTATTCGTCATCAAGGCAGTCAACATTGCGGAGGGGGAGAGGTTAGAGTGAGAACAATACTGAGCGATCTTGTTCTAAATCAATGTCCCAACTAATTTTGCAATTGAGTGTAGCTTGAGTTATTTTTAGCAAAAAAAAAAAAAAAAAAAAAACTAAATAAATAGAATGTAATGAAAAAAAAAACATATCTACTTGTATTGAGATTTTTATTTATATTATTTATAGTGATAAAATTTGGAATTACTCTCTATATATAATTATGACTTGACCATATTATGTAATCAGGATTTCTAGCCTCCGTTGCAGACGTCTTATGTGGCACTGTTCGCCGATTGAAAGGCTCCTCCAAAAAAATGAAAGGAGAACCAAATAAGACGTCTGCAACGGAGGCTACAGGAATTCAGCGTTTTCGAAAATAGTTTTGAATTTGAGTGTTAGCACCCATTTCTTCATATTTGATCGTATCGTATCGTATCGTATCGTAACCATATTTTAAGAGTCTTTTTCGTATGAGTGCCGGGGAAACAGTATCGTATTGTATCGTAACTGCCCTTTCACTAATGAAATTGACTTTCGAATTATCAACCGTATCATATCGGAATTGTCGTAACCGTACCGTTTCCCACTCATGCTAATACGACTGTGGTACTTACCTGTGGCCAGTATTATAGAATATTCTTACTGTACAGTTCAGTTCCACGAATACAAAAATTTCCGTAATAATTAGGGTATCTTTTTCAAAAAGCTTATGCCGGATTTAATAATAATATATAGAAGACAAAATGGAAAACAAAGTTGTTTTCTATTACGATTTCCATGCTATGGGGTAATCTTAGCACACTTTTGACCATGCTTATCCTGCCTTCAACCTCCCACAGACAAAGTACCACCTTTTAAGATCCTTTACTCGTCTAATAATATTTTGTCAAACATTGATAACCACTTATGATAAAGCAAACAAATTCACTTCGACGAACGGCTAGTTTCCGAAAGGTCCATACAGGATACAGTGAAAATCTTTATCTGCAACAAGCACTCGTTATCATCTCCGTAACAATCTACGAGTTTGTAAGAAGGTTTCTAGAACAGAATCTACGCCTCGGTGAAAAATCCCAGATACTTCTCAAGCTTAGTGTCAAATCTAGTGAGTATTACTTGTCAACCTAGAAATATAGTAGAAAATATAGACATGAATGCCTTTGGAATGCCTTTCGCGCTTTACTCAAAACCTCATATTCAATTTACTTATAATGAGATAGGCAATTGTAACGGGATCCGAAATCCAAAAATCTACATTTTTCTTAGCAGAAAAAAGAACTTAGTATCGGGAATTCAGACCTTTGGAATCTGTGAATTAAACTAAAACCTTGCTAGATTCGTTTGTAAATATGGGCTGAGGGCACTCTCACGGTAGCCATATAATTATGTAGCAGTTGGCTCTTGTTCTTGTTTTATAATTAGTCTATCTTGTAATGTAGCGTCCTCTGCAGCGTCCTCGTGTACGTGTGTTATTGGTTTGTATCGTGTAATCGGTAACTTTGTTTTGATTTTTTCGAACTCCCTGATTTAGCAATGAAGGACATTCACAGATTCAACACGGGCTCTCAATCACAAACAGAGCTTTTAGCAGCAATCTCCGTCCCATAAGTCTAAAGCCCGATTTACACGGTACGATTTGTTGCATGCGACTAGTCGTAATTATAACTTCAAAAACTAGTCGCACGCGCCCTAAAACGTGTTTTAGAATGTCCTACGCCTATAGCTTTAGAAGGTTTTGAGCCTTAGTCGTATACTACAAATTGCACGCGACAAAACGTACTGTGTAGATTAGCCTTATAAAGAAGTTGGATGGTGGTACAATTTATTTGCACACATATTCACAAGTTACTTTCAAAGAGGAACTAATAACCAAGAAGTTTTGAGTTTTGTATCAGCGCGCTAAGGTACAGAAAACTTGTATTAACCATGCTTTTGTTTTGTATCGTGTTTTTAGTCATGAGGGGCTTGATGTTGGTCTTCTTGACCATACAGCTGGCATTGATGGGCTCTATAAACGGATTCCCACATCATGAAACGTTTGAAGAAGAGAGCGTCTTTTGGGACGAATTTGAAGGTAGCAATATGAATGCGGATCATTCATTAAGATTTGTAGTCAACATCAAAATGCGTTTGTAGTTATTAGCCAACCAGATTAGGTTTGAGTTTGAAAAATAATACTGAAACCTATGAATTTTTGCACACTTTCACTTGCGAACATATATCCATAGATTTTAAAAATATGGGAATGAAGACAAAAAAAAAAATAAATAAATAAACATGGCAATTAGGTAAATTTATATATATATATATATAATTTATATAACTATTTATTTGTTTTTTACTTTACTTTTCTTGTTTTTACGAAAACTTATCTCATGGAATAAGCACATAATTGAAATCCAAAATAACGGACCTTGATCAATTACTTACAAATCCCAGCGTGCTGTTTTACATAGTATGTGGAATTGCATAATGCGCATTCCAAGATCACCTGGAAAAAAGAAAAACACAATACGTCAGTTTATTTCAATATATTTTTGTAGAAAAAAAACTTTAGTTTAACAAACGTCTGGCTTATTGTCATAATCAAAAACAACATAGGCTATTCAAAAAATCTCAACTATTTCTAAAAATTAGAACGCTCAATGCTACCGTCATGTAAGTTTACATCATCGATAAGCCGTTTGTGTTAAAACCGATCAACCTCCAGCAATGAAAAAAAATAAATAAAAAAGGCACTGTTGTGTCCTGTGCATCCTGTGTATCCCTACAAGCCGGTTAAATATTTTTTACAGGTTCGACAGGCGAAGAGGAATCTGGATCAGGTGAAGAGGAAGAAGAGGAGTCAGAGGAATGGCTTGAAAATCTTGAAGCATTTGAATTTGAACGAGAAGCCGTGCCACCCTCTGGTCTGAGTAAGTCAAATAAATATAAATAAAAAATAAATATTTTACACATCCCATATACATAGTGGTTATTTTTGAGATGGACGCTTAAACTCACTACCCCTACATAGCGATACTTCATGTTTACTAACAAACAAATTGTTATGCTAATGTGCCAACCAGAACCACAATATGCTCTATTGAAATAATGGCCAATCACTGGCTGGTTTACGTCTGCTGAAGTATCGCTATTGATTATTTCAAACACATCTCTTCATGTTGATCTTTGATGAGGGAGGAAAACCGGAAAACCCAAAGAAAAACCCTCGTGGCATGAGAGAGAAACAACACATGAAACAAACTCGGTACACATATCGCTTCGGCCAATCCAGGGATCGAACCGGCGTCCACCCAAGCCACCCTCAAGATCGAATTATATGTCTTTTTTTTTTTGCGTTTTTCCATTAATCTAAAGATTGATTTCTGTCACAACCATACAGTAACTACTATAGGAACAGCCATTGCTTAAGCATATAAATTTTAATAAAAAAAAGTCTCACAATCAAAACACCTGAAGCACACCCTTAAACACTTTAAGAAAAAAAAGTATTAGAGTGCAAACAATTAATCCGTGAAACTTTAGTAATACTAAATAGTGCTATTTTATGCAAATTCTATTGTTTTCTTCTGTTTAATTAGCACTATATTGTTTGCACTCTACTGCACTAAAAAATATACTTGCAAAAATCCTCGATTCTGATTGGTCGAGAGCAGTGCAGTTTAGGCGTTTTTAGGAGTTTTTCTCGTTCAATTTGGATTAATTTGCATTCGTTTTTCAAAAAGTTAAATTGCATTCACCCTACGGGCTCATGCCGTTACAAACTCCAGTTTGAAAAAAAAGGCTAGCTGGTGATGACTAATTGAAAAGTATTTTTTTTTTTCTCAAAATTCCATTCTAACTGTACAGCCTGGTTCACAATGCGACATAATCATAATCTTAATCACAGTCGAAGTTCACGTGTAAACCGCTCTGTCAGCGTGCGAAAGTTGGAACGAAGTTCACAGTTTCTTCAAAAATTCAGATACAAATCAAAACTGATATCCCAAATCATGATAATCAGATTCGGATAAACACAACCAAATGAAGATAAAAGTACTAAGTAAAAAGCATTAACACATTCCCTAGATAACAGAAAACAAGACATCAATCATCCATCCAATTGCATGCACACAGCTATCTCAATTGATTAATTAACTGAAAAACAAGATAAAATGAGAAATGGAAAGTGTTAAGGGATTGTTTCCTTAAGGGTCCTGACTACTTTAGAACAATAACGACGCTTGAAACCTGTGCCCGCGAGCAATTTACCGCTGAGAACGCCGCGCGCGCGCCAAATCCCGCCAAAAGCCAACATAAGAATAACACAAGGAGCCTTCGAAAATTATACTTCAACCAGCCAAAACCCTCATTTTTTGCGCGGGACTCTATACTTTTCTTCATTTTTTCTGAAAGATTTTGTAAAAATCTTTCTTTTGGCAAGATTTGAAAAAATCCTGATGACTTTTCAACATTTCACGCGATGGTAAGTAGTTTAGGGTTTCACTTTTCAAAGCAATTTTAAGTCAAAGACGAAAACAAAACTGTAAATTTTGACAAAGTTTTAAAACATATATAATTTATTTTCACATATTTGTGCAAAATAACGTCTGGTTGAGATTGCCTGTAAAAACTACGTCAACAGCTTTATTAGTTTTTGAGTAATAATTTTATTTGTGAAAAATGCATTTTTCGTCATTTGTTCTTCAAAAATGTCAAAACATGGTTCCGTTCAAAAAATTTTATCTCAAAAACGGGCTCGGGACCATATAGATTTCTATCCATTTTTCGATTAATTGATAAATTCTCTAGAAAATATCTTTCTAAGAAAAATTCGTGATGACTTTTTGCTTAAGTAATCAGGACCCTTAACAGTAGGCACCAGACTTATAATTCCAAATTGAATTTGAAATAGTCTTATTACCTATACAAAAATGGTCAATCCCAGAATCCCGACAGCCCTATCTTTATACGTAGAAACTTGTATTAAATCCAACAAGATCTAGAATGCATCAAATGTCGAGGACACAGCGCGATAAAAATCTATGAAAATCTAAAAAAATATATACATTTCAATGTTAATCTTCCATTTTTGTTTGGTTTACTTGCAGTGATTGACTTTGAGCAGCAACAACACATTGAATACATCACCAGCGATTCGCACGGCACGTCAAAATTCAACCGTGAAAGGGCTTTCCACAAAAATGGAGAGTACGGACTCCATTGGGAGTGGTCTGCAAGATCTATTGGTGACACAAAAAAGGTCGAGCTTGTCTTAAATTTAGCCAGAAGAAAAGCTTCGCGTGGTAAAGATGAAATGAAAAGAGGTGGAATTAAGTTCTGGCTGTATAGAAAACGAGACGAGGCCCCAACCAAGATGGCGATTGTATTTGGAGGAGACGATATTTCAGGTAGCCCTGCAGAAAGTACAGAAACTGTTGTAAATTTGGATTTTCAAGGATGGCGAAGCGTCTGGATATCGTATAAAGAGTTTCCAGAAAATCAATTTAAACTGAATGTCGTCAAGAACGTAACTTTTAAAGTCGAATCAAGCGCATCAGGCTCTTTATATCTAGACATGATTGAGTTCTTGAAGAAAGTGGCTAAGCCAACCAGAGATTTGGTGGTCCCAGAAATTGGTCAGCCCCAAGGAAATGCAAAGTATCCTAACTTAAAGCGCTTTTGGCAGATGTCCTTGCGTTGGTATCAGATTGGCCCACCAAAAAATTTAGGAACCAAGTACGCTGGCAAAAACACTCATGTGGTTGCTGATATCATAGAAATTGAAAACAGGATCGATAATTGGTATTTACACAAAAATGATTCAATTGTATCTTTGGAAAATCACAGACGGGAGGATGGGACAGTTAAAGGTCACGACTTTCAAAGAAGCAAGCAAGAAAGATGGGCTGGTTTATCAAAAATGATCTTAAAAGCTCATGATTACTATTCGAAGATAAATTTTACCTCCAAACGACCCTCACTATTCAGTAGAGACTCTTCGTTTGGGGAAAAAGACGTAAAGACAGACAAAAACGCCATGACCAAATTTGCTTTTGTATTTTATAAGATTCTTCTCCCCCTCTCGCTAGAATTCAACTTTATGAGTAGAGAGAAAACGAAAAAAGATTTGGATGCTGACTATTGTAAAGATCTAGATGCCGAACGTCAAAATCCTGGAAACATTAAACTTTTCAATCATACACTAGCATTTAAATTTGCGGGAAAAAGTTATGCTGCGCGTAAAGTGTTCGAGAACATAGTGAAAACAGAAACACAAACAACCGCTCTAAACTGTATGTCCGTATTGAAAAAACTTGATGATTTTCGGTTTATGTCAATTAAAAGGTTACTTGAATATTTACAAGATCAAGGCTGGGCCGAGGGAAGTGGACTTGGGTCATCTAATCACTTGATGAATCGAGCTGGGTCTGGGTTTATGCACTCGATGTTTTTACTACGAAATGCACTGAGAGCCAAAGCACCAGAGTTACTGACTAAGCTAATAGGCGCTATGAAATGGTACAATGACTTCAATGAGATCTACCAAAGCGATAACGAATACGTCTACGATGGATCCACAGCTGATCGTGTACGAACAATCTTACTTTATCGATTATTTATCATAATAATCGATAATGAATGCCTCGGTAGGCAATTGGATAACTTGGAATTCTATCGTAATTGGGCCAAGCATGCACTACGTATCAACAAAGGTCTTGGTGGCCTGATCAAGCCCGATTACACAACGTTCCATCACAAGACGTTCTACGGTCCAGCCTACGCACCTCATGCTCTTCACAACGCTGCTCTAATACAATTCTTCTTGGAAGGAACTGAGTTCAGTTTACTTCAAGAAACCAAAGATAATATCCGTAAAGCTTTAGAGGTATTTCATATAGCAGCAGTTAAGTATTCAACTCCAAATGGAATTTGTGGTCGTTTTCCAGGGTATTCCAAGGCTGTTCTAGCCGAACACGTCCCAGCGTATGCTTATATCAGTTATATTCATGGTCAATCCTCCACCGATCAGGAAGGCAAACTTGACCGTCCAGAAATGTTTCTGAATCTATTTGATCCACAAAATCCAAGCTTTAGAAAATACGTGATACAAGGGCGGATAACATCACGGATATATTACTGGAATACAATTGGATCTCTTGACGTCATAAGGACCGTACTTTCTTTAGCCGCTTCGAAGAAGATTCAAGCAGCACCTCCTAGTGGTCATTGGAGTAAAAACTTCGCTGCCCTGTCTATCCATCGTCGCAAAGGTTGGAGTGTTGCTGCAAAAGGTTTTAACAGATTTGTGTGGGATTTTGAAGCCAGCAAGCGCGAGAACGTGTACGGAGTTTTTCAAAGCCACGGATCGCTTCAAATATCAAACAGCGAGGATGCATTAAAAGCGTACGATGTTGACAATGGTTGGGATTGGAGGAAAGTTCCTGGAGCGAACACACTACAGATGCCACTAGAGGAGATGGTTGTAACGAAAGCAAGATACTACAACTACAAAGGAAAACTTGCAGGCGGAGTCAGTTTGATCGGTCTCTCCGATAATCCCCTTTTTGCCAATGGTGTATTTGGTATGAACTTTGAACAACCAAAGTATAAGCCAAACTTGAGAAATAGTTTTTTGAAAACTAGATTCAAGTTTAAAAAGTCGTACTTCTTCTATAATGATTTGATTGTGTGTCTCGGGAGCGATATAGAGCTCGGTGCTAATGACAGCGACCATTATATTTTAACTACAATATTCCAAGACAAAATGTTACCCGGAAAAACCGTGTCCTTTGAAGGAAAGACATACACGTGGGGATTAAACGAATTGTGGAAGTTCGGCGAAGATAGAGGCTTAAAGCTCATAGACACGAACGGGAATTTGTACAATGTCAAAGGAGGAGATAGCGTGTTCTTTGCAAAAACAACAGATCGAACAGACTTCCAGATCAACGACAGGTGACAAGGAAACCAAAGGAAGATACGTTCACGCTTGTATAGGACATTCTCCCATACTTTCAAGTAACTACGAATATTCAATAGTTATTGCAGGAGGTGATCAAAGTCTGTTAACAAAGTACAGGGTTATCAGGAAAAATCGATTCGTCCATGCTGTAGAAATTTCAGAATCCTCAAATAAAGCAACATATGGCTACACAGTCTTCGAGGACTTCCAGTCTTCTCCACTGACCGTTGGACCAGTGCACTCAGTTACAAGGCCCTGCATGGTTATGATTGAAAAGAATTCCACGGTTCTCAACATTGCAGTAAGTAATCCAGACTTGAACTTCGACACTGATGAATCTATGGCCAATAAATTGGCCTGTACAAGCTCAAAAAACGAAACTCTCACTCCTAAATCAACTAGAAATGCTAAGTCCAGATTAATGTTCTGTGTTGAGTCTACACCAATAGAGGTTCCTCCAATCGAAGTCACGCTGAATTTGGGAGTGACAAAGATCAAGAAGGTGATGATAGATGGCAAAGAAATACATCCTTTTAATTTTATCTTCGACAACAGTGATCCTTTGAAATCCAGGTTAATCTTTGGAGACCTAAAGAATGGATTCTCTAAAGAAGTGCAGTTCATTGTTTGAAGATATTAGCAGAGTAAAGCGGATAATTAAACAAACAATCATCAATCAGTCAACCAACCAACCAACCAACCAACCAACCAACCAAACAACCAACCAACCAACCAACCAATCAATCAATCAATCAATCAATCAATCAATCAATCAATCAATCAATCAATCAATCAATCAATCAGCAACCATTGACTTGAGCATGTGTAGATATTGATAAGCATTGTACTAGCAAGGAAATAATAAACAATGAAACCAAATAGCGATAGTCCAGTTTCATGTTATACCCAGGCTAAGCCTCTTTAGTATGTCACACATTCTTTAGTACAAGGTACACCTGTGGGAATGCAGTATATCTGGGGAGCAGTATATCTTAAAAAAATAAAATCAAACAATATAACTATCAATGGTTTTGTCTTGACTCTTTTGTGAATTTACCAATAATTAAGGTTAAGCACGTGTAATGAAGAAGTTGAAACTGGTCTATTCGTCAAAATCAAGAAAAACTTACAAGACAATGAAAGGTGTGAATCAATAGTTTCAAAACCACGAGCTAAAAACACTAAGTCGAAGTCAAAACAAACACTATGACGACAGACGTCAGATTCCTTTGCAGTGAATGTCTTCTTTAATTTTGGCTGTCATAAGGTAAGTAAAACATTGATTAAAGATATCCAGATAGCCACGCACGTTGAAGAGGTACTGAGGAGTTCTCTAACCTTGGTAGCGAGGATTTCGGCAATTCCTGATATATTTTATTCTTCTCTTACTTAATGACATGCTATTTAGTATGCAACACCGACCAACTGATATTATAGATGACAAATTGGATTTTTTTAAATTTATTTCCCGTTATCAGTATTCTTCAATGGACAAAATGACTTCTTTGTCTTTGTGCAGACATCAAAACTTGTAAAAAAGTTGCTTCCACATATACGAACAAAGGTTTTATTTGGCACTTTTGATCCCATTTCACAGAAAAACTAACAACAAATGTTTTCAATGATTAATTTTTATAAATAACTCACCTTTTCGTGCTGCAAGCCGAACTTTTATCTTTTTTTTCTTCAAAATTAAGAAAGAACTTTGTCGACGTTTCTAGAAGCTAGCTATCAATACCATGACCTATGAATACAAAATCAGCATGACGACCTGGTTTTAGTTCACGAACATTTGATCTTTTGTCAGGTGTCATGTCTACAGAGCAGTGGTGCATGCCTAAAAAGGCAGTCACCTGTAATGGAGCTGTTAAAAACCGTTAAAATAACAACTACACAGCTACTTGTTATCAAAGACTGCCAACGGGCTAACTAAAGAAACAACTTTAGAACGTGTTACGTAAAACACAACTTTGAGAACTTTGTGGGATTACAAGGAAAGATCAGCGGACTCACTTCATATTTACAGTTGAGTGTATTTGTGTTTAGCTTTCAGTTTTGAAAGCAAAAAGATTATTCATTTTTTAGTATAAAAGTATACGTTTGTTAGCATTTGTCAACATTGTTTTAACACCTTTTTGTCGGTGTGAGAGATATAATTGGGCGTAAAAAATTCAAAATAATTAAGTCTTGACCTTATTAACGCCTTTTTTGTTTGATACTTTATTATGACACATTTAAAATGCTTAATCAAAAATGGCAGAAGAAATTAAATTTATCATATACGGCTGAATTCAGGAGGATACGTCTGTTAAACTGAGCTTTGGTATTTTGAAATATCTGGAACATTTCGTTAAAAAAGAAGGAATTTGAATTGCTTTTAAACAATAGAACTAATCGGCTAACACGCTATAGCAATTTCAATTTTTCCATCCAATTCAAACGACCATGGAGTAAGTTCCGGTGTTGATTGTATTTTGATTTTAAGAATAACGTTCTTATAATTTCCAAAGCTTTTGAATTGGTGCACGTTAGTTGATTCCGTCTATTCCATGACCTTTTAGTATGTTTTAGTCATATTATGTTTTAATGAAATGCGATCTCAATCACATAACAGTTTTACTAAACAGAGCCACACCTCATCAGATTCAAGGTTGGTGATTCAACTTTTATTTTAAAACCCTCATAGAGCGTGTAATTTGTTTTGATTCGACTGTCTGAAAATCTTAGCAAAACTGACAAATATTAAAAAAATGATCGTTAGTGAAAGCTATTACTTGTATTTATCAGGTTTAAATGCCCTTTAACATATGTTACCTGTTCATAAGGTCAATCCCTAGTGACCTTAAAAGTATCAAGTCCCTTTTGTTAAATGACAATCGAGTTTGTATAAATCACAAAAAAAGCCAGATACTACAAACCTTTAGTTTTGAACTTGGGAATTTGTATTTATTAGTACAGAAAAATAATCATTTTCTCTCTTTTTACACAAGAGAACCCCATCGTTTTTACATGTTTCGTTTTTATAGAGCAAAATAGTAATCATTAATATGGAAAACGAAAGTTACAAAAAATAATTAAAATACACTTGATGGAAAGTTTGCCATAATCTTTACTAATAGCCCTTGAAATAAAAAAAGGCCTTATTGAATTTCTTAGCTCATATGTTAAAATTTGTGTTAAATACTTCCACGATTTTATTATATCGCTATATTTCTTCGAGAGGTTATTGATTTTCCTTTTGGTGTGCTTGGTTTTACCAACAAATTTCCCAAAGACGGATGTCAAATGAGGGGTTTATTGATGTTTCCCTGTGTAAATATGGCGCTAATAGCGTGTAACTATATATTTATCTGTTCTTTTAAACAGATTAAAGATCAGGCAAGTCATGGCGAGCCTGATATCAAGCTGGTGGTGCGTTTTTCTGGTGGCACAATTGGTGGTGTCGTCATTTTCATTCCCAGGCAAGTCAACCAGATGATATTTTCTATGTTGTGAAAAAAATTAAACTTAAGACTCTATCTGGCAAAACCATTAATTTTAAAATAGTTCATTTTAGAAATACATCTAATTGGGAAGGTTTTGATATTTTGTTGCCCTGCTTTATTTTAACAATAACATAAAAATTAAAAATGAGTCCAATGAAAAAAAGCAAAAATAAAACACTAGTACAAAAGCTTATAAGTGTGAATATCAGTAAAAATTGAGCAAAATGTCAATTTTCTTGGCCATGGCTCCCAAAATTAACTTAACTCATATTTTGCCTCTTTTAAAAAGGAACTTGCCTAAAGAACCCAAAGAATCCCCATTCCACTACATACGTACCTAGACCTACCTGTAGACAAAATATAAGTCAATTTTTGGAGCAGTGGCCAAGAAAATTGACATTTGCTCGATCCTTACTGACATTCACATGTAAAAGTTTTTGTACTGTTATCATATCTTTGTCTTTCTTCATTAGGACTCAATTATTTATGTATTGGCAAAAAAAAAAAAAAAAAAAAAAAAAAAAAAAAAAAAAAAAAAACAGCCCAACAAAATATTAAAACCTTCCCAAATACATGCATTTCTGAAATGAAATATTGATCTATATTGATATTTTTACCAAATTACCACCAGTACTCACGATAAAGCAAGATAAGGGAACGTCCGATGTACTCATGTAGTATCAATATAATTCCAGGATTTCATTTTAAAAATACAGCTATTTTGGAAGATTTTGGTATTTTCTTGGCCTACTTGATTTTTACCAATGACATACCAAATTTGGGATATGCTAACGTTTCCATGAATTTCAATCAGAGACTTTGGGGAAACATTTATACTTTATTCCTAACATTAAGGCAGATACATCACTTTGAGTACCTACGTCTCACTGTAGACAAAATATGAGCTAAGTCAATTTTGGGAGCCGTGCATGGCCATTAGGAAAATTGAAATTTTGCTCGATTCCATTAGTGGAAATCACAATTTTTTTCCTGAGTGTTTGTCGACTAAATGTCAATTCTTTTAATTCTTAGGTCAAATCAATGGAAGTTGGAGTCGATTTGGAAGGTATTAGTATTATTTTTTATGGAAGATGTGGTGTTGTCACTGGCAATATGCTGTAAATTGATTTAAGAGAGGATGTCGGATATCATCGAGACTCTCATTTCAACGATATTTTACAAACTTTACCTGAATATAGCCTTTGGTTAGCCTTTTTAAAAAAACATATTTAAAACTTCCAGCGAATCTTTTTTTTGAAGAAAATTCGAAGAATTTGAAATCGCCGTTTTCAGACCTTCTGAGGCTCTAAAAATCGTCACGACAACGACCAAAACTCAAAGGGCTACTGAAGCCATAAATCAAGCTGTATTAAAACCAAAATTAGCACACATTAAGTTCATTTATTCCTCGACTAAAATGTATAAAAGTCTTGTTAAATTTTTCAATATTTGTTTTTAGTCCTAGTGATTTTCTAACGGACTTTGAAAACAGCACGGATTTAATAGCTATTTTTATCGATCAAAATCACATTCTGGTATGTCAAAAAAAATTAAATGAACAACATTTCCTGAAAGATACACTCATAAACTTAACTTGATTTGAATTTCAAGCTCCAAATCAAAGTTTTTCAGGCCCTACAATTCAGATTAGAATTCGCAATTACCATGTCTGAACGTCAACATATCAACAAAACTAATCAAAACACAGACACGCGTAGTAGATTTGAGTGTGAGTTTGTTCGATAAATAACGCCTTTTAAATAATATAGAATATCCTAGTAGTATTCGTGCATTAATAATAGCAAGTTTTTGCGCAAATATCAGAGAAATTCTCCAGAGTTATCAGATTATAAGTACCTTGTGTGTGTCATAGGTCAAGCCGCATATCATCGTCTACAGTCCTGTTACTGTTGTCAAATACTCCTTGTATTGTTCTTTTTCTTAATTATCCAAAGAGTCTTTGTACTTATAAACTTAAATAATACATTAATTTTTGAAGCATTTCGGTTATTCATTTGCTTTGCTTTTGTAGCGTAAATGCTAACAAACGTTCAGTTGTTGTTCAAGTTACTTTTTACTGAGATGGGACCTCGAGTCGTATGCCGACGTCCCTCAGTAGTAACGCAACACTTTAAAAAAAACATCCGCGTGACAAACGACGCATTTTCTTATAAAAATACTGTGCAAAGATTTCTATATTAACTCTTGCACCTATAATTATTCATAAGTTTTGCTTTTAGTAGTAAGGACTACAAAACGTAATGTTGAAAATCATAATTTTATTGTGTGGGGGAACCAAACAAGGCTGCATGGGGGAGTTCTAAAGCGCGGCTCTGATGCAAGCAGGCTTGAGGTTAGGGTTAACATTCATTCAATTCATAACACCTTTAAACATATCCTCCATGGTCAATTTTTTTTCCTTGCGTGACCCATATGTGTGCATTTTACAAACATTTAGTGGCAAACCAGTTTGTTTTTCGGGGGGTGGGGGGGGGGAGGATATGTTCAAAGGTAAAATTAAGTGAATGAATGTTAGTTTTTCCTGTGAACATACTATTTTCCTAAATAATTTTGACCAATGCAATTTGTATTCAATCCTGCTTGCATCAGAGCCGCGCTTTAGAACTCCCACATGCAGCCTTGTTTGGTTCCCTCACACAATAAAATTATGATTTTCAACATTACGTTTTGTAGTCCTTACTACTAAAAGCAAAACTGATGAATAATTATAGGTGCAAGAGTTAATATAGAAATCTTTGCACAGTATTTTTATAAGAAAATGCGTCGTTTGTCACGCGGATGTTTTTTTAAAAGTGTTGCGTTACTACTGAGGGACGTCGGCATACGACTCGAGGTCCCATCTCAGTAAAAAGTAACTTGAACAACAACTGAACGTTTGTTAGCATTTACGCTACAAAAGCAAAGCAAATGAATAACCGAAATGCTTCAAAAATTAATGTATTATTTAAGTTTATAAGTACACAAAAGAAACTTCGGATAATTAAGAAAAAGAACAATACAAGGAGGATTGGACAACAGTAACAGGACTGTAGACGATGATATGCGGCTTGACCTATGACACACACAAGGTACTTATAATCTGATAACTCTGGAGAATTTCTCTGATATTTGCGCAAAAACTTGCTATTATTAATGCACGAATACTACTAGGATATTCTATATTATTTAAAAGGCGTTGTTTATCGAACAAACTCACATTCAAATCTACTACGCGTGTCTGTGTTTTGATTAGTTTTGTTGATATGTTGACGTTCAGACATGGTAATTGCGAATTCTAATCTGAATTGTAGGGCCTGAAAAACTTTGATTTGGAGCTTGAAATTCAAATCAAGTTAAGTTTATGAGTGTATCTTTCAGGAAATGTTGTTCATTTAATTTTTTTTGACATACCAGAATGTGATTTTGATCGATAAAAATAGCTATTAAATCCGTGCTGTTTTCAAAGTCCGTTAGAAAATCACTAGGACTAAAAACAAATATTGAAAAATTTAACGAGACTTTTATACATTTTAGTCGAGGAATAAATGAACTTAATGTGTGCTAATTTTGGTTTTAATACAGCTTGATTTATGGCTTCAGTAGCGCTTTGAGGTTTGGTCATTGTCGTGACGAGTTTTAGAGCCTCAGAGGGTCTGAAAACGGCGATTTCAAATTCTTCGAATTTTCTTCAAAAAAAAGATTCGCTGGAAGTTTTAAATATGTTTTTTTTAAAAAGGCTAACCAAAGGCTATATTCAGGTAAAGTTTGTAAAATATCGTTGAAATGAGAGTCTCGATGATATCCGACATCCTCTCTTAATTTTTCATATTGCGTCGCAGAAGTTATGAGGGAGCACTCCATGATCCTCAGACAACTACAGCAACTCCAACACAGCCATCAACATGCCCTCCAGTACAGCCAGATAAGAATGTCTTAAGTAAGTATAAAACAATCATTACTTCTCCCGAGAGCATTTAATTATTAAATCAGGAGATGTCAATGTAGTAGTTCACAGTAACTTTTTGAACTCCGGAAAGGAGTCAGGGTTAGCTTTAAATTAAATATTTGGAATTTATATCAGCAAAATGTGTTGGATTAAAAACGTACTTACAGAAAGGTCAAAAATTAAATGTGCGTATGGCAATTAATTCACTTTAAATTTTTGAAGCGATTTATTTAGTGTAGTTTTAGAAACTACTTATATATTTGCGCCGCAGCGAAGCGTGCCTAGGCGAAGCAAGGGAACATAATAATCGAGTAGGTAGCTAAATTTGACATTTGAACCCCCCCCCCCCCCAAAAAAAAAAAAATAGCTCTTCTGCGTAAACATTTTAGGCAAAATATGAAACTAAATACATGTAAAAACAAAGACAGCATTCACTAAGAGGTCTCTTAGGCTAGTAGTATTATAGTACTGAATCCAACTTACAACTGTGTAACCAGAATTTACGACAAGCTGAAGTGACTGACACAGTTTATTTTACTACTTGATAATAAACTGCAAGGTTCTGGTCGAGTTTGTGGGCTTCTGCACTGTGAACTATCGACAACTCCCTTTTTTGCGGTTTTCAAAGCCGCATAAATGCTTTCCTGCTAGCTGTCCCTTCTTTACGCACCCGTCACGCAACATACCAGCCCCTTAAATACATTGCTCACCCATTCCCTAGGGACACGTCCAAAGCACCATGCTACACCTGCTTGATATTAATCTTAAAAAGTTATAGTACTTTCTTATCAAGGAACTTAACATAAGCATTTGGACGAGAAGCGATGATGAGGACGAGTTGCCAGTAACTTAATAAACGTGCCTGTGCCCTAAATCTTCCTGTGTGATATAATGATTGCATTTTCACAAGTTGTTATCAACAATGAACACGTTTTGACTAACTTGACACACTACTTCAGACACCTCACATTTTTGTGGACAAGCGTCGTCGTCGTCTCTCCCGTTTTCATGTTTGCAGTTGTTTGAATAAACAAAAACCCGTTTGTAAACGTTTAAGTTCGGTTTCTTTCAGCAATTGATCTTGAAAAAGGCAGCGACCTTGGATATTTCCGCATCGAACCCAATGATCCACCCGACTCTAGAATGTCATTGGTCGCTACACATCACAAGAATGGAGAGAAGTCACTGTTCTGGAAATGGCCTGCCAGTGGTACTAGAAAACTCTACCTTGACTTAGCCTTAAAAGGACAAACACGAGACAATACTAAGGAGCTCCAAAACGGTGGCATTAAATTCTGGTTGTATCATCCCGACAAAAGTGTGCAATCAAGAATGAATATAATCTTCACTGGAAAAGATACAGCCAACCAACCCAAAAGCAGCCACACGACAGCTGTACAATTGGACTTTAAAGGATGGCGAGCAGTTTGGATTGGCTACGACGAATTCCCAAGCGATTCTACGGATCCCAGCAATCTTAAAAATCAATTTCAGTTAACCGAATTAGAGACAATTGAATTCGAAATAACCACAAACACAGCGGATTCATTGTACATCGACTTGATTCAGTTTATGAAAAACATCGGAAAGCAATCAAGAGATCTTGTTGTCCCAGTTGTTGGTACGAATTTTGCAGACCGTAAGCCATACTACGCCGAAAAAGATTTTTGGCAAAGGTCACTTCGTTGGCACCAAGAAGGAGAAGCAACAGATTTATTAGACGTGGTTGCAAACAAGGCTGGAAAGAAACACGATATCCAAACGATTACAAACAGGATTGAAAACTGGTACTTGAGCACTGACGAGTCGGTAAAATCGCTTGAAGAATACATCAAAGCCTCGACGGATGGGTATGATTTTCAGGAAGCCAAACAAAAAAGATGGGAAACTTTATCCGAGGATATCACTAATGCCCACACATATTACGCAACCATTGACTTTCCAAACAAACGTCCACCGTTATTCCCAAAAGTATCGGATTATGGAAATGAAAACGTTGAACGAGGCGATGATTCACAAACCAAATTTGGTTTCATATTTCACAAAATTTTATTACCCTTGTCTCTTGAGTTGAACTTTATGAGTAGGACCGCACAAAAAGATTCCCTGAAGGATGCGTATTGTACAGACTGGCAGGATAGTGAAACAGTTGTCGATAAAGATCACATTTCAGCCAGAAAATTTGCCGGCGAAAACTTGGCGTTGAGACAGAAATTTGAAGCCATAGTGTCCGAAGAAAGATTAAAACAAGGTGGACTGGTGTGTGACGAGGTAATCCGTAGACTCAATGAAGAACGTTTCGAGAAAATTAAGAAATTGCTTGAGTATTTAGAGGATCAAGGGTGGGCAGAAGGAAGCGGTCTTGGCTCCATAGACCACGAAATGAATAAAGATGGATCGGGCTTTATGCACTCGATGTTCTTGCTCCGTCACGAATTAAAGAATCCAGCCAATGCTGCTCTAAGAGATCGACTTCTAAAGACAATGAAATGGTATAACGACTTCAATGAAATCTACCAAGCTGATAACGACTACATCTACGATGGGACAACGGCAGATCGCATAAGAACAATTTTTCTCTATCGTTTGTTTATTATAATAATCGATGACGATGACGAAAACAAACAAATAAACAACATGGAATACTTTAAAACGTGGGGTAAACATGCGCTGAGAATCAACAAGGCTCTTGGTGGACTGATCAAACCTGATTACACAGGATTTCACCACAAAGCTTTCTACGGGGTTGCTTATGTCCCTCATGCTCTACACAACGCGGCGTTGATTCAGTACTTCCTTGAAGGCACTAACTTTGCTCTACCTGAGGAAACTACAAGTAACATTCGTAAAAGTCTTGAGGTCATGAGGATGGTTTCTGTTAAGTATTCTACACCAAATGGTCTATGCGGACGATTTCCATCTTATAACCGAGCAATTCTAGCAGAGCATGTCCCTGCGTATGCATATATTAGTTACAAACATGGCGCAACCGCCACTGAAGACGAAGCCTACAAACCAGCAATGTTTCTTAGACTGTTTACACCAAGTCAGAATGGCAACTCACCGCTTGATACTTATTTAACTGATGGTAACCTCAAATCTGGAATCTACTACTGGAACACCATAGGCTCCCTTGATGTTTTGAAGAATGTTAAAACACTTCCTTGTCAAGAAGAATGCTCAGCAGAATCGTCACCTCAAGGCCACTGGAGTAAGAACTTTGCGACTTTGTCAATCCAGCGACGTAGAGAATGGAGTGTAGCTGTTAAAGGCATGGGCAAGTACACGTGGGACTACGAAAGCAGTCTAAAAGAAAATGTGCTAGGCATGTTTGGCAGTCATGGATCGTTACAAATCTCAAACAGCGAGGATGCTTTAGAGGCATATGACGTCACTAATGGTTGGGACTGGAGAAAAATACCCGGTACAACTACTATTGAAGTACCATTTGACAAGATGCGACTGAAAAAGGCAAGGAACTACAACTATAGAGGGAAATTCGCTGGTGGAGTAACCTTGATTGGCAATGCAGACGACCTTAAGCTTGCAAATGGAGCATTTGGAATGCTATTCAAACAACCAAAATACAGGCCATATGAAAAAGGAAGCAATCCACTCAAAAAGTCCGAATTGAAATTTTACAAGTCTTATTTCTTCTACAACGACCTTATAGTTTGTCTAGGCAGTGGAATCAAACTTGGTTCACGATCAACATTAGCCAATGCACAGACAACTTTGTTTCAAGATAAAATTTATGGCTCGAAAACCATTTACGTTGGAACTACAGAAAAAACTGCAAATTTTAAGGAGGAAATTACATCAGGTTCTTCAACACTCAAAGACACCAATGGTAACTTATACAAGGTTAACATTGGAAACAATAAACTCATAGTTCAAATATCAGATCAAACTTCGAAGACTAGCAAAGGATGTACAGACACAACTGGAAAATTCGCCCTTGCTTATCTCTCACACGAAAATGCCAAAACCTCACGAAAAAATTATGAATACGCCATAGTGGTTTCAGGAGGAGACAGAGATCTTCTCGATAAGTACACTGTTATTCAAAAGAACAGCAAAGCTCATGTTATAAAGATTGAACAATCCCCCAACAGTCAGGAGAAAACTTATGGATATGCGGTTTTCAAAGAAACACCACCGACAAGCCCTCTTTCCAGCAGGGGTGTCCTAAGAACTGTTAGCGCTCGCTGTATGATTATGATAGAAAAGAAGGCCACAACTATGAACTTAGCCATAAGCGATCCAGTGATAAGCTTCAAGAATGATCCTGAAATGCGTGGAAAGAAAACCTGCACTGACATAGATAGAGGAAACAGCCAAAGCGGGACATTGGAACCAAAAACGTCTGAAGAAGTTGGATCCCAGTTGATGTACTGCAAAGAGGCAAGGAGAAAAGTGATCAAAGTCAAGTTCAGAAGTCCTTTCACAAGAATAGTCAAAGTCAAAGTCGACGGTGTGGAAGAACTTTCAACTTCAGACCATGTTGTTGCTGATAGTACTATGACAGAACTGGAGTTCAAGAATCTAAAGAATGGCTTCACTACAGAAGTTCAACTGGAAATATAATCTGAAGCAGCTGATATCAAGTAAAATATGTTGAAAATTAACTTAAGCTTGATGAGAAGATTAAATCAAAAATCTCAAGACGCACAAACAATATAGAAACCAATCGGACAAAATTTGAAAAAAAGTAAAGTCTTAACAGTTAAATTATAACACAAAAATCAATCATTTTAACTGGACAAAATTGAATTTAGTACATGAAACATGTATATTGCATGGAATAAAAGCGTTCAACAAAAAAGTAGAATTCGTTGGTTTGTTACTATTTATTCAAAGCACTTAACAGATTCATACTTACAGTTCATTTTCATTGAGCACAAAACGCACAAAAAGGTTAACGAGAGTAAACAGTCACACAATGATGGAAACCATTGCACGCAACAATTATTTTTCAAAAACGCGTTGCAGAACCCAGACCTTGTAGTATGACCTTTGGTCGCCCCTTAGGTTTTCAAAGGATTCAGGATCTCAATGAAGGATTGCAGATTTTGTATTCCGTCTATATTCACGACAACAGTTTCAGGATTCGGTACGTACGTGTCAGATGAATTTCGGGTTTCCATTTTCAGTGCTCCCATTGATAACAGGGTGTTTTAACCCTGAAAGGACTACCCTGTTTAAATGAAGGTGTTTATCTATCTATATACGGGGTTAACTTGAGGATTCTAACTTAACTTCTATGCAATAGAACCTCTAAAAAATACTATTTCAAAATAGATTGGAAAACGATTTTCGGTGAAATGAAATTTGATTATTGTCACTTTTAAGGAACTTCTCCAACCGGTTCCCATTCAGAAGGAATGTTTTGGATCGATAAGAGTGTCATACTTTTAATGAACAGCTCGGTTTAGAACACATCACTTACAAAATCAGAATATCATAATTAAGTCAACTTTCCTGTAGCATGTCAAGTGTCTACCTGAGTACTTAAGTACCTCGTTGGAAAGAATACAGAAACGTACTTCAAAGGTTGTATATGGTTATTATATTTCATACAAGGACGTACTAAATCTACCAGGACTCTCCTCCTTGTATCACACGAAAGAAGAACACTATAGGAATTTCTTTAAGAAAATTATTTCGAACAAAGATGACAAACTTTACCAACTTTTACCTTTTAACTAGACGCATATCTGCGTGAACTCGGGCTTCTCGTTAACCTATTTAATTTATCTGTTTGTTTCGCTGTTTTTAAGCGCTGAAACTAAAAAAATGAAATTAAAATGATAAAATAATGCTTCTCAGATAATTAAATTGCGCTTCTTACAATAAAGGCATCTTCCTTTGTGATGTTTGTTGCTTTTGGAAGGTTTCTCGAATATCATATTTTCTATTTCAAAAATGTCCTTAAAAATGTGTTTATATAGGAAGTGACTGTAACGATACTGAGTTTTGAGTATGAAATAACAGCTTTCGACCATTATTATTATAATTTAGCTTGTCTTTTCTTTGACGGACATATCTTTGTCACTGTTACCGCGATCTACCGCTTTTTCGGCTCTTGGGATTCCTGTGCAACAACAAAAACTTGACTAAGGGAAATTGAAGTTGTTATTGATGGATAAAAAAGTTACATCAAAGCAAAACCGAAGAAAATCTAAACGAACTGATGGAAAACAAGGTGAAAATACACGCGGTAAGTTTGTTGCATGTTCTATTCAAAACTTTATATTTTTACTTTTACTGCAGTGAGTAACCGTTTTGACAAACCAATCCATCCTAGATCTAAAGAATGTTGATTACACATAATATTATGAGATATCCATTGATTTCTGAACTTGACTTGAGAAACATGGCCGCTCACGTTGAACCAAAACATAATTTCTAAGCAAAATATATTCAATTCCCTCCACAAACATCACTGATACAAACGGTTGACAATTAAAATAATTGACTAGAGATCACAACACCGTGATATTTGATTCTGCTCGACTGACGTTTTCCAACAAATTCATATACGAAGCAAGGCTGTCGCAAGAGTTGTGCTAAACTCACATCGCTTTTGTTTATTTCAAATTTGCCAAATCATAACTCGACATTTTTCTTTCTCTTTTAATTTCAGTTATCGCCAATCCAAAATACATTAAGCAATGAGTAAATACTGTGGACGTTTTGCGAAGCGTTTACCACGGTGAAGTCTCCCGATCTCAGTGAACCAAACATTACGGCATGTTTATAATATAATAAATATACTTCAATTTGTTAAAAAAAAATTATTGTAAATATTTAAAAAAAGTTGAAATAAATTAAGAATAGATTATTTTGATTTTCATTGAGAGAACTAGTATACGATCGTCGTTTCAAGGCGATGAGAAATGTGTCAGGGGTGGTGCGGGGAGATTTGTCAAAAAATCTGCGTTTTGTGACTGAAGACGAAGACAAAAACAGCCGAAAATTAAACTCGGGCCCTCCTTTGGAAGCCTGAGTCATAATACATATCAAATAATTGTTGCCTTCGTGTGGGATCCCTGTGGGAGTTGGGCCTCCAGAAACCGAGTCTATGGGGGATAAAAGTGAGATTTAAGAGCAATTCATCCCCATTCCCGGTCTTTAATATAAATAACTCATAACAGTAATTCAATTCACAACGTAGTATTACAACATAACGAAGCCTGTTTGGTGTAGGAATATTGGCATTTCATAGTAATATACATATATAGTTTAAACTATTATTTAGTGTTAAAACAAAACAATCTCAACAAAAGGGAGTTGTTGCTATTGAAATAACAGTAATTGCAACAAAGACACTGGTAAAAACAGTAACTCAGTACATTTGAAAATGTGTAGCAAGTAATATAAAATAACAGTAACAGGAATGTATCGTGTTGAATGGGTGTGAATAAACCTATAGTGGTATGAGTTATTTGGCCAAATAGGCACAATAAGCGAAAGCTAAATAACTCATTGTACATTTTACGGCGTGAACCTGAGTAAAAGGGGGAGGGAAGGGCAATTTCAAAAATACCAAATAAATTGACATACGTTTTTACAACAACGTATAAATAGGTTTACAAATAAAAGGGTATAATTAACTAAATGAATATCAATTTATACAAAAACGACTTGGAAAGAAAACCAAAATTACAATTGAAGTTTTACAGATTAAAGTGGAAAAGCTGTTGGTTGAGTGTGGGCTTTTCCCAAAAGATTATGAATTGCTTAAACTGCACGGTACTTTGAACATGGTCAAGTATTGTGAATGACTTAGTCGAAGCCCGAGCATGACAAGCCTGGAAATATGTTTGTAAATGTGCGAGGCCTTATCGGTCCTGAAGTGCTCGTTTATCCGTGTTGTTAGATGTCGTGAGGTTTCACCGACATAGCAATCTCTACAGCTTGCACAACTAAATTTATAAACAGCACAAGATCTGAGCCCTCTGGGAATAGGGTCTGTCACAATTAACATTGATTTGATCTAATTACCAAAGAAAAACTATTTTGATCTTTATACCGTCATTGCGGAAACGTCTAAAAATATTATCTGCTACTTATCAACATAAGTTCATGTGATCAGAAACTGAATGTTTGACATGCAGCTGTGACCAGACTTGGCATCTACAAACGCGAATCTGCTCGGCCACAACATCGTGTTCTGTGACACTGAGCAAGTGTTAATGTTAACCACCCTCGTCTCCCAGCTCACACGGCTTGTTTGACACCTGATTAAAGATCACAATATATTTGGAGATTTTTAGCACGTGGCCAAACAAATCAAAATGGTCGACAATCACGTGTCAAACAAGCCGGTGCCAGGGTCAATATGTGAGCGACCCATCGTTAAGAAAAAGAGCGAACAAAGAGGCCCTGGGACGAAGTTTGATAGATAATCGTTTGACGTAAAGAACGCAATGCTTCCTAGCCGAGACGCCGTCTATAATCCGAAACGTCAGTAAGCACCCTCTTCTTTTTACGTTGTATAACTTAAATTTTGACAACTATTCCGTTAATAAAGGAATGAAAGGACGCAAGATTGGCATTGTGACACATTGTGGCAGCTTCCACTTGCGCTGATAGCTGCATTTCCGTTCAATTTTTTCTCTGGGCGTCAAGTACACATCCACAGCGTAGCTTGGCGTAGACTGCCTTGTGTGTGATCATCAATCGGAAACACCGCTTCTGTCATTAATATCACTTCCGTTGGAAAGTCAATTCTGGACTTCCGGTACAGATGCACCATGACTTAAATTGATATCCCCTTGTGGACGTTTCTGAAACACATCCCGTATCTCCATTTTCAGTTCTCTTCTGTGATTTCCACGACTTTGACGAAAAAAACATGAGAAAACCTTCTTGAGCTCAAGTCGGAATGGTCTGTTGAAGAAGCCGTAGACAAATGGCGTACAAGCACTGCTAAGAGCAACCAGATCGTTCAGAACGCGAACTGCGACGGGTGGAATTTCTACTTTGGCCGTCGTGATTACCAACAACGCTGCAGAGACCGGTAGCCAGCAGATGACGAACGTGAAGACGACAGCGAATAAGGTGTAGGTGACTTTGACCTCGTCAACTCCTACACGGAGGTCTCCTGAATTGCTTCGAACACTCATTGAACTAAAGATTCTTTGTCTGTGCTTACGAACAAAGCGTGATACAGCGGCGTAGCAAAGCACGATGCAAACCATTGGAAAAGCAATGAATAAAATCGTAGCAAAGATTGTATACGATTTTTGTGCTTTACGATTGTAGAAGGACATACTGCAAGCGGCGGAGTGTGGCCTAAAGACGAACCGGGCCGAGCTAGTGATTATGGGTGCCACGCGGAATACCGCAGGAAATCCCCATACGCAAGCTATCAATACCAGAGTTCGTTTCGACGTGAATATACAGCGATATGTATTAGGATGTATGATTCTGATATATCGGTTCAAAGCGATTAAAGTGATAATGTACAATGAAACATGGATTAAGTATTTGCTGAAGAACCCAAATATGTCACATCCTATCCTATCGAACATCCAGTGACCGCTGACCGCTGTTGCCGCAGCCATTGGTAGTGTTATACAAGCGGTGGCCAAGTCGTTGACTGCCAAGAAAACGACGAGCATGTTAGTCATTGTTTGCAGCGGTTTTCTCTTATAGATGACGTAACAGATGATGAGGTTTCCGAAGAATATGATGACGTCAAGAGTTACCAAGGTGACAGATTCGAGGACAGTCCATGTGGTTGAGCGAGGAGGGACTTGGTACGACATCTTTCAACTATCTGCAATAAACCAAATGAACTACATGACTTCAGTAAATATAAATGATGAATTCGTCTTAATAGTTTAAGCGCGCGCTTTCAATAAAATAAAAGAAACTCGAAAACTGAGCAGTGAATTTTTGGCAATTTTCAAATTACTATTTTAGTAGCAGAACAGTGTCATTCGCAAATTTTCAATGACCTTCCAACTACAGAAGTTTTATTTAATTCAGCAAAAACAAAACATTTTTATTAAACACGATAACGTAATAGTTTTTACAATGAATATTACGGTAAGAATCATGTTTTATCTTGACAACGTTTCGGTGTCGCTGATACCATAATCAGGTCTAAAAAAATATATTAAAAAATATATTCCAAACATTATTCCGTTATTGCTAAGGTTCATTGAACTCAAATCCATACAATGTTTTTGAAAAAACATGACCGCTTAAAATTAGAGTTAAAGTATTTTTTTTCTACGTTAAAAATGAGCTTTAGCTTTATGATGGCCGGTTACGTGATAATGTGTACAAAAAATGAATTTGTGACTCAAAGAAAAATAGTCCGTCCATGAGCTTTTTTGGCAGTTGATGTTTTGAAAAAAATCTCTAAACTTCTAAGATCCGAGACTGCCCACAACTATATGTGGCCTTCTTAAGTCCGAAAAAACTTAAAAACTCAATTTCTATCTCGAAATCTTTACAAAATGAGTTAACTTCCACAGCAGAATTTGGACGTTAACTATTTCGGACTCATACATATTTCTGTGCGCACATTTTAAATTCCTATCACCGGATAAAGTCCAAATAAATTCTTGTGTAGTAGATAATTTTTAGCCAGTGGGCAAATTTCCAGGCTTCAAGCACATGACATCTTGACCGTCGATCAATTTCAAAGAAAGTGGAACTTATTTCAAATCACCCAAGAAAGTTTAAGGTAATTACACAGGAATAGATTCTACCTGTAAAAATCGCTGTTTTTCTGATATTTTACAGTTTTTGAGTTGATAATCATCTTAAAAGAAAAATAAGTTGGGGTCACCGATTTCGTTTTCGAGATAATTGCCTCCAAACACAAGGTGTTTTTGCCTATTACGCGCGCAAATTCGCACAATTTTTTCAAAATCATTTACAGGTTTGTCTAATTCTAGAAAGCATGTTTACTTTTCCTAATACTAAAAACCTTAGTAGCACTACTTGGAATAGTCTTTAATCTTATCACCTACTATTTTTTTGGTGGTCCACGAGACATTATCTTAGTTTGTGTGCCATGTAAGTGAAGTGTTCCTCCTCTAAAATATTCCATTTTAGCTCTTCTGGAGGTCGTTTCTAACTCCTAAAACTGTGAATTATTCAAAAACCTACCTGTAAATTTTTTTGATTTCTAAATATGTTGTAGGATTTATTGTGACAAAAATATTTTTGAAATAAAAACTGGGGGTCACCGAATTCGTAACGGAGTTATTTTCGTTTGAATACGCAATTTTTGGCTTTTTACTTTGGGCCACCTGTGTAAATATACCACAGGAAGCCATTATGGTAAATCATCGAGCACGAAAAAGCAGCCGTTCAGCGAAAGGAATTCAGGGAGAAAACGATTCAATTTTTACTTTCCTCCAAACAGAGTGGTTGTAACATCTTTTGCACCATCTGGTATCATTCCTAAGTTGATAATTAATGGCTTTTTTGGTTATATTTTCTCATTGCAATAGCGCGCGCGGAAAATTACTGCCATTTTAAATTTTTACAGTTTGTGTTGCAGTTAGCGTGCGCAGAAGACGTGCGCAGTGCAAAACTGTGGAATTACCTTAAGAAGAGTTATTACGTAAAAAATTCGAAACGGTAGTCACGCTGTAATGAATTCAAAATCCTATTGGACTGTCGCAGGAAGTTATCTGTATAGAAAAGTCAAGGTTATATAAATGAACTGAATTTCTTGCAAGATATAATTGTCAGTCGTCAGGAAACATGCGGATGTAATTTCGAAATTATTTTTGTCATCGTACATTAGTTGTCTTGAACTTTGATGGTTTCCTAACAAAAGTGAGCTCTTCTTCATCTTGATTAAATTGAATTAATTTTTTGTACATTACAGGGGCAGCGGAACCGGGGGACGACGTTCACGGTCCCCCCCCCCCCCCCACAAAATATATTGGGGGAGGGGGGGGCTCGGCCCCCCCACAAAATATTAGTTAAAAGACATTAATGCATGAGTTTACACAGTCAAAAAAATTGTTTTGTGATTTTGGGGTGGGGGATGGGGAGGGGAGGGGTAAGGGATTATATTGCCCCCCCCCTCCCCTAAGGCTGTTACTGTTCCGCCGCACCTGCATTAAAATTAAAAAGATTTAATTAAAATGTTTCTCTGTTCTATTCTAGTATTAAAAATAAAGTAGATTTTAATGTGAGAATCTTTTTGAGAAAATTTTTCGATTCCACGAAATAAACACAAAAATGTCAATAAGAAAGTGAAATTGTCAAAAAAGCTTTTATAGGTAGTCTTAAAAGGAAAAAGAAAGAAAATAGCTAATAAACTTGCCGATTCGCAAACAAGAAGCGGAGCATCGCCAAACGAAGAAACAACAAAATCAATCAACAGACAAGCAAAAAACAACAAAAAATACCAATACCAAGAAGATCCAACAATGATAAAAATATATTAAAAATATATAGCACCGTATGTCCCTCGTTGTTTAACACTGGAAAAAAGCAAACAACGCAGTGTTGTTTTTGAAGTGATTTTGCCAATTCCTACGACGCAAAACGAAAAAAAAAAAATGAAAAAGATGCCGCAAATATATTTTATGAACTTTTTAACTGATGTTTTCATTGAAAGGTTTTGATGCTGAAAATTTGTACTTTGAAAATTTGAACTTGTATCTTGAAAAAAATCTCGACTAATTTACCTTACCAAATCACGAGTCTTGTGTCTTTTTCAACCCACTCTAGTCGACTATATTTGCCTTACGCACTTGTAGTCTTTCAAACTTCCTGCTTTTTAGTTTATATTAGAAGAACATATAAGAAGGATATACTACTTGCTGACGTCATTGAATTGAAAGTATTTAAGACAAGTTTATAAGAAAAGTCTTAAAGTCAATTGGCTGTTTTATTGACACAAGTGTGTCATATGATATAACGATAAAACTCTCTTATGATCAAGTACTGTAACTAAATACAATAAAATATAAATAAAACATAGATGGAATGTTGCCACCTTATTGTATTCCATGTTCGAGAGTCTGTATACTTTTGCGAGATTTCGATTTTTTTTCTAACGCAGTGGTTCATCTAAATATATAGAATTAGCTATTTCTATATAAGGACAATATAATCCATATTGCTGATCTTCACCCTCAAAAAACGTCCGAAACGTCAGTATTCTTTACATTTTTTACGATAATTCTTTTCATTTTTAAAAATTGGATTCTTAGAAACAAAGATGCATTATTTCCGAACAAACGTACATACAGAAATTATATTTCGCGAATTTTCTAGGAGTGCCCCAAATTAAATATCCAAAGAGAACAAACATACAATTTGATGATAGTTTCGTTTTCGAGTTTATTGATCTAACCAGAAGTACAAAATTAAATCTATTATGTCTTGACATACATTGATTATAACTTCCTATTTATTTTTCAAGGATTCAATTGCTTTTTATTGAAAGTACTTCTCATAAGTTATCACATATCAATATTTTGAAAATTTGTTTTATTGAAAAGTTTTGTTTTGATCTTAGTCATTAATCGAAGTTATTTTTTCATTGTTTTGAATGTCGAAAAACTGACGTAAACTAACAAATTCTATTTCTAGAAACCACACTGACGCCATTTGTGTAATTTTATGACATTCAAGTTAATCATATCAGTATGGATTTTAATTTAACTTTCGCTTCTTTCATAATATGTCAATTTAATCTATTTTACTAAAATCCGGATGATTGCATATTTTTAATTTTATTTACTCATTAAGTATTTGTATATAATAAAACTTATCTATCTTTGTTGACAAAGTAACCATGCTATAACATTATTGTCGGTATAAAATTGGAATTGACGATTGGGTTTTAAACTTGAACCTAGGTACTAATAAGTTCAATCAAGTTGGAGTCGGTTTTTGTACGGCCCTGCAAGCGGCTAAGGGACGGACCATTAGATATTTGAGGGGAGAATGGGCAATTTTTTATTTTTAATTTTTTTCAGGATATTTTTTTCCCATGTGATGGTTGTGTACGATATTTTTTATTGGTACATCTGCTGTGCACGATTTTTTTTCTCTGTTTAAGGCTTTGCTCGATATTTTTTGTGATATTTCCCACCCCCATCCCCCATCGAATATCTAATGGTCCTTCCCTAAGGGGGATTTTTCTGATTGCAGGATATTTTTATACCCGCGACTGAATAGACCTTTCTCATAATGGCCCTCAACTAACTATCCCAAAGTTAATAATCAAAGGATAGACATTCGCCTTAATAATATCTTGTGAAAGTTTGAGAAACATAGATTGAACTTTTAGGAAGATATAAGCATTGGAAAATTAGCAAAAATACCAAAACGAGGCCAGCCAGGCGTCGGCAACAAATTACATACAATTTCTTATAATTTTATCCTAGCAGAACTTTTTACACTTTTTGTCTAGAACAGTGAAGCTTTCCATGAATGTTCATGATACGTCTTTTATTCCAGTTCAACAAAATATGAAAAAAGTTAATTTTCCGCCGTTATGAGAAAGGTGTATGTTGACGATGGAATTTCTAGTAACTGAAATTATTATATACGCTATATTAAATTTCTATTTTAAAAGAGCACCATGCATGTTTGAAAATAAAACTGAAACCAAAAGCTTAGTTCGGGATATGTTTGTTTATTTAAATAATAATAATAAAAAATTTCTAAATATTGGTAAGAAGAAGTATTGATGTGACGGGAGATCCAAGGTATACAACGACGGTGGCTTTAACTCTAAATGGACTACAGGTGTTTTAAAATTCTTAATTCCTAGCCTATGTTGTTTGTACTAGCAGTAGCTACAGTTATTGATAGAATTAACATGTGCAAAAAAAATGGTAATTTAAAACAAATGCATGATGGCAGACCGAGACTTGGAAATAAACAATCTGAACAAAGGCGAGGACCAAAATAACGCCGTTTCATTTCTTACCTTAAAAATCACGATGTTCTGAAAGGAAGCAATGGTCTTTATGCCCATTAACCAACATTAACAGGAAAACGAGAAATTATCACGTTACCAAAAACAAAGGAAACAATAATAAAAACAAACCAATGTTCATGTGCTATATAATAGATTAAAATGCTCAACGAGACATGCTACTGCAAAATTCTTGTTATTATAGTTGAAGTTTTATCAATCTGTTCACATATTATAGGTGTTGTCGGACAAAATTAATTTCAGACTACTAGTGCTCACGAAAACATCTAAATGGATACAATGAGTTTAGCGCGCGATAACAAAAGATTTCAGGAAAATAGAAATATAAAGATAATACATGGGCATAAAGAAAAGAAAAGCAAATTATAAGTGAAGGAGGGCATTTTTTTTGTTTCGCTTCAAGATAAGGTAGACACAGACTTAAATTGATAAAGAAACAGGAAGGTGAAGAGATAGCTGACGAAATAAGGCGAAAAGAGGAAGAAAAACAACTTAGAAAATGATATAGATTAGATTTTAGACTGTTAATTTAAGGTAATACAGTAGTTTTGCAGTGCACATTTCTGCACACGAGAGATTTCACAATTTTTAAATGAGTTTCTATTATAGTACATCCGAAAAAAAACTCTTAAAATATAATTACGAACATTTCGGATATTTTCTAGAGAAAAAAAAATTCTGAAAACTCGTCCCGATCCCCCTAGGAAAACCCCTGTTTTTGTCAACAAAATGACTATTTTTTTCAAAATCTCTCGCAAACCAGCACGGTGACCTATTTTTCGTATTCAAGTGAACTACTGGTAAGGATTTAAGAAGTTGATGCCCCCTTTTTTATTTCATTTTTGTGACATCTCAAAAACTTTTAGTAAAGCGTTTCAAAAAATTCCTCGGTCGGTTTTATTTCTACGGATTTACCTTAAAAGTATAATCGTCGGTGTCATTGGATCTGAAAAATCATCAATAATAAAATTTCCGAGAAAGGAATAAAAAAAATCAAATTCAAATGAAAAAAAGTGAAAATGATCTATACTCTAATTGCAAGAATATCAAATGAAAAATATCAATTAATGGCAAGAAATGCCCCCACATAATCGTTACATGAAATTGTGAGTTTATGCAGACAACCACACTATAATAAAATATTTACTATCTTTCAATCGGAAAGATTTTAGATTTGTACATCATACTACAAGAGTACATTTACTAAGCACAACCCCATGTGGCCAGAGGATTGTCACGAAAAAAAACCCAGTAGTCATTTAGGGGCTGTTTTTATGGAGTCAGTTAGCCCGATTTAGTGGGCTAGTTTCTTTTGTGTTCAAGCTATCAGAGCGTAAACCAAAAGAAACCAACCTATTAAACCGGGCTGGGTCATTCCATTCAAATAGCCCCTAATGAAGAAAGAAATACATCTAACTTAGAGAATGGCTTGCAGGAAAAAAGAGCGTTATTAGCCAGTCTACTTGTGTAATGTATTTTTAGTTATGTACTAAAAAACTGCCACAAACGAAAGGGAAAACAGTAGGAGAATATAGATTAAATTGTACAGAGATAGATAAATATATATTTTATAGATAGATATTTTATTTATTAACCTCCTTAAACTCTACATGCATATCAGATTTTCATTAAAAAAATAAACAGAATTACAAAATATATACAAAAAGAATGAAAAAAGAAATTTGAAGAATTTTTAACCAGGTGTAAGTTTGCATGATGTTAAGTTTTTTTTATATTTTCTTGATTAAGTATTTATATTTTTATATTTTTATACTGCTGTTCATTTTGTTGTCAGTGCAGTTATGTATTGAGCAAGTGTTTTATGAACACAACCTAAAAACAAATATTTTTTTTTCCAATGATGCGTCACCGAAGAAAGCTGTAAATCACTTGCATGATTATTTTGCTGGAGTATCCTTTTTCTGACTCATTTTTCTGACACACAATTTCCCGTTTTTCCCTAAACTGCGAAATTTATTATAATTTCATTCCGTTAATTATAGAAAGAAATTTAAAAATTTGGAAAACACAAAATACGCTAAAGTACACTTGTCTAATCGGAAAGCCAACCGTATTGTTTAAATTTCTAAGTTAAATTTAAGAAAATTAAAATAAAACACGGAGCTAGCAGTCCATAGAAAAATTCAAAATTCCTTACCTTTTAAGCTATCGATCGAGAGTTAGAAACAGCTGTGTTTGAAGATCGTATTTGAATCACTTCACTTTTCAAAATCTATCCTTTTCAAATGAACATAATCTGTTTCAATCCTAGCAATATGTCTAAGAACTTCTTCTTGTAGCGTATTTAATACAAAATTCACTTTAACTTCTCAACATGTATAGTAGCCCTCAGAAACTGTATGCGTTTACTCTATTCCCAGACAGATAAGCGTATATACATCTGTTTCAAAAACCTTGTCAAAAACAAATATATGGATAGGTGACGAAGAAATGACAATACCACGACCGAATGGAACTGTGGGAAAACGTTTCTTAGTATTTCGAGAATATATCACTGAAGATCATGTACAAACCATCAACATTTGTCACCCATTGACTTGTTAAGCAAACAAAATCATTATATATATATATATTTATATTGCTGCTTACTTCTCAATGTTACTGTACAAAATTCCCTCAATCCTTTCCGTCGAGCTATATCGCCTTACGACATCCTGTCCGACAACATTGTTTAAAATCGCTGTACATGTTTATGACGACAGAAGCATCAGTTCTGCGTTGGTGTTTGTAACAAAATAGCTCCTGTAGAAATTATACGTTATCCACAGTTTAAAAGTGTTAATGACGATGCAGAAGCTAATTTATCGAGGAAAAAAAGTGTTGGTGACGCTTAACACGTTTTAGAATACCGCGTCGGAGTTTTAATAATTTTAAAACATCAATTGTAACATCACTTATAAAGGGAGCGATACTAATGTTAAGGTGGTTCTAAATTGAGTAGCCCTCGGCGCGCTACAAACATCTCTTCTTCAAATCGCTTATTTTATGTTGCGCATAATCCAGTTCTCAATGTAACTTTACAGATAGACGCTTTGACAATTTCAAATGTCAGCGTTTTCACATTAATCAAATATGATGTTTGTAAAAACACTGACATTCAAATATTTCATCGTTTCAAACTGCCATCTATATGACATAAAATGAGCACGGACGACTCCAGATATTTTGACGTTATAGATTTCAGTGAGAGCGACTGATAATTAATAATCTATAAATTCAAACCTTTTCCAAAACGGGAGCACTGACCCCTAGCCTGGCTTCCCCTTTGGATCCTCCTTGATGTGGCATATTGACACGAGAGCAAGCAAGCTGCCAATATTTCATTGTGAGCAACATTCTAGATTCTTACTTACGTTAAGGACGTCAATCCTTAGTCATAGTAAAATGGTACTTCTACACCGTAAAACTGTAAAAGCGAGGAGCTTACTTACTGACGTTTAGAACGTTAATCATTCGCCAGAGTTGCTTACTTGGCTAGTTCAACGTATACACACAGCAAGAAGTCTTACTGATTTTCAAATTTTTCTTCGAAGCTAAAATGATCAATATTCACCATATGCAGTTCAGTGCGTGTCATTGACGTTTTTCTTAACTGGTTTTATTACATATATTACATAATGAATGACATTAACTTAATCAAGACATTTAATAATCGGGTCCTTTTGTGAAAAGATATCTTATGTAGCAGTTTCAACTAAGGATTTAAGTTACAAGGAAGCGGTCTCTGTGTGACAAATCCAAGGTTATTACCAAGTTGAGACATCGTATTATTATCTAAATGTCTCAATACTTTCTTCAAGAAACGTCTTTGTAACAAAAATGAAGACACCAAAACCTGGCATTGTACCTAAAATAAAACAAGTTTTTTTTTTGCGTTTGAAACCCCTAATCAAAACACTCGGGATGTCGATCGAGAGAACAAGAAAAGGGCTTAGGAAACCACAACGCGTAGCGTGCGATGGAATAAAAAATCTGGCAGTACTTTGCATGACGATTACGTGTTTTGATACTCTCTTCAAACACATATGGTTTTAGACCAATCGAAGCACGGGCACTATCCCAATCATTTTATAATATTGAATTGAGAATTGTTATAGGACTTATAGTTTACGAAGAGATTTTCATTGTGCAATTCTCCTTCAGCATTCTCAGCAAATTAATGCACAGCAATATCTATTGTCGATAAATGGGGGCTTTATCTGAACTTACATCTAACGCCGCAATACACCATTTGCATGATGACGTCATTTCACTACAGTCCATGACACAGCTATTTATTTAGAGTGGATATACATCTATTTAAGAAAATTTTGTCGGAGATATATAGAAAAAAGCACGACCGGAAGGAATTGTGGGAAAACCTTTTTTTGATTCTTTTGTAGAAAAATTGCTGCAGTTCATAAACAAACCATAATCATCTGTCATGGATGGACTTTTTGTGAAGTCAGCGCTATTGATTTGCTTTTATTCCTGCTTATATCTCAATGGCATTTACAGCCAAGTTCGTTGTATCGCGACCCGGCGTTTTAAAACTTTGTTTTGCTTTGGTATTTTCTGAACCAATCAATTTGAAGGGCGGAGTTTATTTTGATTAACCAATGAAAGAACATGTTAGGGCAAGCTCCGCCCTACAAAATTGATTGACGGTTCAGAAAAGACCAAAATAAAATCAATCATCCATGATTGTGTGCTATCACCTTTCTAGTCATTTTTGTTTTGTTTTTGGTCGGCAGCAATCATTTGAATTGTATACCAAATATGGTCAACGACTGAATATCTCGAGTTATAACAACTAGGGTGTTCTAATATCAGTGCCGTAGTACTTCCACTTTATAGTAATGAATTTGAAATGAATCAAGTTGCTAACTGTCAAACAAATTTAACTGTAAAGTCCCTTCTTTCAGTGAATACAGTAGAGTGCAAACTCTAAAAGTGTGCAATAGTTATCACTATTGAGCAGTAAATAGCACTATTTAAACAAAATAAGGCAATAAAATTAGCATAAAATAACGCTATTTAGTGGTGTTTTTTTTGTATTTGCTCTCATCCGAGCATTAAGTTATGCTTAATTTCCAATACGTCAAAACGACATAGCTTGTTTACATTTTCTTAACAGATGGAAGACATCGTTTCATATATATGTTTGCATTTGATTTCCACAGATAATTCTATTTAGGTCGCATGCATTAATGGTGACCATTAAGAAAAAGAAAAACAGCTCACGGGCTGACGAAAGGTTAAATTAATGAAATACAAACAAAATGTGCATTGCAATAAATACCTAAAACAAGGTGGGGAAACTTATTAAATAATCAAATATACTTTCATTCATTCATTTATTCATCCGTCTATCCATTCATTCATTCACTCACTCATTCGTTCATCAATCCATTTATTCATTCATTCATTCATTCATCCATCCATTAAATTTTGATAGATTTTTTCGTATTTAAAAAAAAAACATCCATCTATCCATCCATCCATCCATCCATCCATCCATTATTCATCTCTCTATTAGTTCCCCTATTTTCATGGTACAATCTAACTTCATTTTTTTTTTCATTTCTTAATTAGCGTGTTCATAGCTCATCCAGTTCAGACACACTTTAAAAGATAAGCTTCTTTCAACACTAGCTTTGATAAAATCCTTCTCTGTGCAAAATTAAATCACAAGTTTGATTAGTATCTCAGACTAATGCTCTCAATGACGATGCATATTCCTTATCAAGTCTAACAAAGATTATATTATGCTAAATATAAAAAAAGAATAAAAATACTGGGGTGCATTGCCTAATATAATAGTCTTGTGTAATACTGTTGCTTCGAGCTTCGTTAGGGCTCGTTAATGGTTGTACATGAAAGTTTAGATTCTAGTGGAAACCATCAAATTAACACATAAACAGCGCAGACATTGCTCAAACTTGTGCTACTTCACTTTATTCCAAAAACTCCGACTAGAGCATCATATGATTGTCCCATTGGGGAGGGGACGGGCTCCCACAATACGTGCTAGAACAAGCATGTAAGCAGACCTATTGTACTCATTGTGAAATGGTGGAATTTAAGGAAAAACGCAATGCAAGATGAACGGAAAGTTTTGATTCTTATGCCTTATGCCTCTTAGTCTATGTCGTACTGAGGACAGAAAGAAAACTACTGTGTAGCTAGGTTTAGTCACGTACGGAACGGGCGGCTTAATTTGGAACTGTTTTTGTTCGTTTTTTCGATTAAAAAGGCGTTTTTTTGGTTTTGGAAAATCCAACAATTTACGGTACATTTAATCAGTTTGAGGTAGTAAAATAATTGGTAGCGGTGTGCGATTTTGGCCGTTTTTTTTACACGCGGCTTAGTGGTTTAGACCTCCTGATTGACCAGGTTAGGTCAGATTATAGAGCTTGGTCTGTCAACCGCGAGGCTTGGAGCTCGAACCCTCAGCCAGACCATCACTCAGAGGCTAATTGAGGAAATGTTTTTCGATTTATAATTGTTAGGCTTTACGTCTTCTAGGATAAGGATGATAAACTGGAGGTCTCGTCTCGCCACACTTTTACATTAACCAATAACGGGGAGACGTAAAAGAACGACTGAGCGGACGCAAGTCACAGCCATCCTCGGTGATAGGCCTACACTAATACACATTAACTACGAACTAGTAGTTAACGTCATGCTTGTAAAACCAGATTACATACTATAAATTAAGATTGTAAAGCGCATTGAGACATTAGTGAAATACGCTATATAAGCACTACATTACATATCATAAATATTAAAGGTTTGTGATGTCCATTGAGACCGAGGCTGAACATTTTGAAATAAGCGTCTTTTTATTTATTTTGTATTCATTCACACATCATTTTACTTCACTCTAAATTTTTCACGCATCAATATGTAATCATGTATTAACAAAGCTATGGTTTTGTCTACACGCAGTTCGAAGTTTTTATTTATGCAGGAAAATCACAGCCAAAATCGTTGTATCGCGACCCGCCTTTTTAAAACTTTGTTTTGATTTGGTCTTTTCTGAACCGTCAATCAATTACAAAGGCGGAGATTAGTTTAGATAAGCCAATGACAGAACATGTTAGGGCAAGCTCCGCCCTATGAAATTTATTGACGGTTCAGAAAAGACCAAAATGAAAACAAAGTTTTGAAACGGCGGGTCGCGATACAACGAATTTGGTTGTGATTACTAGTGAGTTCACAGAAAACCGAAAAACTCCAGTTCACGTTTTTGCCAAAAGCCACATCAGTTTGAAAACAAGTTATTGTTTGAGTTCTAGTGATCTATTTTATAAGCTATTTTACGAGCCGTGGCAAACTCGTATCTGTGACTAACTTCTGAGTGTTAGCGTTGGAATTCCTTTTTCTGGACCATACATTGTAGTCGTTATCATGAAGTGTAAACGCACCAGGTAGAAGCGATAATGATCCGTCTTCATGAACATATGCAGCGCATTCAAACACTGGTAAACAATCATCAGTTTTTGTATCGTTCTGTTGCGCTGTATCCTTAGTGGCTGGTCTCGACTTTGCTTTACGAGAAATCGAGATCGAAGTTCTCTCTCTCCTGCGTTGTGAGCTTGTTAGAGCTAAAGAAACTCTATTTTGTTCGGCTTGCTCGAAACGTTTTCGACACTTCGAACATTCTTTACTTTCTTCGTCTTTCTTGATTGAAACTTCTGGATTTAGTTGAGGGAGAAACGTTTTTTCCGCCGTTGTAATCTGCCTACTGTTTGTGCGTCGGCTTTTCGAAGTTCGTGAATGCGCATACCGGCGATGGATGTGTACCGCGCCTGCGCAGAAAGAGCACTCTCGATCCTCGTTTCTGTTTGGTAATTTTGACGGGTCACGTGTACATGCTAAATGAAAAGTCTTTTTGTCCGGTTTCGAGTCAATAATTTCTCGTTTCAGTGGTTTTTCATCTTTTGATTGCTCACAAGATTCCCTAGCGGTTATCATACAGTACTGAACTTTCAAACTTTCCGTAATATCGCTCGAATCCTGCTCTGTATCGCTCGGAGCAGTATCGGTTCTCGAAGATATCTTCCTATGCGTTCGGGCTAGCCGTCCAGACTTCCGACTGGTTTGTTCAGCTTTTTGACTGCGTCGACTCGCAGGCATTTGAAGTTCAGTGTTTTGATAGGTTACTATATTGTTTGCATTTTTTGGAATTTGGAAGTCCGCAAGTTTTGGTAACCTATACGATAGGGACGTTTTGTCCGGGTTGAGTTTAAAAAACGGGACTTCTCCCTTAGCGACGACTCGCTTGCCTTTCGTGTAGTCATGATACGCCTCCGAAAATGGCCCGATGCAGGCCTTGTGGTCAGGCAATTTACAACTATCTCGTGTTTGACCATCTGTTTTCCTGTGTTCAACTCTTTTCTTGTAATCTCTCAATCCTTCAACCTGTTCAGATTTCTCATTTTTGTTTGGTTTTAATACAGGCAAACTTTCACGCGGTTTTTCGCTTTTCAGTGACTTTAGTAACGCGAGCTCTTCTTCTAGAAGTTTGTTTATGTGGTCTATTCCGTAATCTTTGTTGTTTAGCTGATCTTTTCGTAAGTCTATCGTTGGTGGAAGATGCAAACTCATGACGGTATAATATCATTAATTGTATCGCTGAAATTGCAGATCACAAAAGAATAAATTTGCTATTTATGTTTCCAAAGTTTGTTGTCATCAACTGTTTTGGGATCTTTTTCAATTGAATTTCAGTTCCAGCAATGCGATGCGGTCAGTAATTCATACAATCACCTTCAAATTAAGCTGAATGTCTAATAAAAATATTAGATTTGTCACTCGATATTGTTTGTAATTATCCTTATTGAATTTTCAGAATATAACTACGTCACTTCATGTTTTCATGATCACTACGTTTATCCAATATCCAGTTTCCGAATATTTTGTCCAATACAAATACTGATTCGTTGTTCAGCCGCAGAGATTCTCTCCAGTTAAATTATTTTCTAGCAGCTTTTTTCCACAAAAGTATAACTTGGTTCAATTGGGATAAGATGCAATCAACTCGGGCTTTTTTTCTAAACAAGTCCATGAATTTCATTGAGCCTGTTTTGTTGCTTGACAACGTACTGAGTATTTCCAATTGTACTTTGCAACACACTCTGCACCAAAATGAATTCTTTTTTTCGAAGCTCAATTGTCAAATGATTTTCTGCAACCATCAACTGGCACCTCGTTCAGATTTGAGCTCCGAGGTCTTGGACCTATGCTAAAAGAACCATCGAGTTGCTCCAGTGTAGATAACTCTTTAATCCAGTGAATTTAAACTCCGCACGAGAAGTTACCACGAGAAGAATTTAGTTTTCACCAATTTATGTGTCGAAGCTTTATTTTATAATTCTTAAAAAATATCCACTGAAAAGATTGAAACTTGAGCTGAGTAGATTTCAAGTCTATTTTGGTATTTTTGCAATGCAGTTTCAGTGCAGAGACTGGAAATTTTTTATGTAAACTTGAAAAAAAAAATGTTTATAGGTCCAAAAAGGTTCAATTACTAATTAAAATAAAAAAAATATTCGCCCGAAAGAAACTTCGCACACTATGTATGAAGCTAGCAGATGGCCAAAGGTCTTCAATTACCACGTAGAATATACATCTCCTGTAGAGCTTGTAAAAAACATCTTAAAGTTACTTTGTAGGTACTTTTGTAGACCAATGTACCGCCACTCAGCGGCTTTTACCAAACTTTAATGAATTCAGGAATACCATAAAATCCTTGAGATCTTTCAAGTGCTTTTAGTACGTTAAATCCATTAAGTGTACAAGTTCATGCACCAGATGCCTTGTTGAAACTTTGCTGACAATAGTAAAATCGTAAATTTCAACTTGAAAATTCAATGTTTTCCACAGTTGGTTATTAACAGTAATTGGATTTTTTTTTAAACCCAATGTTCTGGTTAGAAACGTTTTCAGAGCAGCTCAGGGGACTTTATTTGTATATGTATACTCGCTTCCATTAGTCCTTGAATGTTATTTTTGTTTAGTGTAGGCTTCTTTAATACGAATTCTCAGACAGAAAGACAGACACACAATGAAGCTCTAAAATATCGGTATTCTTGAACGTCAATCGAATTTGGCATGAAATGTAATAAGGTTCTACAAGGAAATTAATTACCTCATAAATTGCAGTGGTCTAAATTAACCAGAGTTTGTTTTATCCATTCGAGATTTGCTTTACCATAAAGACGCAGTACAGAGAGTGATTTGGCCACAATAGCGAGTAACTTTTGTTTGACTCTATAATCCTCTATATGTCACGAAGTTTGATATCCAACGAGCTGGTTTGAGTTGGCATATTCTTCTATAAGGACAACTCCCAAAATTGTTTTCTTAGTTCCTTCGCACAGTCACTGACAGAACTTCTCAATTATTTCAAGAGACCAGCTCAAGATGTTTTCTTCTTTAAATAGTTTCCTGACAAAGCTTGCGTATCAGAGGCACCCACCAAACAGATCAATTAATTAAAGAATGAGTTGCCATATTTAACGAATTTCAGTTCATCACAGGTGTCCAAAAAAATATTTACGAAAATTTTCACAATTATAAATTAGCTGTACATCCATAAAGCATTTATGAAATAAATTGAGTTGTCAGTTCAAATTATCATTTGAACTCGATCCAATGCCTTAATCTATTCAAGAGTAACTGCTACTGCAGTTCGTGAATGTGTCTCCAGTAAAACCGTACAACAACTGAAATCTACCAAGAAGCCTTCCACGACAAAATGTAGAGCCAAACGTCAATAAAGCAATTATTAAATAGTTTCTATTGTTAGATAAAGCTGGTCTCGTAATTCCTTCACAAGAAACGTCAAAATCCAGAAGCTCAATCAATTAATTAGTATATCTTCCTCGGGATTGCATACCGCTCTTCAAGTGCATCAGTTCCAAATAAAAAAACGCACAAGAAACCTGTACTCCAGCGAATGGTCTAAACCCAAGGCAACAAAGTATAAATGACAGTGATTGTAGGAAAAGCTCATCTATTGTCCATAGTATAACTTTGCTTCTGCACAAGAAAGCCTTCAGTGGACTAACTCAATTGATTCACAAGTATCCTTCCCGAGGTGGTTACAATATTTCCACCTGAAGTATCATCCACTATAGTTGAAAACTTTAAGCCCAAAGTCAATAAAATAATGATGCGAATAGTTTGTGTTTGTGGTAAAAAAACGTTATTACACCACGATCATGTCAGAGGCAATTACCAAATATGCTACATAACTGATCAGATGAACATTTCTTAGCCAAAAATCCAACCTGATCTTCGATTCTAAAACGTAAAGTTTCAACGAGAAGCCAATAACACAATTATAAAACGGTTTGTGTTTGTAGTAAAAAAACCCGTATCCTAGATTACTTCACTAGGCACAGAGCTTAGCAAAATCACGTAGCATTACGATGTTAAATTCACTTTTATTGTATAGCCCATTTTTTTTTTATCCCTAGTAAAACACAAAGGTCTTAAATACAGCCCGCGGCTATTGATTTGTTGACACAGTTCAAAAGTATTGATTATTTAACGAGAATAATAAAGTACGTTGTTTACCAAGTGGATTAACAATGACTCGTTTTTGATTAACAGACTCTAGTGCAGTGGCATGAGTAAATTCGAAGCCAATGAAATACATAGAAGGACACATCAGACAAGAACGCCGACGACGTGGGTTCAGCTCACTCCATGAACAAATTATTTTTCTTTTTACATGAACATAAATGTATTTTTATTTAGTAATAAGTGTATGTGTGTGTCAGCCAAAGGGGTATAGACTTTCTAGTTGGCTGTCACTATGAGAAAGTAAAATATAGCGTAAGGGAATGTTAAGTTTGGTGTAAAAAACAGGAAATTTTATATGTATTGTGAATATAGTTTTTTTTGGGAGCTTTTTAAGTATAGAGTGGCATTTTGCCAAAATTTCGTGGCAATGTTTTGAAAGGTAAATATTCCATAATTAGTGCGCACACGAGGATGAATGAACAATGTCTAATTGAAATTCATTGTTACCATGCCGAAAATTATGACTCCTATGGTGGCAATCATGATGGCATTATGACAAAGACAACAATAACTGAATCTCGACGATGGGCATGATGGAGACCACTGGTAAACATTCTAAATCGTAAACAACACAGATTGAAATAAAAATACAAAATTGATTTATTTTTTTACTCATAAGTGGTAAACAGTGCCGTTGCGATACGGCAGATAATCTGAATGTTTTCTTAGAAACTAAGGCTGCGATACGGCAGATAATTTGAATGTTTTCTTAGAAGTTATGGCTACGATACGAAACTGTTTCCCGCTCATATGAAAACGACTCTAAAGCGAGCGAAAGAGATACAGAGTAGATGTAGTGTAAATAGGACATCTATGAAATGAAAACTCCTTTACATATATTATACACATGCTTTAAGAATTGACAGACAAAAGAAAAAGCAATGTTCTAGTTGAGTGACAGGGACACTGAAATAGACACTAAATAGCTACTATTTGTTACTATTTAGTTTGTTTTATTTCATGTTTTTATTTTACGCTACTATTCATAGATAGATAGATTGAATGATTGATTGAATGATTGATTGACTGATAGAATGATTGATTGATTTAATGAATGATTGATTTAATGATTGATTGGTTGGATGATTGATTGATTGAATGATTGTTTGATTGAATGATTGTTTGATTTAATGATCGATTGATTGATTGATCGAACGATTGATTGATTGAATTATTGTAAAATTGGTTGCTTTAAAGCATTTATTTAGGTTTTCGAAAAGCACTCAGTCGATGTTTAAAATTGTCTATTATTACGAGGAATTTTTTGTCCCAACTGAAGGCAAGAAGCTGACGTAAGTCAATGAAGGTGCTCTTGTTGGCAACACTTCTCGTCTAATGATGTTCTCTCGCCTTGACCATTGATTATAGTCGCTCTGACGAAACGTCACAACTCCTGGTACATTATGCATTTCTCCTGTTCTTTGATCTATGACCGCTGGAAAACGTACTTTCTTACTAGCAGTCGATTTACAATCGTTAATATTCATCTTAGCAGAGCTTTCCGCTTTAGTTGGACTGTACTGATATCGTGGGCTCAGGAAAACTAATTGCTGCTTTTTAATGGAGTTGTGTTTTTTGGAGTGTAACGTGTTTTGGTCGCGTTTTGTTTCATGCTCATTTTGTTGTAGTTGGTTCGCAGTTGATTTTTCTTCTCGTTTTATAGAAGTTGGTTTTAAAGATGGTAAATGGACGCGACTTGAGTTGTGTTCCGGTTCTAGCTTCGCTCTCGTGTGAGGATAGAAGATGTTTTTCAAAATTCTAATATGTTTGCTTTTTTCTTCTGTTTTTCCTTGCTTGAAACCACCGTTATCTCCGTCTTCACTGCTGTCTCTCTCGCCAACTAAAGTGGAGTTTTTTTGCCGTAATTTTGTAATCTCCTCGAGAAGAATTTCACTCTGTCTCTTGAATCTCAATCTCCTCAAAACCATTTGTCGTTTTCCGCTCAAACTCATCTCCAATTCTCTTCTCGGAGTAAAAACCTTCTTCCCTAATTCATCGAACTCTTTCTTGCTTTGTAGCAAACGTTTTAGAACATCGACATTGAAATCGTCGTCTCCGCTGTTATCACTCTTTAACGCAGCTGGCGGTTGTTTTTGTTTACAGTCTCTATGTCCTGACTTAGTGCGAAAATTGCCGAGCGTAATTCCACTTTTTCGGATATCGCGAAAAGGTTTACCAAGGAACTCGTCGCTTATTCCGTCGGCTGGAAGTGAGTCCGCTCCTAGATCAACAACTTTGACTTTTTTCTTCTCGTTTGGCTTTCTTCTTGGCTGAAAGTCTTCGTCGGAAAGTTCTCTTCCTTGTGAATAGTGAATTTGATTCTTACTTGCACAGAGGACTCGACTGTCCGTGTCTTTAGTATATACAAATGGTCCTACTTCAAGACCTTTTTCGGTAATAACATACATCGTTGCCTTGACGCAGTTATTCTCTTGAAATTCGTCTGACATTTTGACTCAAATCTAACCAAATTTAGACAATTCAGAGATTCATTACTAGTCAATACAAGTATAGCTTTTGTTGGTCAAATTGTGAATATTTGACATCGATGATAAATTGTAAGGTAAATTTTTGAAGTACTTTTTCTTTGAATGGTCTTTCTACAAAATTACATCCTTTTTAGAGAAATTTTCCTTACTATGCCAAGCCTATCGTATTTAGCAGACAAAATGTCTAGCTTTGTTGTCTAAATTGTGAATATTTGCTTTCCAGAGACGGATTTAAGGTAGCCATCGTTGTAAGAACAGCATAAATTAATATAGTTTTGAGCATATACTTTTTTGTCGTAAAAATTCTTCTTCTTATATGCGTTTTAGTGCCGAACAATATTCCCACTAATTTAAGCAATGGTTGCCAAGTCTTTTCTCTCGTATTTAGTAAACACAAATGTCCATTTTTCTTATTTGCAGTGTATACATTGAAGATTTAGTTGTGAATCATGTGTAAATTGTTATTGATATCTTCTTTCATCAAAAAAGTCTTTTTTCGTGCAATTCGATATTTTTTCTTCAAAATTTGTTCTTGGCTTTTGCCTCGGGACTTGATAAACACAATTCGAGATTTCTTTGTTTAAATGGTGAATATTTGTTCAGCAAACATTGGCAACCAGTTGTAAAGCAGCTAAAATTGACAGAACAGGATTAATCGTCTCTGAGTCAACCAAAATCACAGCGTTTCAAAACGTCTCCGACTTACATACGCTTGCTTTTATAACGGCCAGCTAATTACAAAAACTCGCAAAATATTGTCATTATTCAGAACAAACAATAAACATTTTGAAAAACTCATTTGAGGCTATCAAAATGGCGCTTTTAGCAGCTCATTTACAAAACCCCACTAAGCCACTGAAGACAAAAAAGTACGAATGTCTCATTGTGTGATATTGATTTGAAATTATCTAAAGTGACTTGCCTTTATATTGAATGGCTGTTCAAAGATTTGGGGCTTTTAATGAAAAACTTCTCTTAATTGAATAGCAACGCCCAAACAAAACATTAAAAAATCGGAAATTGTGACAAAAGCCAAAAAAGTGGGGTAATTGTCTCGCTTTTTTCCTTTTGTATTGGTAAGTTTTTAGACTTTTATATGTTTTAATTTAAGACTAATAAGATTTTTCAAAGAGATTTTCTGTAGATAAGTCTAGGAAATGTTTACAATTTTTAAACATTTTATTTGCAAGTCCAAAAATGTTTATGAAATGACGAAAATAAATTGATTTTATCTAGTTTGAAATGGAGAATATATGAAAACTAAGGGAGAGCTAGAACTGATACCACAAAACACAATAATTTTAAACGTAAAATTGCAATACACCAAAGTGAATTAACGTTTGTAACAACAAGATTAGTATAAATTATTTGAAGTTTTTTTTTTTTCGAATCAACGCCAAATTCATTGCGATTGAACTATCCATTTTAGCCAAAGAAATGTGACGTCACATAACTTCTTGAAATACTTATCACAAATATATAAATAAACACAAACACACGAACAAAAACTACTCAGTCATGCATTACCTAGCAAAAAGTAACACTCAAAAGAAAACCTGCATGTCTTTTTCTCGATGCTGCAAGATACTGAGACTAGAAAACAAAACTTTGCATATTTGATGCAAAAAAATCAATCAGAGCACAATAGCCCTTGCAAAGCTAAGACTACGTGACTAAAATCAGTAACGGCGTTGGAGCGAAATTAAAAATAGTTTGTAAAAGGAATTCAAAATTCAACTTCTGAAACAATAAATAATATCAACAATAATTCTCATAACGTTTTGAAATTGATCAAACTGTTTTCCATTCCTCATGTTATATTTTGAGCCAAGCTTTTGCATTACAGCGAGGGTACTCGAACCGTGAAAACTTGTCTTTATTTAGCTTTTTATTTTCTGAGCTTTCTACTGCTTCAAATTCTCTGAAAAAGTAGGACTGAACTCAAATGCACTGAGTTATCAAAATGAAAATGTTTTCAAATAGATTCACCCGAAGGATGCATGTTAAAAAAGTGTCAAAAAAGCACAAAGTGTTCACGGTTCGAGTGTCCTCACTGTAAAATGCGCATCTTCTGGGGAAGTATGGAATATTACAAATCTGCTTATTGTTTATATTTTGTGCGAATATGCTTGCTAAATAAACATAAGCTTTAGTACTATGTTATTTCTCATAACATAATCAAACTTCCATTTGAATCTTTTTGCCGAACAGATCAATGTCTCCTCAAACATGACGTCATTCAAAATTCTTGTACATATATTACATATATATAAGTGAAACAAAAGCTACTCAGACTTTAGTAAGTTTTATGGCAGATCATTTACACTGGAGTGCAGGTGTTGTACAAACAACGATTTGCACGCAACTATTGAGATACATGTACTGTGTTGGGCGAAAACCATTCATGTTATATGAAAGATCAGCCTGTGATTTGTGAAATTCTATTATGCAACATATTACATAGACAAGTCTACATTTCTTTGTGAAGATCAAATGTGATATTGTGCTTTACAATCTCTAATATTTATAGTATCTATGTAATCCGGTTTTACAAGCATGAGGTTGATAAGTAGGATGGTCGTGACCTGCGTCCTCAGTCGTGCTTTTAGGTCCCTTCATTAATGGTTACTGTGAAAGTGTGGCCAGAGGAGACCTCCAACTTCCTTGTCACTGGAATTTATAAATGAATGGCAAAATGCATGAATGTATGCCAAATAAATGGATGCATGATAGATCAGGAATTGAGGGATTTAAGAATAACGCAATGAATGAATGAATGACTCTGGATATAGATGAATGGATGGATTTTAGGTGGATGGATGGACAAATGAATGGGTGTATGGGTTGGTTAGGTGGATGGATGGATGAATAAATGGGTGGATGGATGGGTGGGTGGTTGGGTAGGTGGATGGATGGATGAGTGGGTGGGTGGGTAGGTATTTGGATGGATGGATGGGTGGGTGGGTAGGTGGATGGGTGGGTGGGTAGGTGGATGGGTGGGTGGGTGGGTGGGTGGTTTGATGGATGGATGGATGGATGAATAAATGGGTGGATGGATTAAAGAATGAATGAATCTACAAATAATTGAAAGAAAGTTTGATAGAAAGAGACGGTAAGGTGCTGGAGTGAATTGCGTCGGTGTTTCTATAGAAACACTTGTAAAATATCTAGATAAGAAGGCAAAAAGGAAGGCAAAACTGACGTCAGTCCTTCGTCGGAGTAATATGTTATTATTATCCAACTTGTAAAAAATAACGCGTGAGTAAGAATGAATATATTATATATAATTTTTCGCTGTCGAAATCATTTTGACAGGGTTTCATCTACACCATCTAGAGATAAATGTTTTTGCAAGGCCAACCAAATTTATATTGAACGTTTTATACACAAAATGCTTTCGAATAGTCTGTTAACAAATGTCGAAACTGAAGAACTATTAATACGTCCGAAACGTCAGTTTTGCCTTTATCTCTTTACGGTGTGCGATTTATCTACAAACAGTATTTTACAACTGCTTTGATAGAATGAGCTGAAATTAATGAATCAAAATATACAACATCAAAAAATAGTCATAAATACCTTAAATAAACTATTTTAACTTAGCAATGCTTGCCTTCACAAATAGCTAACTTTCATTTTCTTCTTCCTTCAACTCTTGCCTAACTTCCATCAACAAAGCAGCCATTGTATTTTCACCAACAAGTTCACCAGTATCTTTATCTATTTTTCCTGTCCAAAAGTCTACAGTTCCTCGCATCGGAATATGCACTAGTAGACTCTCTCCTGTCTCAAGTAGCAAATTCCTAAACACCTCCTTTGAGAACTTGACTTTTAAAGCATTTTTCATGCGAATTTTTGCTGCATTTTGATCCAAAGCATTTTCGACCAAAGTCATTCCATGCGTGCGAGTTCCTGATTTTGAACCTGCAGATTTTGCTACAATGCCTTTGGAGACTTTTTCCGGCCAGTTTCGTGTTGATTGTTTATCAAAAAGTCCTCCTTTTGTGAATTTTTCACGGTCTTCAGGGATAAATTTCATTCCTTGAAAATAGTGTTCCACCGAAGGAAACGTTCCTTCGGGCATTTCGATATCGACGACATAAAAATTGGAAAACTTGTTGTAGGGAGGTTTTACACGAGAGTGAAAGATTATAGGTGTTTTGTCCATCTTGGGTAGGCTTGTTTTTGGCAAAAGTAACAGTTGTAGACCAATTTTACGGAAAAGTTTTGATGAAGTCATCCAAGTGACTTCGTGTTGGCGCTTTCATGGTGCAATCGTCTGGCCATGTTTTGACGGGTTTCCTGTGGTATCGCAAGAACCAGGGAGCCCACAATTTTAGGGTAAACTTCACTGATGACCATAAATAATTTCTTTTGCATTGTAGCCCTGCATTGTAGGGTTGGTTATATTCTAAGTACTGGCTTTGAGCCGTCTTGAAATTGTGTTGATATTGAAAAGACATGTGACCATGTCCTGTAAAATGCTTTATCGACATAAAAGATAAAGTTCGAACAATTAACGAAGAACATTGTATAAATACATAAATTGTACTGAATGAATCAATATGTAAAGAAATCAAATAAATACATGAATGGATAAACATAGTAATTAGTAGCCTTGAGGCATAGTACTTAAACATGACAAAATTGAGAGATAAACAAATGTATATGACTGGAAATACAACAAAGCAATAGATGAATCCGAAGTGACTGAAACAAACGATAATTATTATTACATGTACAAGTGAAATTTTCAAATGTCTGTTTTGTTTCAAAATCAAACCGCGTTTGTAACCATAGACCATTTCTGAAATAATAAACGTGGTGCATTATGGTCTAGCTTCAGTACAAACATCTTTTGTTCATTATACTGTAAATGGTGTTGTTTGTATTTTGTTGATTTCAATTATTTTATACATTTTTCTTTCTTTCTTTCATTCTTTCTTTTTTTCTTTTTTTTTTTGTGGGAGGGAAAGGGACAAAAGACCCCAGTCCTCTTCCCTGGATCTGCCCAGCTGGTTATATTTACAATTCTAATCTTTCTATATACAATCTTAATCCATACAGTATTTACAGCTTTAATTAGCAATGATTGGCGAATGACGTCACAATCGAAATCAGCGCAGTAGACAATAGAATCACGAGCATTTACATCTAATTATCGCTCCGAATCGCTCGTGCGCAGAACATCAAGTCGCTTTTGTTTTCAGTAACTTTTGCTGGACAATTAGCCGTAAAACCACCATTGACTTGCCGAGCAAAAGGCTTACAAGAGCCTCTAAAAGATGCCAAATACAGGACAGGTTGTTGGACAAGCTTTCAAATGCGAAAAATGCAGAAAGAACTTCCAGAAAACATGGCTCCCGACTAACTTGTGCTGCCGTGTCAGATTGAACGAAGACAGCGTCAATGCAGTCTACTCATCGACATATTCTAGACATTTAAGCCCTGAAAAAACAAACCGATCAAGCTCTAGCACAGCAAGCTCGTCAACGAAGTCATCAAAGTCAACGAGCTCAACATCACCGAAAAAAATTGAACCCGGAATTAAAGTTCAGAGACTTTCAGATCCGAGATTTCGCTATGTGAACTCACTTGCTCCATTTTCAACGCTCGGGAAAGCTACATGCGGTTATTACTTTTCTGATCAAACAGACCATAAAAAGTACAAAACTGGAATTCCACCATCGGATCTGGTCGCCTGGAGAACTCATATTTCGTAACAAAGTTTTTGGGACTTTGCCGCCGAAAAGGAAGCGAAGTCTTCAGAGTTCAGTTTGAAGATTCTGCGGGACGTTTAGCTCACTGTCGTTGTCATGGTTGCCTATGGGCGTCCGTGTGTAAACGAAACGTGAAAAGGTTATGGAGCAGTACAAAGCTTGAGTCAATTAAATGTAAGAGAGCAATTATCGTTAAAGAATTCGACGTTTGAACAATTAATGAACGATTTGTGTCACGAATATTAAGTCACTGTATATAGTTTGTGAACTCGAAGTGTTTCTTGAATAAAACTATTTGAGTGAACTTCAGTCTTGTTATATGCATTGTAGGTCGCTCTGCAAATTCTGCTTCATCTTTTTCATTTTGTTCTGTCTTTTTTGCACTTCTAGGTTTTCTTGTTTATTTGTAAAATTGCTATGTTCGGCAATATTATCCTTTTTGAATTAAACAGATACTGAGCTTTTCCCGCACGAATATAGTAATTTAAATTTTTTGGGTGAATTTAGTTTGGTAAGTTTCTCGGGTACGTGCCGCTATATTGAATAGTTAACAGTGGCCGTTGTATTCCATATTGCTCCTCTTTTATCCCAAAATGAAGTTTTTTGCCATTGAAAGATTGCTCTTTATTAAATCCGATTTACACGATGCGTTTTGTAAGCGACTAATCGTAACTTCTAAAACTAGTCGCAAGCTTTCTAAAACGTGTTTTAGAATGTCCCACTAGTTTTAGGTTTTGAACCTCACGACTAATCATACTACAAATCCCACAGTGTAAATCTGACTTAAAGAAAAATGCAAGTCATAACAGAAAGAACTAGAATATAAGGGGGCGTCTGGTGCACCGCAAGACCCCCCCCCCCCCAAAAAAAAAAAAAAAAAAAAAAAATAGAACAAAAAACACAACAAAAAACAAAACAACACAAAAAAACACAAAAAAACGCTGTATCACTTACATTTGTAAGTCTATAACTAAGAGCAGCGAGCTTGTCATTCAATTTTTTTCAGTTTTATTTAAAGTTTCAGGAGTTACAATTTAGAACAACAGTTGAGTGCACACACTAAAAGTGTGCAACAGTTGTCACTATTTAGTGGTAAATAGCACTAATTAAACAAAAGAAAGCAATAGAATTAGAGTGCACGCACTAAAAGTGTGCAATATAAATACCACTAAATAGTGCTATTTTATGCTAATTTGATTGTTTTCTTTTGTTTAACTAGACGATCTAAGATCGCTTACATGGGCTTCCCAAATATTTGCATGTGTAGATTACCGTTAAAAACTGATGGCGTCAAATGAAAAATAATGAAAGACTAAAATCTGTCGAAAGACTAAACTGATTGTGGTGTTTTATCGGAATATCAAAGTTATCACACATTGTTCGATATAAACAGCTACAAAATGGAGCAAGCAATCACGAAGGAGTCTTTGAATGCGACTTTTGTATCTTATTTCTACTAATTTTTACAAAAGATGAGAAAAAAACATGCACAAAGATAAATTATTAAATGCTCTAAATTTTTCTTTCCTTAGTAGCAAAACCGCAAGATTTGCAGCCCCAGTAAATTTTGCATTATTTTCAATACTTTTTATAACTTCCACCCCCCAAATTGTTTTGAAGTCATTTACATTTTTCATTCGATTTCCATCTAAATGTGCAATTTATTCTTATAAACAATACATTGTTTGAAAGAAACTATTTTATATGATTCTTCATCTTTTATAATCCCAATAATAATTCAGTACTACAAGTCAAATAGAAAGTATTTTAATGAAATTTTCAAACAATAACAAACACCACTATAAAACAGTACATACAACTATTTCATGCCAATTATATTGTTTTCTATTGGTTCCACATGGAAAGCAAAGCTAACAAAGGTTATAAAAACCTTACTACATCGTGTTCAAAAGCAATAAATAATATTAATGGAAATACAACCCCAAAAAAACTTACTGCAAGGAATATTTTAAAGTATTGACTTAAGAAAATCATTTGTAATTGACTCCTTCGCGATGACAAACTATCCAACATGGCGGCTTTCTTGTCTATCACGATCGAGCGATCTTCTTGGTAAGTTGCTGGCTTTTTCTTGACCTCAGGTACATCTGATTTCTTCATTTCAGCATATATGGAGTCAGTTGTTATGTCAGTTGTTTTAGTTTTGTCAATTGTGTTGTCGTTGTCACAGAGCTGTCAACCCCTGGACGTTCTTAACCTTGAGATCGCCATGACGTCCGCCATTTTGTTTTCCCTTTGGAATTTTCCGAACAAAAAAAAAAAAAAAAAAAAAAAAAAAAAAAAAAAGGTTGTGCGCATCTTTGTTTACATAATCAAAAGATTCTACTTTATATCTGGCTTCTATCCATGAGGAAATTACGGTTAAAACACAGGAAAATGTACTTTGGCGTTTACCCGGGAGATTTAGGCCTTTACCCGGGAGACTGTGAAACGAGGCCCAAAACCTGGAGACTCCAGGTTTATCCGGGAGGGTTGGCAGCTATGTTGTCATTTACAATTATTTCAAATCACTCTAGCTCTCGAGTGAGCACGATGTCCAAGTAAAAGAAAAGAGTTCGGCGGATTTGTTTAGAGTGTGACCGTAACCGTTGGCAACCGTTCCCAGTCCTCGCGCAAATTTCCTATTTGAAGCGTAAAATTCAAAACATGGGTAATCCTAGACATGGTCTTCCACAGGAAGCCCATGTAATTAGTGCTATTTACCACTAAATAGTGGCTACTGTTGACAGAGTTTATTTTAAATTAACCGATAACAGAACTTGTAACGGCAAGCCCTGCCCTACAAAATTGATTGACAGTATAGGAGAGATTAAATTAAAACTAAGTTTTGAAATAGCAGGGGTCTCAATGCAGCCACTTCAGTAGTAAGTTGGTTATCTGAATTGTACAAGCCTGTATACGTAAAACCACAAAATACGGTTCTGTATTCAACACAAATATGTCAGAAAGAATGCAGAAAGTCGTTGAATATCAAAGATTACACTAGTAATTCAACTTCTAAAATCCATACAAAACAAAAAAGCAATGGACTTGCTTGTTAATCCATTATACATGTAATATAAAAAGCTACCAAAGACAAACATTGTGTACGAAGTTCTTTATATGGCACCATCTGACAAGCCTATGAAACAGAAAATCATTGTGTTTGCTTCTACTTTTTGAAAGCAGAGAAAAATAAAGCAAGGGCTGGATTACACAGTCCTCGTCAAATTTTAACATAGGTGTTACAACTTAATGTCAGATGCAACATAAAGAGCCAAGGAATATTCAGGATTGTGACGCCAATAGGAGTATTTTACATGGTTTACAAGTTTTCAGGTGTTGTTTAGCTTGGTGCTGCGTTCATCAGAAGTGTGATGTTATCTCCCTTTAGTAGGATACGACCTGCAAAAATATAGAAAAACAAAACGATTGTTATAGATAATATTCTGTTATGTAATTGAAAGTTCTGAACCCAGGTCAATCAGTGTTTAACAAAGCAATATTTAGCCAAGTAACATGATCTTCCTGATGGAAGCAGTCCCTAGAACTGTCCATCAAGCTCTTGGAACAAAACAAAAGACTTTTAAACAAAGCTAAGTCGAAAGCAATCAAGGAGACAGTCAGCAGCTATGATCATGCAGCTAATTGATCCGACTAACACTGCTAATCATGCAACATCTAGTAATTATGCAACTGGCTGTACAAAGAAGTAAATTGTCTCTGATGATGACTAATGCATAGGTAGTTGAAACGTCAGTAACACGAGACAGTCCTTCTAGGACTACTTCCACCCGGAAGATCATGATAATTTTGTTATTTCAACAAATTATTAGTTTGTTAAACAATATTCTGTTACGTAAACGTATTAAAAATATCAGGGTTCCCACTCATCTGAGAAAGCAAAATTCCCTGACTTTTCCCTGACTTTTCCCCGACCTTAAAGCATTTTTCAATGACCAAATACTTTCACATGCTTTCCAAAAACCAATATGGGCGACATAACTCATACCCAGTTCTTCTCTTTTTTTCTCCACAGGAAACCCATGGGAGCCTTTTATTTATATAATATCACGATTTTTTTAAACTCTTAATAAGTAAGCATCGATAATTCTCATAAAAAAGATTGTAATGATGTGAGAAAAAAAATTCCCTGACTTTTCCCTGACTTTTTGACAATTCTCAAATTTCCCTGACCAAAATCAAAATTCCCTGACAATTCCCTGACCTTGAAAAAAATTCAAATTTCACTGACTTTTCCCTGACCGTGGGAACCCTGAATATTTCATTTATCTGAGCTTTCCTGTTTCAAACCCTTCCTCAGAGAAAACTGGTGTTCATGTATTCAAATTTGATGTAAATGCACATCAGTTCTCCCTGAGGATGGGTTTGAAACCTGAAAGCTTGAATAAAAAGATAATTTGAATAGTAACATGGACATAGGAAATTATTAACTACATTGTACAATGTGTCACTCACATACAAAGAAACTCTTCAAAATGATCATTATTTTGAACCCTATCACATCACAAGTTCATATCTTTCTATTCCCAGTGTGACTGTGCTGAAAAGTAGGAGCAAGTTTATAATTTATTTATAATTACAATGTGGTAGAGTGCACACATAAAAGTGCGCAACAGTTGTGGCTATTTAGTGGTAAATAGCGCTAATTAAACAAAAGAATACAATAGAATTAGAATAAAATAGCACTATTTAGTGGTATTTATATGGCACACTTTTAGTGCATGCACTCTATTACAAATACAATTTATTATGAACTCTATTTTTAGGTGATTTACCAATTGGTTTTCTTGTTTTGCTTTTGAGATGGACCTCCTCTGCTTCATCTAAGACAAGATTCATGTATTCATCAAAACCCTGAAATACAAGCAAACATTAAATTAATATTCAGGAATGCAATTATACAGTAAAACATGAATTATTGAAAAAACTCAAAAAATTTGAACCCCAATATAATATAAACTAAATGCAGTCCCAATATTCCAATATTTCAAAATGTAATGTACGGCTTATATAGCACATTTCACCAAAATTTAATTTTATATAAAAATTTTGAAATAAAAATTTAATGTCTCAATGTACTTTACAAGCTCTAATATTTATAGTTATGTAATGTGATTTTACAAGCATCAGGTTGATTAGTAGTTAGTATGTATTAGTGAAGAATGTCTAGCCTTGGGATTGTCTTGATAATTACAATCATGGAATTTCAATAGTCCAGTTTCATGTTCTTCATTGCTCAGGCTAAGCCTCGGTAGTATGTGATATATTCTTTTGTACGAGGTACATCCCGTGGCAATACACCAATCCAAAAACAATATAAATACCAATGGTTTTGTCTGGACTCTTTTGTTAATTTACCTAAAATTGAGGCTTATCCTGAGCAATGAAGAACTTGAAACTGGTCTATTCTTCATAATATATTTTAATACATACCCGCCTAGACTAGTGTCTGCAACTAGTGGGTATGATTTTTTTTTGTAAATAATGTGTGTGAATCAATAAAGTATTGTTGTTGTTGATCACTATTATCAGACGGGATCAGGTATCATAATTCTTGCTATTGAAGGGCCTGCAGATCATTTTGAGTCCTAGGAATGTGATCACTGGGAAAAATACACCAATTCCAAAAAGTATTGTCATAGAGAATGGCTGATGCTAATTAAGCTAATGAAATGTCTCAATGGTAAGTATAACAAAATAAACTCAATTGAATTGTCAAAACAGTTTTTTATGTTCTTTATTTTACAATAATTGTAATTGTAATTATTGTAAAATAAAGAAAGTAGTAGTTAATTAGCAATTATTGCTAAATACAGCTTTTCCGTTTCACCTAGGGCTGGATTAAGAGTCATGTTAATTATTCTTTTGGATTTGAAGGAAGTCATTCTTCATATTACCACAGACTACAGGCAAATTCAAAAGAATGATTAGCATACTATTGAGACTGAGGGGCAACTGATGTGCTACATTTTGTTTCAAAAGTGAATAATCAACAACCAGCATCCAGGATTCTGTATTGTGTCTGGCAATATTACAAGACAGTAATAAAGTTTATCATAATAATAATAATAATAATAATAATAATAATAATAATAAATTATTACCCTGAAATAACAGCTACTTACAATAATATGTCCTTCTATTCTCATGTTGACTTGTTCATAAAGCCAGATCTGTACTCTTGATCTCTGAAGATAGAAGAAAATACTGATCAAATATTACCTCTAGCCACTCAACAGCTTCTTTCATCTTTATTTTAATTGATTTGTTTCCTTGACAAACGTTAGGTAGAGCTGATAACAATTAGAGTGAAAATGATATACACTGTACCTATGAAATATCTGCTAACACATTGCGCCATTTAGCTCTAATAAGAGTGGTGAACTGTCCAAACTTGAACGTGTTCACGTGAAATGCAAAAGAATGCATTTTATTTAATTTGTTCATTTCCATCTAAAGATCACTTCAAACATGTTTAACAACCCTGATATATGAGACAATTTTTAAAGTCTCTCTTAAAGTAAAACCTTAACACCTGTGTGGAGTAAATAAAACAATTTCCACTAACTGCAATACAAAAGAAAGTCGGCAAAGCATTCTGGTAGTTGCAGTATACTTTATGTCAACATGCAAATTGTCTATTCCCTGTATTCCTTGGGTGGTTTAGATATGAGACATTACTAGTAGCTGACTAGTGCATAATTATATTGTACAGACAAGGCAAATACTTACATTCTGAAGATACCTGAAGATCAAGTTCTATAAAGCAAGTCAAGGAATATACAAATTATAAAGAAATACTATATTCTGATATCAAATATTAAATTACAAATCCTTAAAACTTTCTTCATGTTATAAACAGTAAAATAAATTGTTACAAACTGCTTTACAGAAAATGCTGGATTCCAATAGATTGTCAATATCTGTAAAAAAGTTCCAAAACGAACTTTTCCATGAACATGCCCATAAAGTTGAAAGTGAAAACTACAATTCCCTGAGAAACTTACAAATATTAGCAAACCTATAAAACTAATGCTGCTCATTGAAAAATAATGAAGACGCAGTACAACGTGGGGTATTATAACACATATCAATATCTAAACAACTGGAAAGAACATGGATGTAAACTTAGAAACGAAAACGTCCGAAAATGACATTTTATGGCACGTGCTCAAAAACTATAACACAACAACTTCCTAAAAACAACAATATTACCCCAAAACTCTACATAAAAAGGATACAATAGGTTGCACCATAACCTTCTGCACTTTTTGTCCTTTGTAAGCCATGATTTTGGATTGTTCTTGAACCCAAAATGAGTAAAAAATTGAACAAAGTTGTATGGACGCCGCTTCTTTGAAGAAAAATGGCGGCGAACGCCTGAAAGGAATGACGGGAAAACGTTGCAGAACGTCGAAGGGCTCAACCTCGTCCCCAGGGCCACTCTGTTCGCTCTTTTTTCAAAATGGCGGTCGCTCACACATTGACCCTAGCGGCAACCTCGTCCCCAGGGCCACTCTGTTCGCTCTTTTTTCAAAATGGCGGTCGCTCACACATTGACCCTGGCACCGGCTGGTTTGACACGTGATCAAAATCTCCAAGATTTTTGGAGATTTTGATCACGTGACCAATAAAATCAATATGGCCGACAGTCACGTGTCAAACCAGCCGGTACCAGGGTCAATGTGTGAGCGACCGCCATTTTGAAAAAAGAGCGAACAGAGTGGCCCTGGGGACGAGGTTGGGTCAATGTGTGAGCGACCGCCATTTTGAAAAAAGAGCGCACAGAGTGGCCCTGGGGACGAGGTTGCGAAGGGCTCGCATTGCACCCTGGGCTGATTATTATAATTATTATTAATTATTACAAAATAATAATAATAATTAGTCATATAAAAAAAACAATACATAAAATAGAAAAAAATAACATAATTATTGGAGGTTCGAATAGATTAAATTACTGATGCAGAAATCATGCAAACACTTTGGTCACTTTTCAATGAAAAAAAAAATACACAACATATTCAGAATCGTATTTGTTATTTATTTATGTAAAAAATTCGCAAAAACAGTTGATTATCTTTTTTACAAAGAAGATTAAAAAAAGCGAGAAATTTTGTCTTTTCTTTTTGGGCTTCCTGTATTGTCAAAAACCGCCCGCAGTTCAAATCCAGCGGTGATATATTTTTACTAGTTGCCTTGACAACCCATCCCATCAAACTCAGCCATTTTGTTTTGTAAGGCACACGATAAAGATTACGAAAATTTTCTCTCGATTATAAACGATTTTAATACGAAAAAATGATAGATGAAGAGAAGCCAAGCATTTCAGTAGCCCCTGGAATATTTGTAGAGCGAACTTTAGGCATCATAAAGCCAGATGCTGTTCACAAAACAGACGAAATCGAAGAGATAATTTTACAACATGGTTTTACAATTTTACAGGTATAATTTTTGCTATTAATCAGCTTTTGTTGACTTTCTTCTTCCATTTTTTGTGACACAGAAAGGATAATTGAATACTGTAATACAAATTTGTTATTTTTGTTTATACACATCATATAAATCTGCAGTTTTTGGTTGTATGACAGATATATATCATTTTCGCTCTTCGTTTAGTTCCTTCCTTTTCTCTGTGTGTTCATATGCAAGCTCCATCTTTCCTTCTCGCAAAGTTCCATCGTTCATTCCAGTTCCTTTCATCCTTCCCTTTTTCTTTCCTTTACAAACTCCTTCAATTTCATCACTTTAAATTGTTACTTTCTTATTTGTACACAAAACAGAGAAACTTGCAAATTAATCGTACTATGTTATTGACAGAAAAGAAGAGTCCATCTTACGCCAGAACAGACCAGTGATTTTTACGCTGAGCATTACGGCAAGATGTTCTTTCCTAGTTTGGTGGCTTACATGAGCAGTGGGCCCATAGTTGCCTTGGTTCTTGCTAGAGAGAATGCAGTGTTATTTTGGAGACAGTTAATTGGGCCTACAAACACACAGAAAGCTAGAGACCAAGCTCCTGAGAGGTATGACCAATAAACCTTGATCAAGGTTGGATCCAGAAATAAGGGGCCGCACTTATAAAATAATTTACTGATTATCAATCAAAAATGAAAAAATACTATAATTTTACAGTGAGGACACTCGAACCGTGAACACTTTGTACTTTTTTTAATGCTTTTTTTTACCATGCTTCCTTTGAGTGAATCAATTTGAATTTCTGCACTGGTATTACAGCTTGCTGCACTGGTGTTACAGCTTTCTGCACTGGTGTTACGCCTGAACTGCACTGCTCTCGACCAATCAGAATCAAGGATTTATTATATTAGTATTTCTATAATGATACATGTAGCTTAATTTTTATTTCTTTATGTTTAATATAGTCTACGAGCTATCTATGGTACAGACGGAACAAGAAATGCCATACATGGAAGTGATTCTTTAGTCACTGCAGAGAGGGAGATACACTTCTTCTTTGATGGCTGTAAGTTTAGCATAATTATCCAGGCAGCTGTCAATTGAACCCTTGATGGTAATAAATAATAATAATCTGATGGGTTTTCTTGCCTGTTTAGAGTGTGATGTATGCTTCAGTGGTCACCTAGAAAGATTTTAAATAATTTTTTTTTTTTTACACATAGTGGTAATTTGGACACTGTAACAAGAATAATTTGCAATAAATCTTTAAAAAAAACATATTTATAATTTCGACACTGTAACGGGATAATGGTTAGAATTATAGTTTAATTAATCTTATTATTTCCCCAGTGAAGGGCTCATGTTCAAAATGTCAGTTAGTTTTACAATGATTTCTTTAAAGTGTCTAAATTTCACTTATCCTTTACAACTGTTTCCATAGACTGAAGCACCGATGCAACCCTCTCTACAGGGATGGTGGTATAACGCGATTATGCGATTTCGCATAATCGGTCTAAAATTTTGAGTAAAAAAACAATCAAAATATCGTTACTTCTTAAAAAAAATAAGAAAAGAAAGGTTTTATTTTGTAAACAAATCTCGAGAAGAGCCTTAAAAACTCCACAAAAACAAGCCAGACTCGCACGATTTTTCGCTTTACCAAAATGCTTTTATATGCCAAAAATTACACACTTTGAATTGCAGGACAAGTTAAATATCAATACTATTTTTTTAATATAAGAATAGATACGTTTTATGTGTAAAAAACTTGAAAAAAACATGAAAAACCCCATAGCACAATCGAGACTCGTGCAATTTAACGTTTATCAACAAGGCCACACTCGCAATGGCAGAGTGTAGACTAAAACTAGTTTTGTTTAGCGGCAATTTTAATTGGTTGAAATGATCCAATGAGCTTTGCTGTTATTTATCTGAACAATTACATGTGCTTAATTACAATAAATTATTCCAGATTTATGCTTGATTATTCTATTGTAAGATGGATGAATTTTTATTTAAGGGCCATGCAGGGATTCAGCCCATTCACATTACCAGTATTTAAAGAAAAGTAGAAAATAGGGTGTTATGTAATAGTTATGTACTAAATATGACTGACTGGCTAAAAACTAGATAGACTGCACAAAATAAATTTAGCATGATTGAGAACTATTTGAACTTTTTGAACTAGTATTGAGTAAGGCTATTTTTTATAAATCAGTATGAAACAGTTACGGTAATGTTATTTTACAGTTCATGTTATTTTTCAAAATTGAATGCTTGCACACAGCTTTGTAAGTACGTGCATGTTTCTTTTGGAGTCGTTATCATAAACTGAGAAATATTGTTTGTTTTTTGTTTGCCTAAATATTTATATTTAGAAAACCTTTCAGTTAATTAACTAAAGGTACTAATGAAAATCTCTCTCAGGACAATGTCTATAGATAGTACACAGCTTATTGTTATTAAAGAGGTTATGCTGTCAGATCTGTATATTAATAAATCATTAATATGTTTTTCATGTTTTCATTTGACTTAAAAAATATCCTAAACTTAAAAAGCTCACAAAATGGTTTTATACAATTTTCTGTAATATTGCATAACGTTTTGCAATATTGCACAATTTTTCCGCATAATCAACACTTTTTCCCGCATAATCAATAATTTTTTCCGCATAATTTTATCAGAAATTCCGCATAATTTTGATTTTTTTTCCGCATCATACCACCATCCCTGTCTCTAGTATTTCACTAGTTTTATCTCATTAAAAAACAGACTTTAAATATGTTATATAACGCATAACTGTTCTTTTCTGTAATACTTGTGGATACAAATGTATTTTACACAATGTAAAATAAGGAGCTATGAGCATGTACACTGTATTTTCATATGAAAGAATCATGTGGAATCTATGTTATATTAATTTTATATTGTACATTATCTTTTGGAAATGAAAATAAAAAATTGATTGATTGATTGATTGATTTGACATTTCCAGTAATATTTTGATGATTTTCAAATTGATTTTTTTTGTATATTTAGGTATTGTTGAGCCAATGTCGACAGGTCAATCAGCCAATGACTACATGACCAGGACTGTTAACCCTACTCTACTTAAAGGTCTAACAGAATTGTGTAAAATGAAACCTAAAGAACCTATTGTAAGTACAATGTAGTTCTTATGTAGCACATTTCACCTAATGTGTCAATGCTAACCCCCCTCCCCCCCCCCCCCTTCCCCCCCCCAACTCCGTTATTGGTTAATGTGTAAAGCCCGATTTCCAAGGTGAGATTTGTAGTATCCGACTAGTCATAACTTTTAAAACTAGTCGCTTGCGTTCTAAAACGTGTTTTAGAGTGTCCTATGACTAGTTTTAGAATGTTTTGAACCTCATCACTAGTCGTATAGTACAAATCGCATGTGACAAAAAACAGCTCACATCTTCATTAGAAATATCATCATCAACAACATCATTTGCCATCATCGTCATCATCATCATACACCATCAGCTCCACCAGTCATTGCCTCCATCATCAACACCACCATCATTACCACCAGCATTGTCACCACCGTCATCATCATCATGATCTTTAGAACAATCATCATCACCATTATCATCCTCATCATCATTACGACCACTATTATCATTATCATTACTAATCACCATCATCATGACAATCATCACCATCATCATGACAATCATCACCACTATCATCATCACCATCACCACTATCACCATCATCATCATCACCACTATTACCACCATCATCACCACTATCATCACCACTATCATCATCACCATCATCACCACAATCATCACCATCATTTCTATCTTGATAACCAAGTAACATATTTCCATGCTTGATTATTTCAGCTGTGGCTCTCCGACTGGCTGATTGCAAACAACCCCAACAAACCAAGAGTGGATGAGAGTTGTTACGTTGTCGAAGAACCCTAACAACACTATAAACACTGACAATTAATCACAATATCACTCTGTACATAGCTGTTTTTATTGTAAATTACACACAAACATATTCGATCTATACTAGCATAATTCATGAATAAAACCATTTAGTGAGTGATCAATGTACAGTAATATAATCACAAGGGGGAGGGGTCCCTGGGGGTAATTGACCGGTGACGCCGGTCTTTTCTTTTAGGGTTAAAAATCATTGATTTAGTCTCTTTTAGGGTTTAACATATGTGGTTTCCAACTTCACACTTTTTGGTATATTTTTATGGGATGAAAAAGAAACTAGCCTTCACTGGTAGATAGGCTTTGATGATTAGAAATTCAGTTAGTTAATATAGAACACGTATGTTTGGTGTATTTGTAGTTATTATTTTGGTGTCTTCTAGTGGGGTGAAAATTTGTGAAGCCCCGCCCTTTTTAAAAACAATCCGTATGTTTTAGACGGTTATTGTTAATTGAAACATCACCCATTGAATGAAAAAGTTTTGAAAACTGAACTAAAACAAATTGGACAGTTTATTTTAGCCAGTTGCAATCGAATCAAGTCGAGAAAAATACGGATTTCTGATAGAAAACAAGTTAATCAACATATGCATTCAAAACTGAAAGCAAAGCAAGAATCTGAACAAATATAATCAATACAATAAATAAAATAAGATTTTCAAACAAATGGTAACAAACAAATCAAGAGAATAACGAATTTCTAAATTTATTAGATCAGCTTCCTACTTCTCGTACTGATTGCGTGACTCAACGTGACAGTGATATTACGTTCGTGACTCCTCAAGCTTCAGCTGACATCTCTTTACCAAAGTTACAATTTAACTTTAAGGTGACCTCTTGCTGATTGACAACATTACCAACACTTTACTAACCATATATGCAGCTCTATCTCGGCCATGTTTGCTTGGAACGTACCAAGCGAGGAACTCCGTTCAAGCATAAGTTCATTGGTGGATTCAGAAGAACATGAAGGGAGAATCCAATCCAACGGTGAGCAAAAGCTGTTATTCTGCTGATATCACGTGAAAACCGCCTTAGCACATTCTGACAGCTTCTCGTTGATGTATAACTTTATTTGGCTTAAGGAAAATTCGAGATTTTCTGTAGTTAATTGTTTATTCAAGTACAATATCGAGGTTTGCTTCCCTAACTGAGTGCCCTCCTCATGATCTAAAAGCTATGATATTTGTTTTGTGAACAATGGTTAAATTTTGATGGATTTATAACATGATTTATAATAAGCGGTTTATAATTTTATAAGGATATGCCATACGACTAGGAGTGTCAATTGTTTTTTTTTATCGATATTTTTTAGAATTTGTCCTTTTATAATATCTCAATCCCTACAGGGGATTATATTCGTGGCTTGAGCAGTAGCAGGTTTTTTTTTACAAGTGTATATCTAAAAGTTTATGGAGTGGAGAATGTTGGTTTGCAGATTGTTTTTATTGGTTTCAGTTTTTAAACCTATATAACACAGGCAGCCCAAACTATGATTTGTGCTGAGCTCTTCTCCTAGCTACCTTGGGAATGGTTGGCTCATGAGGGGATGAGTGGTCATAATAATGATACACATAAAGTAAGTTAAAAGAAATGTCAATTTTGATGGGCAAATTTGGCGATTTGTTTTCTTTAAGAGTAGGCTATTTTTTCAATATCCGACTCGGACAAATGATTAACGTCCGAAACGTCAGTATCGCCATCAGCACTATACTAGTTGTGTCTAATTTACATCATATTTTACAACTTTTCAATAGATTTAAAACCACTATCCTGAGAATGAGTGAATCAGTGAATAAAGAAACGAATGAATGAATGAATGACCGAACGAATTAGGGATCAATGAACGAACGATAGATTGATTGAATGAGTGAATAAATGGATGGATAGATGGATGTACGAACGAACGAACGAGCAAATGACAGAACAAATGCTTGTCAGAATTAATAAATAATAATATTATCATTGATAATATTTTAAAACGTGAATGTGAGTATTGTTGAATGGCAACGAACGAACACAGAAGCAAATGGATTGTCTGACTACCTTGCATATCATCTCATTAACGTTTTGAACGAATAAATGATTCATCATGTTATTGTAGGACACACCGGGACTCCATTATTCTCCGTTACAATGTCAACATATAACCGCTGATTTTTTAATGTTGTTTTGAAATATTTTCTCGTTTTCTCTGTTTTTTTTTTAACATTACACGCTTACAACACAGCATGTACTAGTCTATTTTACGATTCGTATGAATCAACTCTAACCTCGACAGGGTGTAATGCCAAAGTTTATAAGTCGAAGCTCACATGTGCCGAACTCAATGCGAACAAAAGCATAACCAAAAGATTGGACTGAGTAATCTGTATTTGAGACACATGTGAAATTCGACTTAAAACTTGAATTTGACTTTAGCTAGTTCGTGTATAACTTTAAAAATTTGACAAATGCAGACAAATTCGAAAGTGAATTGCCCAATTTTACCCAGCTGTACTTGAAATTATCATTTTAATAGCGCATATATTCTCTTACTAGATCGGAAATTAAACATTCCCCTTATAGCCTGAGACCCTCTCCCCTTCCCATGAAGGCCCGATACTCCGGCTACATCCCCCTCGGTCATTCATTCATGCAAATGGCTATGTCTTTGAAAGTCATTTCCATTTTGACATAATCAGTAAAAAAAAAAGAATCATTGAAAAATTCCTAATCCTTATAGAATGATTTCTTTTCAGTTTTTGAGCCTGTTCATATAAATTGGATTTTGTGTTGAACCTTTAGAAACATAACATTTTATACGTAATTTAGTTTAATATTTGAATTTTGCGACTAAACATTTGCCTTCAATCAATACAATGACCAAATTTATAACCTTGATAGTCCGCCCTAATTGCTTTAGTTGCAGAGAATACACAACTTAAATTTGACACACGACCAGTCGTCTTTTTGTCCGCTAGCGTCAAGAGTCTGCCATCATTTTTCGACAATTTCCGTCATCTTCAAAATCAGCAAAAACACTGAAATTCAACCATTTTTGCTTAACGATCCACGAATTGAAAATAAATCGTTAATTCTAACCAACTAAACTATTTTTAAAAGCCCAGATATTTAATGATTTATGGCAACAGAGTTGGGACACAATCATGACACAACGATCCATATCTTTGCGTGCAATTAAATTCTAACGAATCACTGACTATTTACGAACCCGCGCGTCGAAAGTTACTTTATCCGCTACTGGCGCCTGAATTTTCAAAAAGAAGTTTTTGGTGAAATTTTTCACAAAGTTTGAGCGCTAAGATGGTGCAAACATAAGCTGTGAATTTGGAGTAAGAACTGTTACAAATTACAGAAGTATTGAGATGTTTTACTGATGTCAGAAAAAAGTGAATTTGTGTCTTGTTATGTACACGAATTACACTGCACTTGCCGCTGTAATAAATCCAAATGAAGACAGACGACCCAACACAAGACCGGTCTTACCTGGACAAGCACACGGTAACATGAATAACCTCTAATAGTATTTGATGATATCTAACATAGTTTATTAAGGAATGTTGATTTTACTATTTAATGTTTATTGTTGTCCACGGGGGGATTGACTGTGTGTTTACAAGCCGAAGACAGTTGATCTTTGATACAAGTTGAAAGTCTTTCCTAATTTTAAATCAATATGATTTTTAAGTCGAAAAAGCATGATCCCCCTTGAGTTTCGATGCATGATCCTTCCTCCTCTAATTGAAAAGCGATATGGATTAGAATACAACTTAACTGTAAGAATGTTCTAACATAAAAAAAAACAACAAGAGGATTTGTGCTCCGCTCGTCACTTCCTCTTAATGAGGACTGCAAGAATAATGTCCCAGTAAAAGGGAACAAGAAAAAGTTGCAAAATATTTAAGAAATAAATTCGATTTGGTCCTCTCTGAAAATCACTTGCGTGAGAGAGTTGCCTGCAGCACATAACCAAATTATCTTGCAAATTATATATTTTTTTGTAATTCATAAAGCAAAAACAATGGAAATCACGACCAACAAAGGCATCAGCTGTCTAACGGATACAGATTTGTCCTGATTTGCATAAAGTTTAGCATTTATTTTCTCAAAATCAAAGGAAGATATTTTTAATTTTCTTTAATTCACTTGTACCATGTTGGAAGTTTCATTAATAATATACAATATTTGCTGATCATATTGCATATATTACATATTATTTATTCACATATTTGTGCGTTAAAGATCATTATCAATCGATCGATCAATCAATCAATCAATCAATCAATCAATCAATCAATCAATCAATCAATCAATCAATCAATCAATCAATCAATCAATCAATCAATCAATCAATTAATCAATCAATCAATCAATTTTTCCGTGCGTCTTAACTCCTGTGGATGCACAAATGATGACGTCAAAATGTGATGAGGAAAAGTACGCACGCGCACGAGACGCGAAATCTATAAGTAGTATTTGAATAGGCGATCTGCATTATGGCGTCATTTTACTACCAGCATTCGTTGCAAATTCTCTTTCATATTCAAATTCTTAATCCCTGTGGAGATTAACAGAACAATTTGTGCAGGTATTGATTTGCTTTGAAAATCACTCATTAATTATTCATGAGTTTGGGAACTACCTACTGATATAAAATTATCCTAATTTGCGTAAACTAAAACTCTATTTTCTCCCGATAAAGTTGAAAAAGTCTGAGCCGTTTTTGATGGAAAAATATAAATTCATACATTGCGTTATAGAAGCCGTGTGCAGAATTTGAGTTCGAAGTGTATCAGATCTACAGATACTCGTCTTTGATCGATGCACTTTCTCTATTTCACTTACATATAGATCAATATATAAAGACAAAATAAATAAGTACCAGGGACGAGTTCTGCATCCACAGGAAGCCCATTAAAGATTTGAATCCGCAAAGGGCTCGTTCCGAGTTGCCCATGCTACACAAGAAAACGTGTGCTCTGGGTACGAAATTGAAGTTGGCTGTGAAAATATATGATTTTTTTAATAAAATACATATATGCATATTTCTTATATTTATACTTTATTTTAATATAAGAAAAGTATATTAATCTTGTAGAAATGATGTCGCTACCGGCCGTTCGCTCGACGAGTATGCCGAGATGAAACTAACTATTCGATGTCAATTAAAGAACTATCAAATAAACTTGTTTGCAGTTCCAAATACATTTCATTTGTTTATGTATCTTTAAAAAAAAATGCTCGACTGCCGAGACTGTCGTGTTTTGAAAATTGATCCCTGCTGCCGGGACTCTAGACACTTCGTTCTAATATACTGGTTTTTGCATTAGTACGGTTTTTTTCACAAATTTTACAAATTGAATTAACGAATTGTTCCAATGGCTATTGATTTTTATTAGTAGATATGTGTGTAAGTCGATGTTTGAACTCATAATGTTTTATAAATATAATAACTGTTTTCCAATATATTCGTGAAGCGTCGGTGGTATAATGGTTAGCATAGCTGCCTTCCAAGCAGTTGATCCGGGTTCGATTCCCGGCCGACGCACGTTTTTTTTTTTTCACTCTTTCTTCTTCTTTACAATTATTTTTCTTCTTCTTACTTTATACTTTAAGAACCAATCAATGTTTCTTGGTTTATAATTTTTCTTAAATTTATCTTTTATTATTTATTTTGCATTTTTTTTTTTCTTTGGTCATGTGCAGTCCGGTGATTCGCGTGCTGATGACTTTTTAAAAACTGACAAAATTAGTTAATAAAACATTTTAATTTTATCCAATTTTCTCGTAAACTCAACTCAAGATAGGTCATAACATCAAAGCCAAAAATTGCACTATGTGAGTGCTTTTTAAGTTAAATGTTTTTGGCAATATTTATGACATCCAGGTTTTACGATAAGTCAGCCCATTTCGGAAGCGAAAAGTATACAATCCTGTATCAGACTGTGGATTTTCTAAGTTGGCGGGCTTTATGAAGGGACGAAAACAGATCCAAAATAGATGCATTCGGCGTCAGGACTTGGGCATCAACCAAACGTTTTATCCTCTGGAAGAAAATACTCGCTTTCACCGTCAAGAGATGAATTCAGAAGCTCCTTTGGCTCAGGTATTTTGAACGTAAACTTTGACTGCCATATTTCTTACTTGCCGTCTGCTAACATCCAAAATATGTTGCTAGAAAAATCATGTATTCACACGATTTGAAATCGCAGTTTATAGTTTTATCTCTGTGATTTATTTGATGAATTCTATTAGTTTTTCCTAGAAGTTGTAATTAGTAATTTAGTGGGGAATTTTTGTAACAGAAATGATCTGATGTATGAGCTTGAACGCTTGACCTCAATACTTGAGAAATGTCGATCGGTATAAATCATTTTATTTTTTGTCAGTTAAAGTTTTACCGTTCAAAATTTGTCAAATCAATGTTTAAGTCGTTTTTCGTGAGATGATTAAAATATTAATGATTTATTGGAGTTAAACTGATACTATTTTGTAAACAGAACTAAACAGGAGTCAATGAAATTTCGTCGTAAATCTCCCCCCGCGAATTTTGTTCAGATAAAGACGCAGGAAAGCATTGCGAATGTAGCAAATCATGGTTGAAGTCAACCGACAAAACTATGATATATTTTAACATTAAATTTAATAGACTTTGCTCTAAGAACTAATAGCTTTTTTCGTCGGAGCATTAGATAAATTTTAAAAGCATTTTTTTTCCCGAAGAACGAATATAAATTTCCATCAAAAATTTCTCATAGTTAATTGCAAAATATGAAATTCAAACACTCAAATCAATTTTACAGTGAATTATTTTGGTAATTTTTTTATTAAGTTGTAACTTACTGCCTGATATTAAGTTATTGTCTTCTGGTAAAAATATGTAAAATATATATAGCATAATGTACTTTTTAATAAACGAGCAGGGTTTTAAAATGCCTCTAGAAAAATTGTGAGGTAAAATTCGGCGCATCGGTTGAAGGATGTAAATTCTATTCCTTCAAAAGCTCACAGCATCGCGAACTACTTTTTGAAAAATTCATCTTCACATTTACAAATGAAGTATGAAAAATGAATTATTTCCAAGTTAAATTCCTTCACATGCGAGACAGATCGACACGCAAAAAGCCGGGATCATCTCTTTTTGGTAAGAAACTAGAAAATGATGGAATGCTTTTATTGTGACGGAATTCACTAATGTTTGAATTTTGAAGGAGTTCAAAATCGAGGCAAGTGTATTTCCATGTTATGTATAAGATAAAAGTTGTTATTCTATACGTTTGTAATACATAAAAAATGGCCGGTGAAAAACCTAGAATGAAGGCTACCAAAAAATAAAAATTGCGCAAATGCCAGTATGAAATAACATCAAATTGCTAATGTGGAATAGAGGCGAAATTCTTTTATCAATGGAATGAAATCAACTTTCTACACTTTGGCATAAACGAGAGCGTATATATCACAGAAAAAAACGTCAAATTACTTGTGTATTAAGATAAAGCCAGGGCGCAAACAGTATCAACGAAATACTAGCACATAAAAAAGGTTGTTTTTCGTTATCAAATAGATTGGAATGATTACTTCATATATCGACGTTTTTGTTATCAAATCATCCATCTAAATAATTTCAAGTGCTTAGTGAAGTAGACTTCAGTCATATTTATTTTGTTAAATATCGCTGGAAAAAAATTTGTACAATTTTTCGTATTTAAATTATTTTGTGAATGATTGAGTGTTACGTTCCTGCTTATGCTTCTTATGTTTAAACTTTCCGCTCTATTCGATCCCACCGTCAATTTTATTTCGTGGATATATTGCTTGCGCGTTGTGATCTGATCTTGATGCATGTATTTAGGAATTTAATTTAATGATATTTTCAGCGCACTTTACTAACATAACCTTTCAAAGTTTAACAATTTATTCTTTTTCAAATTTCACTGTATTCACTTCCATCTCATTCATTCCTTTCGTTCATTGCTGTTTTATATATTTATATAAGACGTGGCAGTTATAATATTTTTAGTTGGAGCAATTATGTATAACCTTTATCACGTTCTCTTTCCATCTGTTTCTTTTATCCATATTTTTCACTAAAATATCTTCAATTATAGACATCGTTCACGTGAAAAAATCCCTCTATATATTTATCAGATGTAACAAGTTTGTTAATAATAAATAGCTACTTACAATCGACCTATGAGAAAGCACGCTTAATAGCTTACAATATATTGACAACGAAGATGGAAAATTACAATGTTTTAAAATTTTACAATGTTATAAAGTCAAATTTTGTCTATATTACTATTCCGAAATGACCGAAGTTTTAGTCAAAACAGTTAAACGTTATGTAGAGATTGTTGGAATTTTGTAAAATGTCGTGATATTTTTCCTGCGTCTGAGAGCCAGCCAATGCTCGCTTGTTATCTCAAGAGGGTTCTCATGGCTTACAATTCTGCGATAAAAAGTAAGTAACCGTTTTTGTTTTGTTCTCATTATTGGCATCTATGATTGTCATTCCACTTGATTTTTTTGTTGTTGCAAATTTTCGTAAGTTTTGAGTGTTTATTGTGTTTATTGTGCGTCAAGTTAAGAAGTAAATGTTATGATATTGCGGATATTTTGAGAGAAAGAGAATCAGTGTTGTTCCTCGCTGTTCTGGTGTATTAAGTATTTATGGCATTGAGGTATTCGTCACTTTTTACGCTTGCTTTTGCGGTTTTAGATGGATTTAAAACTACATATTATCGGTCATTACAATATTTATTAGTTATCATCATCATCATCATTGTCATCATCATTGTAATCATCATCATTCTCGTCATCATCATTCTCGTCATCATCATTGTCGTCATCATCATTGTCATCATCACCATTGTCATCATCACCATTGTCATCATCACCATTGTCATCTTCTCATTGTCATCATCATCATCATTGTCATCATCACCATTGTAATCATCACCTTTGTCATCATCATTATTATCATCATCATCGTTATCGACTATATACTTAGTTTCCGCATTATCATTTTTCTCTTCACAAGAGAAAATGAGCTAAGAGTACCAATACTGGGCTTTGCACACATCATAAGTCTATTTTTAATTACCACAAAGTTATTTTAAGAAAGTAACGTGATTGGTTTGAATGAAGAAGGCTAGATCGTATAGCTTCTTCCTTCGCGTCCTTCTAGTTTCAAAATGCCGCGGAAAGCGAGGGGATCGAATCGGTTGATTTTGTGAACGAAGAATATTTAAATAGTCAATACGACAAATGTGACGCCGAAACGAGTACTCAAGATTAAAAGAACTATGCTCTGATGATCTAGACGTTCAAAACGAGTAGCTAATACTGGCCGCGCGGGATTGGTAACAGACTTAAAAAATAGCCTGGTTTCTAAAAATAGCACTAGCGGGGTTTCTGATGGGGCCCAGGGGATAGGTTTTCTTAGCTCATTTTATCTTGCTCAACATCATCATCCTTAATTGTCATCATCAATACTACCATTGGTGTCATCACATTATGATCGACGTACAAGAGAGTATGAGATAAGAGAGCTTATCCCCCGTATTGAGCTTTGCACTCATCAGGGAATCTTTTCATTCTATTTTTAAACTGAAGTTGTTTCGGGAACGGAACGTGATTTGCCAGATTGCACGAGGCGCGGTCAAAACATCTCAAGACAAAAGTGCGGAGATTGGTAACAAGTTTCTAAAAATAGCACGACGAGTAGAGCCCCTGATGTGGTCCGGGGATAAGCTCTCTTATCTCATACTCTCTTGTCGCCTAGCAAATTAGTCTGGTTGTCAACATTAATAACTTCATAAACACTATATAATCAGCCGGCCTCTATTTTAGGAATTAGACCTTTAATCTTAAAATATACAAACAGTAGACTTTGGATTGACTTTTTTATAGTACAGCTCACTTAATTAGATTTTTCTTCATGGATATATATGTAGTGTTTAATCTGCTCGTCTTCCACAGCAACAAATATTTGATATCGAAGACTGGAATTGCCCTAATTCATTATGACGTCACCATCAAAACATTCATCAAAATTCTATTGTTTAACGCAAGGGATCTTGGTCGTTTGGCGGGGACAAAACAACGCAAATTTTCTGAAAATCGTTCTGAAGAACCTTATAAATTCAAGAGCAGAAGTAGAATAGTTTCTAAATGACCCGAATATTATTTAGTACATATGAACACACATTATATTAAAAAACCAGATCATTTTAGTTTAACTTGTTTCGCTAGGAGTAATTTTGGTCAAATTTTCTATTGGATTTGGTGATTCTATCCCCTACATAAACAATCCGTGATGTCATAATGAAATAGGGCAATTGAAAATTTCGAGACAGGAAGTTGTATCCTATACAGATCGGCCGCTCGTATTGTCTATGTTACTGATAAACTGAGCACCGCTGCCGAGTAGTCTATTCCTTTTATAAAATATTTTTTCTGAAATAAGAAAGAAGCTTAACAAGTTCTGCACTCCGCCTCTCAGCCAATCAGAGTGCACGATTTTCGATATTTCATTGGTATGGTGTTTGTGTTCCATTCCTGGTCAATAGTAGCAATTTTATTCAGTTAATTTTATAGATTTTTTTCACTACTTTTCAGTAGCAATTTTATTTAATAGATAGATTTGAGTCCTTGCAAGGATAGAGATTTTGTACATATTCTAAGTAAAAGACTAATTAAAAGCGCGAAATGTAGAAATAAAAACGCAAAAGTTAGGGTCCGCCCATTATTTATCGCCTGGAGGGGTGCGGAGGATTTTTTTCTAGACGCCGTAAAATTTAGCAGATTCCCCCCTTCAGCATCATAAAATTGTGTTGATCACCCCAATAGATAGGGAAAACTTAAGTGATCCCCCCTCATATAAATAAATATATTTTTTGATGATGATTTACATTTATACTTGTTTGCATTATATCAAAATTGTTTTTCATGTTTGCACTCTATATACAAAATTTCAAACATTTTACTCTGTCTTTCTATTAATCTGTTGCAAATTTAAGGCTATATCAGGCAATTTTAATTGCGATTGTAGGGAGTTTTAAACGATTTTAGGCGACTTAAGGTCCCGAGTTTAGCCTTTCCAAATTGTAAATGATCCCCCTTTCAAAGCTGTCATTTCTGTCTGATCCCACCTTTGGCTTTTATGAAAATGAACTGATCCCACCGCACCCCCCTAGGCGATAAATAATGACCGGTCCCTTATTTTTGAAAATGAGACCTAGTATTTACTATACACAAAACAAAAGAAACCACAATTTCTGTATTAATTTTGTGCCGTGTTTTCATTGTATTTTAGAAGTTTCGATGAAATCAATGCTAATTTCTCATGATCTGTTTTTTTTTATGACATTCGCGTTATTGTGAAGTGTGTAAAGAGTATTATAGAATAGCTTTGTTGATGCTCATTGCACTTTTGTGGTTATCAAATCATGCATAACTAATGATCAAAATGGCGGTTGTTCTTTTCAACTGTGATTGTTTACACTCTACATTTAAACTATCAAAAATGCAATGTTTTTGACATTATTAAACTCCTCTAAGCTATGATAGACTTTTTTAATTGATAAAGAATTTAAGTGAAAAGTTTTTATGAACTTCAATGCAAGTTGTCAACCGATTGCCGCTAGAAATAGTAGCTCCAGATGTCATCGGCGATGGAAAAACGAAAATTTTAGTGAATCCACGAAAAGGTATGAAAAAATACTCCATTTTACTGCATTTTGTCTTCCTAACTTCTTTAACTTAATGTCTAACAACCATATTTATCTGAGAATGCTTTACGTCAAGTAGACAGAATAATCTTTGCAAGTTATAGCGAGTTTTGTAAGGTTGTTTTCGTATTCAAAATGTCCGCTTATATTAAAAGTTTGGTCAACATTCTTATAGTCGGATTAATTTGAAGAAGCTCAACTGCAAAATTCCTATCATGCGAAGTATCATTTTGATAAAAATATAACTAACAAAAATAAAGATGACTTAGAAATTGGTAAAACTTCGCGCACATTTTATGATTTTGATTCCAAACTTCATGCCACAGAATTATTGTCAAGTTGAAGATTTATGCATATTTAATTTTAAAAAAATCTCTCATCTCACGCGTTGTTTAGAAAACGTTGATCCTTCAGATTCCTGTTGTTTTTATTTTTGCTCAAAAACACAAACAAAAAATAGTTGATTTTGTCTTGTTTAGTTGCTCAAACTAACTGTATTTGTCTCGGTGTATGAAATTCCGTTGCATCTGCTAGGTATTCTCTTCAACAATCTTTCAAAATTGAACACAAATATGTATTTTTTGAACTTTAACTTTGCTTTTAGTGTTTGACTTTTTACGAAGATAAATATATCTAAGTGAGTCAAATTAAATTTCAGATATTATGATAAAGTAACTAAATTGACCTATTTCATAACGACGTCACAGCTGGTCTATGTATTTATTTATATTATTTATTTAATCTATTCGCCAAAAAGTGTCAGGAGTACTGACACAGGGCAAAGCCCCAAATGCTAGTCAGTACCTCTATATAGGGCAGAGAATCGTCGACCAATCAGAAACTTTTTTTTGTTATTGATTATACAATAACTTATTACAATGTACGTAAACAGTTACTTGCAGTGTATTATATTATTAGAATAGTATTTATTATAATAACTTATCAAATCAGAAACTTGATTTTGATAAATTATAACAAAATATTGTTAAGAATCCCGACTGGCGAGTTGGCTATATACAAAGCCTGGTTCCAGACCGGGATCCAGACTAATACAATTTCTGTGGTCAGAGCGAGAATCGAACCTAGCTACTACCACAAGAATCACAACTGGCTACGAGACAAACCAGTTGGCTATATACAAAGCATGGCTCCAGATCGGGACTCGGACAAATGCAATTTCTGTGGCCAGAGTGGGAATCGAACCTAGTACCGCAGGATTGCGAGTCCAACGCTCTGGCCACTCGGCCCAGCGTAACTATATTTATTTGATCCTCAAACCACAGGCATACCAAACTCAGTGAATAGTGGGTGGGATTCCTGTGGTCTACGAGCTAACGTTTTGCACTTGTTAAGAGTTGACAAACACCCACCGTCTATTTAGGTTAGAGCTCACTCACACAAATACTAGCTAGTGCCCAGAGCCAAAGACGTACTTTTGTAGGCACCAGGCATTTTGTTCTCAAATAAGTAAATAAATAACAAAATCACAGCTGGTACGTATATTTTGTTGTTGTTGTTTTCCACAAAACACCATTAACTACCTCTCATGTGAATGCCCCCATAGTTGGGTTATTGTTTGTTAATAGCTTGCAATGCCAGTTCTGTATAAACTTGCCAGCACGGGCAAAAGCGACAATGAACATTACTATTCATTTACTCTGTTCTTAACAATATCACAGTTCAACGACCTGTCCTTTAAAACTTGCGATGCCCTTAAAAACAATTAATCTCGACATATGTCCAGTGTATATATTAGCACCGTACAAACGTGTTGCGAACATTCGTCCCTTTCCTGAGAACTGCGTCGATAGAAGGGAAGTTATGTTTCTACATTCGAAGTCGATTTGAATGAAATACGTTTTGTGGCGGGTGCAGATCGTTGGGAAATGGGTCTAAAATGGTTCGAAGTGAGTCGCAGTGGTACTGGTGTAACTTGGTGATATAGTGTCGTTGGTAAATCTGTGAGCAAGATTTCGTAGAATTATGCTTCATACTTCTCTGATTTCGTCTTCTGTCGAAGAGGAACACAAACTCAAAGGTGCTGATATAATTCTACTTTAATTTTTGTGACAATTCTTAGCGTGTAGACTGGAGGAAATGTCTTGTGGTCGTTTGGTGTTTTTACAAGGGGCACGTCGGTGGTAAAAAGGCAAAAATAACCAAATATGCTATTGCGTGTCTGTGTTTTTTAAATATAATTAAGGAAGTTGTATATCAGAATGTTGTGTGCATTTTTCTGTTTTTATCTCTTAACAATCAATTTTAGATTTCATTGGCGCTAATTGGCTTGGAATTTCAACATTATACGCCAATTCTGCTTGATTGTGTTTGACAGCAAACATTGATTATGTGATGTTGAATCTTTTCAAGTATGTTTTACCATTGTGCAGTTCGATTCTTCCTATACTGGTCCTCTGTTGTCCGTTAATGCTAGTTACTTTACGTTATCAGAAACACTGACGAGTCCACACTAATTTGCACCTGTTTTATCGCTAGTTTTCTTGAATTTTACTCAAATTGAATTTGATTGCGTATTTAAAAAGCTAACATAGTCTTCGCTAGTTGACGTACATTTTTATTACTACACTGACGGAGTTAGACTGATTGCATAAGTCATTATAACAGGGGCGGCGGAACTTGGGGGAGCGGGCCCCCCCATGTTGCATAAATTGCATAAAAGACATTAATGCATTAGTTTACACAGTTAAAAAAAATTGTTATGTGATTTTGGGGTGGGGAGGGGTGGGAACTTATAGTGCCCCCCCCCCCCTCCCATGGCTGTACTGTTCCGCCGCCCCTGTATAAATCTTATAAAAAATATTATTATTATTATTATTATTATTATTATTATTATTATTATTATTATTATTATTATTATTATTATTATTATTATTATTATTATTTAACCGCTAGCTATGTATAAGAAACATTCTATAAGTTAACAATGTAAAGCGCATGCGTGCTCTTAGCAACAATATAAAGAAGATTGTGTGACAGCAGTCAACAAACACAACTTGTTTGTTGACCAGTATCGTAAAAATGACACAGGGAACCCATAGCTCAAAAGCTGAGTTTCTTATGCATTATTTTTACTGTCACACAGTTTTCTTAAAGTTGTTGTCGCGTTTTTAATTTTTTTAATGTAGAACCAAAAAAAATATTAGTTTCGATTCTGGTCATTTATCTGGTTCAATTGTAAAATGTGCTAAGTTGTACACCGTTTAGTGACGATAGCGATACTGTTGTTTCGGACGTTAGTCCTTGGTCGGAATAATACTACCACTATCGGACTGCTTTGCGGACTTTCTTTTGTATCGCAATTAGTCCACATTCAGAAAGAATGCTGGTGTTGAGAGTAAAATGACGTCATAATGCAAAATCCTCATTATGCATTTATTTGTTTATCTTTAAATTGATTTGTTTATTTTATTTATTTATTCTTTGATGTATTTATTTGATTATTTAATTATTTTTTTTATTGTTAGACTTATCTTTGTAGAAGCTTATGACTACATAATAATTCTCTTTACAAACTCATCTCGACCAAAAAACACTTATAATATCACAATACCAAAAATTAAAACCATTAAAAAACCATTAAACCATAAAAATTCAATTGTAAACTGTATATCTTTTATTGTATATCTATCAAATATATTCCCAACAAATCGAAGAAGCGCCAATGAGAAAACACATAATAAATGGTTTGATTTTACAGACATTTTTCGACATTAACAAATGTCATCCTCAGTACGTAAGAACAGTTCGTTACATTTCTGAAAAATGAAAATATTCATTCATACAATTTTCGTAAGGTCAAAGAGTGCTCATATGTAAAGCGTTCAGTTATCCATAATCCAATCCTCATGGGATTTGATGGACCATAATGTCTATTGTCCACCGCCAATTAAGGCCTTAGTTTTATTTACCCTTCAAATCTGTTACGCTACTCAACATGTATTTAACAGATTTGATGGAGTGTGTTTTTCTCTATCCATAAACAGTTAAACTCTCATTGACCGGTTTGGAAAATGACTTTATAAACTCGGGGTTACGTGATGGGCTAGTCGATTGAGTTTGAACGCTTTTGAGCGTTCTGAAAGCGTAATTCAATGTAGGTATTCAAATTATTTTTTTACCGAATATATAAAACATTACCCTCTAAATCACTTTGAAGCTTGGTGAAATAGCTTAAAATGTATATAGAGAGAGGTATCTTTATATGTAATTATGCATTACTTAGTGTTGCATCACGTTTTTACATTCTAACAGTGGAAATTTAATGAAGGAACTCAATTGTTGTACTGTATCTTTTATTGACTACAAATTATGGGCTTTTAAAGGTTATTTAAGATTTCTTACAAACCAGTAATATAAAATTGTACATGAGTAACACTATTAATAATTACATATATCTAAGTAAAACAATTTCGCTTTTTCTATAATAGTAATTTTTTCTTTGTCATCACAACGAAAATATGGACTTTAAAAAGCCATGTTTGAAATGCACGGAAACCAATCTATGATATAACAGTTACAATTGACTATTTTTAAAAGGTTAATTATTCAATTTTGTCTCTTTACGTACGTTATAGCAATGCATAATTTAATGTATAGCAGATTTTTTTAATCACAAAGGCAGAAATATGTACTCCAAAAGGCCCTTTTTAAAGCAATTTGAAATTAGTGTGAAAGAATTATAATTTCACAGTTCTACACGTAAATATCTACATGGTAATTGTATGTACCTCGAAATAACATCATGTTTACAGTTTTTGTTTGTGTTTTTCATAGGTGATATGGGGGCCAATTTGGGCTTATATTCCCCTAGACAACAGATCACACTTCAGCCTCGAATAGCTGTTGACAAAAAACCGCATTCTGACAAAAAATATGGCGGCAAAAGTGTTGGATTCTACGACGAAAACGATGGTGCTGACTCGAGAAGAGAAAACGATCCTCTCCTACGAAAGGATAAAGATGGTTCTAGGGAAAATCAGGGTTTTGGCGTTACGCCTGACCCAAACAGAAACTTCAGAACGCGAAGTAAAAGAGTCACGCTAAACGTTTCGGGATTCCGTTATCAGACTTACGCAGAAACGTTACATAAATTCCCTGAAACGTTACTTGGGAACGCAGAGAAAAGGCGAGCTTACTACGACCCTGAATTCCGTGAATATTTTTTTGACCGAAATAAACAAGTATTTGAAATCATTTTATATTTTTATCAATCGAATGGACGGCTTGTTTGTCCGCCTGATCTTGCGCCTGAAATTCTGCTCGAAGAAGTCGAGTTTTTTGAACTTGGAGAAACTGCGATTACGGCTGTGAAAGAGCTCTTAACTGACGAGGAACCTGAGGAGCCAGAGCGAGATCTTCCCAAAGGAAAACTTCAACGGCAACTGTGGAATCTATTTGAGTATCCAGACTCCGGTAAAGCTGCGCGGATATTAGCCTTGTTCTCGGTGTCAATAATTGTTGCGTCTATTGTTATCCTATGTGCGGAGACCTTACCGCACTTCCACGTAATTCCAGCTTCTAAGATAAAAAATCCAAACGACACTGATGAAGTAGAGAAAGTGAGAAAGCATAACAAAATCGCTCGAACTGGACGATTATGGTTCAGGAATATGGAATCTGCTTTTATCGCGTGGTTTACTTTAGAATATTTGGTTCGGCTGTTTTCTAGTCCGAAAAAGTTGGTGTTTTTACGCTCCGTATTGAATATAATCGACGTTCTGGCGATTGTGCCATTTTATATTGACATATTGTTAAACTCTGTTATTGAGGACAGTGAAAAGCTCTCTTTGGCCTTTCTGCGAATTTTACGTTTAGTGCGAGTTTTCAGAATTTTCAAACTATCTCGACACTCGAGCGGACTTCAGATATTAGGTCTGACTCTCAAAAAAAGTCTACGTGAACTTGGGCTACTTGTATTCTTTCTAATAATCGGAGTGGTAATTTTCTCTAGTATGGCATACTACGCCGAGGCCGGGGAGCCTGGGACCTTGATTGGCCGTAGTATCCCAGAAACCTTCTGGTGGGCTCTGGTAACCATGACAACTGTAGGGTATGGTGATTTGTATCCCAAGAGTCTTTGGGGTAAACTCGTTGGGTCATGTTGTGCGTTATGTGGCGTGTTGGCGATTGCGTTACCGGTTCCTGTCATTGTGTCCAACTTTGATGCTATTTATAAGAAACACAGGAGTCGAAAGATTAAACAAGGTATACGTTATACGAACAGTCAATCAATCAATCAATCAATCAATCAATCAATCAATCAATCAATCAATCAATCAATCAATCAATCAATCAATCAATTTGTCAATCAATCAATTAAACGGTCTGTCAATCATGCAATCAATAAACATATCAATCAACCAATCAATCATTCAATCCATCAATCAATCAATCAACCAAACAATTAGTAAATCAATGAACTAGTCAATAAATCAATCTGTTGGTTTGTGTGTTACGTCACGACAGCCATCTTGGATGAAGTTGAATAAAAGTTTTCAAATCGGGACTATTGTATGCTCATCCAAACAAGGTTCCACCGCATTGTACCTTGATTCCAAGAGCTAGGATTATGGTTATAAACAGCAAATTGGCATGGAATTGTAGAACTTAAAAACTTGAATTTATCATGCTTTGAATCGCGCTCGGAATTGTGAAGAAATGTAGCACAAATATAGTCAACTTAGAATTATTTAACGTATTTTTCTTGCAGATCCTGATGATGACGAAGATTCTCGGAAAATTAGTATAATGGTGTCATCAGCGTCGACATCTTCCTTCAACGGAGAGGAATCGCCAACTTTTGAAAGACACAATGACGGGCCAGACGATCTGATAGAATGCAAGGTTGAGAAACCAATGACCAACGGCAAGTTCAAAAACCCCCAGAACGATACTATAATTGAGGAAGGATTCGAAATGACTCCGCTGAACGAATCAAATTCTCAGAAACCCACCGGGATTGAGACAACGCTGTGATGTTGGGGTTGACAAGAGATGATCATGTGCGAGTCAATTCCAAATGTGCCCTTCCTCCCCCAGACAAACCCCAGGGCATTTGACTTCAGCTTGAAAAGGAAAGCTTGTCAAATGGCCCAATGTGCATTCGAAATAGACATTAGAAAGCTCTATATCAGGGCTTAGAAATCGTTAAATTTCCAGATGTTTCCAGCTCTTTTTAAAGTTCGAGTAACGTTCCGCAATATTGGATCAAATGTTCCACCGAGCAGAGGATTTGTTCGATCAAATGCCCGGGATATATCCGGGGGAGGGGTGGGGGGAGATGTTGGGCACCTTTGGAATTTGACTAGTACATAAATAGAGGTTGTATTTTACGAACTTAACTTTAATTCTCTATTGATATGTTATAGTTAATCTATTAACCATGACAGTATTAGTTATAATAATTAATCTACAAATGCGCAATAAGGCAGTTTGAGGTCTTTCCTACGCTGTTGTGGGGTCTGTTCGTCTGTTCGAGGTAGTGCTCCCCTACGTAGTCAAGGTAACCATAGAAGCTTTGCATCATCACGTGATAGCAGACATGACAAGTGGTAGGAATCGACAAAGGATCTGTTCGTATGAGGTAGTGCTCCCCTACGTAGTCAAGGTAACCATAGAAGCTTTGCATCATCACGTGATAGCAGACATGACAAGTGGTAGGAATCGACAAAGGATAGTTTTCCTCTGTAAGACTAAACTCTTTCTTATGAAAATGAATAATTCCAAATTTTATCGTTCCTGCCAAGTGTGTTGTTGTTGTCACGTGATGGTGCCCAGCCTATATCCTGTTATTTGTGTTCTTTTGGATTAAGAAACTGAAGACTTGTCCCAGCTTATCAGGGGCAACGTATCACATGTAAACAGACCTTACCCTAACCCTTAGCCTCGATTGAAGAAATATTAGCCTTACATACTCGAAAAATACCTCTAATATTGCTATTTTTTGTTGATACGTGCATTTCGTGGGATGTATTGAAGCTACCACAACGTTAGGAAGAACGCACAAGAAAAGAGAGACGAAAGAAAACACTGATGTGATCATGAAAGAACGAAAGCTATGTGCGGACGCTGAATTGCAAAACATATCTTACCCGGTTGGGTCTTTCGCTTATACCAATCTGATCTGCGAATTATATTCTTTTTTAAAGAATTGAGTTAATTAAACCAAATCTTTCGGTTACATTTTGGATGTGAGAACATTTTGCGTTTTTTAATTTTCACTCATTTGAAAGATGTCGTCTTTCATTCTGCAATTTTGGACAATTTGTTGTCTGAGCAAAATTTGACATAACGTAATCTTCCACGGCAAAAAATCAAAATATTATAGATTTAAATTATTTACTTTCCTCGAGGAGGGGGAATACCCCCTCGAGTTGAGCTCCTTTATATGTGCAAACTGTAACAATTCAAAAGCACTATATCTGAACTTTAACTAAATCTCTCAATCTAAATTAAACGAAAATAACAGTTCATATCAGCGCAGGCTTGTCCTCAATGAACAACAACTGATATATTGTCAATGAGGCATGCTTTAAAATGAGCAACCGCTGGTCGTCTCAACAGCAATCGCAGGCGGTTTTACTAAAGCAATGATATTTCACATTTTCAACTGAAAAAAATGCCATTTTCACTAAAGCTATATTTGCGTGCATAAATTCACAATGCCTTTTTTAAAGATTTTTAAATTCTTATTTTTTAGACTCGGTTTGCAATGCATTACTGGGTAAGATCTGCCCTGGTGGCCATTTTGTTTAGTTAAAGTGTACAGTACTGAGTATTTCCAATAGCACGCAATTTCCACTAGTTAGATAATATAGTAAATATTATACAGTAATACTTGGTATTATTTATTCGGTTTCTATTTTGAGAAAAAGGTTGAATAAGGTTTAGTTTGAGTTTCTTAAATTAAAATGTGCTTAGTTAGTAATACCCTTTTAAAAAATTCCAAAAATCAGTCTTGCTCCGTATGGATATTTTTTACCAGTTCAGACTTGTCAGTCTTGTAGTTGATTTTGTATTTGTGGTCTGTTACGACATTTTTTATTGACTTTTCTAACTATTTTGATAATGGAATGGATGAATGAATGAATGGATCAATGGATGAATGAATGAATGAAAAAATTATTGAATGAATGAATGAATGAATAAATGAATGATTGGCGCCCGAATAATGATTAAATGATTGAACTATCCAAATGAATGATAAATGAATCCACCAATATTGACAAATAAATTAAATTATAGATGGTTTTCAGCGATTCCCAGGAGATAATTTAAACAAAAGAAAAACACCACCGTGACTGGTGGACCCTTTTGTCCCAGTTACTCCGTTCTGGGAATGGCTGCACACCATTAAGGCCGGTACACACTAGGCGACAAGTCGCAGCGACTTGTCCCCGCGACATGTCGCAGCGACAATTTCCTCCCGTGGGTACTAAAGGCCGGCACACACTAGGCGACAAGTTGCAGCGACTTGTCCCCGCGACATGTCGCAGCGACAATTTCCTCACGTGTATACTAGCATTTTTTGCCGAAAATTGTTATCGCCGCGACAGAATTTTGTTGCTGCGACTTGCCGCATGAAATCCAACCGGTTGGGATTGCTAAAACAGTGCACACTGAGGCGACATGTCGCGGGGACAAGTCGCTGCGACTTGTCGCCTAGTGTGTGCCGGCCTTAACATTTTTTTGGCAAAAATTGTTGTCGCCTCGACAGAATTTTGTTAATTTGCTGCGACTTGCCGCATGAAATCCAACCGGTTGGGATTGCTTAACCAGTGCACACAAGTCGCTGCGACTTGTCGCCTAGTGTGTGCCGGCCTTTGATATTTGACGAATACTTTTTATTGGAAAATGCAGGTTTAAGAAACCAATAAATCAACGGACGATCAAAGACGCTTGTGCATATTCGAGAAAATAAATAAACGAACGAGCGAATGAATGAATAAATGCAAGGATTCTGTAAATAGAATGGACAATTTCGGATTTCCTAGACCTTAGTTCCGAATGGTCATTTTTTTTATTTTTTATTTTTTCAAATTAGCTGGCTTTTTTTCAAATGAAACCAATTGAAGAATTTTTATCAACTATTATTAAAATGTTAGTAATGATTAATTATCAATAATAATTATTAATGGTATTATAGATTCAGGTTGTATTATGTTTGTTAATGTAATATGTTTGAGATTTGTAAATAAAACTGCCGATGGTTCGGATTGAATTTTGCTAATTCTGATTGTTATATTGCTGGTATCTAAATTGACTTTGGAGTCGTTCTCTGAATGTTAGCCCAGGCGTTTGCTTTCTACTGATATTAACAAGTAATCACCACCGACATCATCACCACTACTATCATCATTTCCATCACGATCGGCATCACCACCACTGCTATCATCATTATCATCGACATCACCACCACCACTATCATTGTTATCATCACCATGCATCGACATCACCACCACTGCTATCATCATTATCATCGACATCACCACCACCGCTATCATTGTTATCATCACCATGCATCGACATCACCACCACTACTATCATCATTATCATCGACATCACCACCACCACTATCATTGTTATCATCACCATGCATCGACATCACCACCACTACTATCATCATTATCATCGACATCACTACCACCACTATCATCATTATCATCACCATGCATCGACATCATCACCACTACTATCATCATTTTCATCACGATCGACATCACCACCACCACTATCATTGTTATCATCACCATGCATCGACATCACCACCACTACTATCATCATTATCATCGACATCACCACCACCACTATCATTGTTATCATCACCATGCATCGACATCACCACCACCACTATCATTGTTATCATCACCATGCATCGACATCACCACCACTACTATCATCATTATCATCGACATCACCACCACTACTATCATCATTATCATCGACATCACCACCACCACTATCATCATTATCATCGACATCACCACCACCACTATCATTGTTATCATCACCATGCATCGACATCACCACCACTGCTATCATCATTATCATCGACATCACCACCACTGCTATCATTGTTATCATCACCATGCATCGACATCACCACCACCACTATCATCATTATCATCGACATCACCACCACTGCTATCATTGTTATCATCACCATGCATCGACATCATCACCACTACTATCATCATTATCATCGACATCACTACCACTACTATCATCATTTTCATCACGATCGACATCACCACCACCGCTATCATCATTATCATCACCATCGACATCATCACAACCACAATCATCAATAAAACGCCAAGCGATCTAAAATATTTTTCGTCCAAAATTTTGAACGTTTTTACTGAATTTTAAACAACTAAGAGAATGAACTTGGTGTTTTTGTTTTATTCTTAATAGGTCATATTGTTATTTGTTTTGACAATTAATATCCTTTTCTCCATAATTCTATTTTTTTATTGCCTAAAGAACGTAAGTGTCTTCTATCGTGATGTATCTAGCAGGGGGGTTCGCAGGTGAATCAGAGACTGCAGGGTCTACTAGAGAATTAAAATGAGGGATTATTGAGGACACTTCTTTGAGTCTTTTGCGAAAGATCATTCGCTTATCTGGAATGACGTCATTATGTTTGATGTCGCGGTTGCCATGGTAACCCTTAATACCATCGTTACCAATAGAGCCATGGTCACCATTAGTGCTGTCACTTCCATCGTTTTCATCTTTGTCATGGTTACCAAACCGCTGTTCGTAAGGACCATGGACGTGCATATGTATTCCTTTTATTCCTCTTGATGCTTCATTGTCTGTGCCATATAAGGGAGCTAGACTTGTCCACGTGACCTCTAATATGCCAAATGAACTTTGACCCCAGTCACATGGTCCTGAGAAATGAACAGCACAGAAAGTCACGTGATTATATATTGATGATGCAACAACAGTAGAAGTAGTAATCAGGGAAGGATGGGTTTGACTTGGATGAAAAGTGAGGGGGTTATATGTTTTTTTTTTTTTTTTTTTTTTTTTTTTTTTTTTTTTTTGAACATGAAAAGTAGAATTTTTTCATACTACGGCTAGACTGGTTCGTCCCTAATTTGAACTTGTGCATTAGTTGCGCTTTTTGAAGACACAAGACGTTTTTTCCCTCATAGTTTTAACGTTTTTGCTCATTAAATTAAAATGAATATGTAAGCTGGGCCCGCTGATCATCATTTCCCTATGATAAATCGGAGTCCCCCTCCCGGGATTTTTTTTAACAACATCGAAGCAATATAGTTTTCATAAAGTATTTTAAACGTTTGCCCACAATCAGTTCCTTTTGGGCATTATTTCTTCTTCTTTTTCTCCAAAGACATTAGTTTAAGTAGATGTATATATTACCAGCTGTATAGAAAGACAGTCTTTGAGGTAGAGACCCTACAATTCTCTCTGCCGGGACACTATCAATGCTCCGGCACGATGGTTGCGGTCTCTTTATTCCCATCGAATGGACCAGTCGTTGACCGCGTATCCCTGGAGCAAGGCAGTTACGGAGAGGCGTCTTCAGCTTGGCGATTTGACGGTCGATGTCAAGTTTTGAAGCCTGTTTTGGCTGTAAATATCAAGGTATTAGTTATGGATTAGCACTTTATTAATTCTCTACCAACAGGAAAATGGGAGATTACACTCAATGAGAAAAAAAGAGAAAAATTTTGATTGTCATTTCATACTTTGCCCTGTTGTCTTCTTCTCGACACGGTTCCAACACGTCTAATGATCTTCGGTGTTCGCATCACCATCAACCTAGATCTTGATTCTTTATCTTTCAGAGCGTTCACCAAAATGTTCTTTGTTAACTCTTTGCGTTCGTCACTATTAGAAACTGCAGAAATCCTCATAATCAGATCTGAAATATCTACTTGCTCAGAGGAGATTGCTGTCGGTTTTTCTGGCTCAATCGAAGGTAAGAAATTTGGCATATTTCCAGTTTTTACTGGAGTTTGAATCCAGCTCTTTACAGTTTGGACGTCTCCAGCTTGAGATGAAGATTCACCGGTTTCTAGTTCCCGACTGCGTATCGCAGGCAACCCGTCGCGAGAAGTATCAGTATCTTGTCTCAAAAACCCGTGGACTGAGATCCCAGCCTTAACTTTATGAGGTGTTTTTTCCACGAATGTCAACCTAGATTTCAACTTTGTCCGTTTTTCCATCGTCTTTCTCTCTTCTTTCTCCCATTTTGAAGTTTTTGAAATAATAGATCCTTTAAGTAGCTTTTTTACATCATCTAAGTGAGGATTTGTATTTCCTTTTAAAGATTGGAGCTCTTTGATCGTGTTGAGAACATTGTCAAGCTTGAACGTTTGTTTTGAGTTCTCGCGTTTCATGCCAAGGACAGCCAGGGTAATAATTCGGCCGACTTTAGTCGTTCCCACACAGTGTAACATATCAAGAAGTTCGTCTATTGTAATGTTTCTGTCGTCTTTAGTTTGCTGACCACCGCTTCCCGGCGTGCCTTTTGATGCAGAACTTTCTTGGGCACGATCTACGTCTAAAAAACAGTACTCGGAATTTAATATTTCAAAATTTATTGCAATTCTTCGTTTCCGATCCTGCAAACTTAGCTACATCGACGCTTGCCGCGATTTGGTGTTTTTGCTCGCGTCAAACCATAAAACATGGCTTCCTGTAACGGATTATGCGAGAGCTCTCATTCTTTCCCGCAAGCCACAAGAAAACGCGGTGTCTGGGTACGAGATTGATTTTATGAACGCCAACGTAGTCGTTTACACTGTGATTTAAAAGTAAATATTTTATAACTTTTTATATTTTGCTTACCTACACTAGATACTATGTCAACGCACGGAATGATTGGTGTCTGACCACGTGGTACGTCATGTGGTTCTTCCTGTCTAGTTTTGATATCTGTGAAGAGTAACAACCAGGGCATGGTGAGTAGTGAATAGCGGACCTGTTTAAAAGTACTGAACAAACATCCTCGGTGAGAAATTGTCGTCCGAACTTAAGAAACTCAAATAAATATGATCACAGGCAGGCCAAGCTCATTATCGGGAAATATTTCTAAAAATCATTTAAGTGTCAAACTTGAAATAAATAAAATTCAAGGTCATTAAAGAAGAGAACCGATACTAAAATCGGAGGTAAAGGATTTTAACGTATGCGTACCAGAATCAGCCTCCACACCCAAACGTATTAAACTGCCCAGTCTTTTGACGTGTCGTTGTGTCTTGCTCTTCAACAGACCAACCGAAGGCGATGACTGTATTTCTGGTGAAGGGTTTTCCATGGCCTTACGTCTGAACATTTCAACATCAGCAGCTAACAAAAACTTCAAAATTATAAACAAGACTAATATAATATCCGATAACATTTCGAATTGGTCAAATGAACACTTGGGCTTTGGTCTGTGGTGAGGCTTTGGTTCATGGTTTGGCTCATGAAATTAGGCTTAAGTTTGGATAATATGCGGGCAACCAAAACACCAACTGTGTTTACCTTTATTTGGTGACAGTGATGGCGCAAGTAATCGCTCATTCTCCTTCAATAGACTTTCCCCCTGCAACAATTAATGAAAAATTAAGTATATAGTATTCAATAATCAAGTAACATGCGTATGTGTATAACAACATGGGTTGGCATCATCTCTTCCATTTGTCCCAAATGAGAGTTTACCTTTTCAAAAATATCTTGCTTCGCACTCCTTTGTCAAAAACGCAAGTAATTAAAATTAGACACACATTTCCCTTGTGCTGTCCTCACCCATGAAATAGACGCAAGTATAAGCGATCGAGCACACACATTTCCCTTGTGCTGTCCTCACCCATGAAATAGACGCAAGTATAAGCGATCGAGCACACACATTTCTCTTGTGCTGTCCTCACTCGTGAAATAGACGCAAGTATAAGCGATCAAACAAATACATTTTTCTTGTGCTGTCAACACTGAGAAATAGACTTTTAAGTCTATTATTAAGTGTATTAAAAAAACACTGGCTTTCATGTTTTTCTAACGCAGTCTCTTTTTATAACTTAAAGCATGTGGGGCTGTTTATATGGACTGAGCAAGCCCTGTTTAGCGGGCTGGTTTCTTTTTGTGCTGAAGCTCTCGGAGCGTAAAAACGAAATAAACCAGCCCGCTAAACTGGGCTGGATCACTCGATATAAATAGCCCCTGTGTTACACTACTTGAAATAATAGACCGAACAGAATATTACGCTATACTGTACCTTAATATCCAAATTCGGAAGATTATGCCTTGAAGACATCGCAAAGTCTCCCAACATGTACCGACTATGACCAGAGCCAAGCATGCCGAGCAGTTTACATCCAAGTGGAGACTGGTGCAGATCCTCCATCAAGTTAGTTGAGCTGCATGCTATAGTTCCATGGCCGCGTACTTTCAAAGACTTTCTTCTATTGTAGTCGGTAGCGAACATACGAGGACTTCGTACGGTTGTTGACCTCTTAAAAAGGTACAAGAAAAAGGTTAAATCGATGAAGACTTTTCCAAGAATTTCATATTACTACGACGAAGGACTAACGTCCGAAACGTCAGTATTGCTTACTTCATTATACGGTGTAGAACTTATCTACACATATGAAACAATTGAATGTTCGCGCGGGAACCCTGTGTTTTTTAAAATATGGGCTTTTTTCACGAAACCGAGGCTGCAAAGTTGATCAAATGTGACGGACATTTTGAGTTTTTGGTTTCTCTGCAATATCTGGCAGTTTTCTCCTAAGCCTATAACGCTAAGAAAAACTTCAAAAAAGAGTTCAAGCGTACTTCCAAAATTAGGTAAAATTTACCAAATATGGTTAAACAAAATGGCCGATCGAACAGAAATTTCCCTATAGCAATTCTTGCATATGAGATTAATTTTACAACTGTTTATATAGAAACACCGATGTAGTACACTCTAGTACTTGGTTTCATGATCCCAATTTCACTGCTTATCCCAAAAAGTGACGAATGTGTTTTAAATGCCTTTTTTGAATGGCCATAGAGAACAATATGATTTAATGTTTTTATTGGTCGTTTTCAAACAAACACTTCAAAAGGCTATTGTCTGTTGGGCCAATCATCAATGAGCTTCAAGAAGCTTTCTGATGACTCCAAAACGACCGTCATTCATTCTCATAGGGCGAGGCTCATCTATAAAGTAATGAGCAGGGTGCAACATGGGTAGAATCGAGAGATTATGAGATAAGAGAGCTTATCCCCGGACCCCATGAGGGGCTCTACTCGTCGTGCTATTTTTAGAAACTTGTTACCAATCTCCGCACTTTTGTCTTGAGATGTTTTGACGATGCGACTGCGCCTCCTGCAATTTATCCTATCACGTTCCGTCCCCGAAATAAATTCAGTTTAAAAACACAATGAAAAGATCCCCTGATGCGTTTAAAGCCCAATACTGGCGATCAGCTCTCTTATTTCATACTCTGTTGATAGAATCTTACCCTAGCCTTCCGCGGTGTTGGTAATGTATCTCCAGCATAGCCCGTTCTTTGTTCATACTTTGTAATTTGAAATCTGTGATAGAGTTCGTTAAGTACTACCGGGTCTTGGCAATCCGTCGTGATGCGAATTATGCCAAGTTCGATGAACAATTTAGTAAGGTCGTCCATATTGTTGATACCTAAAAGAGAGACATGAAGATGACATGCAAGTTGGTAGATAAACATAATGACTCATTTGAAAATTTGCTACTTGAATAACGACATTCTACATGGCTTCACTCAAGAGAGTATGAGATAAGAGAGCTTATCTCCCGTATTGGTATATAACCAGTACTTCTAAAAAGATATCTTGGTTTGATCTTTAACAGATATGCAATTTGAGACAACGGATTGTTGCCGGGAGTTTGAAGTTCGTTGTTTCACAACGACGGGTCTTGTTTTACAGTTTAACGTTCAGGAAAATGCCAAATGATAACCATTTACAGATGTAAAGGTAAAAAAAAGCTTGGTTTCTAGAATCCCCTGGTACACAATAAAGAAGAATTGCACAGCCATTGGTGTTGCAGTCCCAAATTTAATCAATAAACGAGAAAGAGAGAAAGAATAATGACGACCGACCATCGATCGTCTGCATACGATGATCTTTTTCATGTTCCTTTTGTTCTGTGATAAGGACTGTTCAATACTGTTCCTTTGTTCTCAACGGAATAAAATTTTCACGATGAAAGAAATGTGAAAACTGTTTTAAAAGCACGAAATTTCAAATTTGTTGCAAATACAACGTTTCCTCTTTTGCAAACCTTAACTTAATCTTCTGTCAAATATTGCATTGCGGCCAATGCACGTACTCGTTATAGAATGGAGACGGAGGTCAAACGTCATCACGCTTATTCAGGCTTATGTATAAATAGTAAATCCACTTTATTTAGGTCCCGATGTATTTAGCTGTTTAGCTAATTAGGTAGACAAATCAGAAACTGAATACTAATGAATTCAAACGTAACATTGTTAAGAACTCCAACTGGCTAGGAGACAAACCAGTTGGCTATATACAAAACAAGGCCGAGAAATTATATATTTAACAAATAGAATTTCTGTGGCCAGAGCAGAAGTCGAGCTTAGAGCCGCCAGATTGCGAGACCAATGCTCTGACCAGTCGGCCATGCTGCCTTTTTTGTTATGAGCATGACATTTTATAGCTGTTGCAACTTTTCGTCACACTGTAAATCTTACCATAAAGTTCTCTCAAATATTGCATAGCCAATTCACGTACTCTCTCATCTTCGTCGCTTAGTGCACGAATCGCTGCCATTAAAATGTCATCCATCTTAACTCTCAGCTTTAGAAAGAGTTCCATCGTGTCTCCTCGGATCTGTGGGTTATCATCCATTGTTTTCTTAAGAAGGAGACTTAGGATTACTTGTAGTCTATCTTGAGGAATGCCAATTTCACTGCAGAAAAATGGATAGATAACTATTTTATACATATCTCACCCATATTGTCATTGGTCATTCCCGAAAAGGACAGCGACATTAGGGGTTTGGGGGGATTCTGTGGGTAAACGATCAGGGATGGCCTTCGTATCTTTCAGGGGTAAAAATCAACTATGTGGTATCTTTTGGTGTTGAAAATATAAAATTTGTCAAATTATCACTTTTTGGTATCTTTTTGGGGTTGAATAGCACTGAAAATCATGCTTTTGGTATCTTTTAGAGATGAAAAACTTGTGAAGCCACGCCCTTTTGAGAAACGTCGGTTACTTTTGAAAAATTCCGACGAGCATCCCCGATCGTTTTTTTTTTCGGATTCCACCCCTCCCTTCTTCCCCCGGGCAGTCCATCACACTCACGACTTTTTAATCAGGAGGAACAGTGAGAATATATAGCATTCTTTAAATCACTTGATTCTATAATCAGTAGATTTAGGAAGTGAGATAAGTAGATAAGCTTTGGACAGTGTAACAGCCGTTAAAACCTCGATAGGTGAAAACGCACAATGGTCTTTTAAACACACACACACACACACACACACACACACACACACACACACACACACACACACACACACACACACACACAAAGAAATGTTTGCCAGTTCAATTAGCGTCCGTGAAGGGCTGTTTCGGTCTTTAATAAGTGCGCATAATCACAGGCAACCCAAGCAATCTAAATAAGATAAAAAGTAAAAATAGTAAGAAAAATATATATGGTTCAAAAATAAGCTAAGAAAATATTTTTTTTTTTCTCTCGGCGTTGGACTCGAACTCCCGTACTTTCAATGAACCGCCATTTTGAAAAGAGCACAAATAGATTGTTTGGGCTGCCTGTGGAATAAACATCACCAGCACATACCGATGTATTTCCCAAACAGCATCGCATATGTCTTTGAAATGTTTCGGATCAGTCAATAACAAAGCCTCTATAATCCCATTCAAGGTTTCGTTTAGCTTGATTCCAGTGACTGAACCTCTTTTCGGAAACCAAGAACTGCGTGCAATACGCTCCAGCAAGGAATACTCCCTCTGTGAATACTCGACAGAAGGTCTTGGGCCAGCTTTAGGTTTCAATGACAACTGAGAGAGAATGCAACATTGTTACTGGTCAAGGGAGTATGAGGTAAGAGAGCTTGTCACTCGTATTGGGATTTATAGTCATCAGGGGATTCAATTTTCGAAAGTAAGAGTGTATGGAGTCGCCATTTTGGTGTTCAACATTACGACGCCAAGATGGCGGACGATAACTCAAATTTTAATATTACCATTATGTATTTAATTTTTGTGGCTCGTAAAGACGTAGCCATTATGCCATCGATTCATATCCGTCCATGTCCCACCGTTAACCTCCTTTTAAGGAATTGATAATCAATGACGTAAACTGGTGACTTAGTTTACCGAGTGGTTAAACCTCTCCCCTCTCACCGCCATGGGCCGTGTTCGTGTGAGTTTGTGATGTGTGAGTTTGTAATTCAAAATTCAAAAAAAAAAACGGTTGTCCACTGTCATCATATCTTTTAGAGCATGTCATTTTTTTAAACTAACTTTTCTTGAAAAAAAAATACGTTGCTATCCACGACTGTTTCTTGCTAGGCTGCAGACACACGCTCCGTTAAGGCATAGTTAATATATATATGAACTATTTTTAGGCGCCTATTTTTGTTTACTAGCTAGGCACCAAAATTCTTTCATAACTATCGCCTCACCTGTTTGACGACATCATCCTCAAAGTTGATCTTCATGCCAATCGCTTCCTCTTCATCTCCCTCGCTTTCCTCAGAATATTCTTCGTCCTCCTCCTCAGAAGAAGAAGTGCTTCGGTAGTTTGCGTCCCTCTCACCAAGGTCAAGAGCATACTCATCCAAGTCTGGTTCTCCAGGTACTTTTTTTGGTTGTTGTTTTTCATCGTGGGTTGCCTGTGGCGCTATGACTTGTTTGCCTGTTTTTATTTGGCCGTCTTTAGTGTCTTCCTCGTCTTCGTCGTTTTCGTCCTCTGCTGACATTTCCTCGAAAATTGCATCTGGATGACTGATTAGTAAAGGAACATTACAACAAATAAATACAATAACTTGATTTAAGGGACATGCCATTAGGAAAGTGAAAGTGGGGGGGGGGGGGGGGGAGGTTTTAAACTTGCATTGTTCTTTTTTCGGCTTGCTTATTATGCAAGTTTTTTTTCACAATTTTCTTTAAATTTTCAAACCGTGTTTGGATTTTTTCCCACCCCCTCCCCCCATTCACGTTTCTAATGGTCCGTCCCTGATCGAAACGATAAATCAACAAATCCATAAACCGGAACGAACAAATAGAACGAATGATCAAACGAACGATTAAATGAACGAACACGCATTTATTTGCGAACAAACGAACGAACGAGCAAAACAAAAAATTACTATCAGGTAAATAAAAAACTAAAAACAAGAAAATTAGAAAAAAGACAGATAATTCAAGCATGCAAACACATCAGCTTATTTACATAGAGGGTAATGTTGATCTTCGTCTTGCCCTTAGCTCTGCAATACGCTGGGCGCTCTTTCCACTATTGGAACCTTTTCTCTTGCCATCACTTGGAGAAGTAGATAACTTCTCTCCTTTGGCTTGAGTTTTTAATCTTTTGATTTTTTTGTACGCTTTCATCAATTTCTTGCGGGCTTCTGAAAATTTATGGACAAATTTAGAATAAGTCATAAAGATCAGAATGTTAATGCTCAAATTTGTTACACAATATTTTTTACGCAATATTTGTACACCTGAGGTCAGAATGTTCTAAATTGTGTTTACGTACCACTTTTTTTTATCCAAATTTGCTTTATATCGATCCTATATAGAGCCTGAATCGGCACTATATCGGCCATCGCGCAGAATACAGGGACACATACGGGACTTTTCTATTGTTCTGGCGTCAGATTCAAAACGCCGACAGCGTAGTTAATGAGCCGTTAATGAGCCATCTAGTCACATTTACAAAGAAAAGTGCTTAAAATGGTCAGACCTTGCTATGTAAAACCTGGTTTACACTGTTTTCGACATATAACTAAACAAATGAACATGGTGCAAATTAAAGATGAGATATTTATCTATCGTTTGCACCCTGTAAGTTGGGAAAATTTGTTTTCAAACATTTCTCTTTTTCACCTTCAAATAAGGGCAATTTCAGTGCTAATTTGTATGTAAACCAATATTCACATATATTCAACACAGTTTTTTTTGAGAATACACAAAGAAACAAAAAAATGAACATGGTGCATTCAAAAGATCTTGTTTTGGTGAACATTTTCCACATTTTTTGGTATTATTTTGACGTTTAGAAAGTTTCTCTTTTTTAATCTGAATATTTAATCTAGTTATTTTCATAGCTTTCTACGGTCGATGTTTCTTTGTAGTTACCGTGCAGATTATTTAGTTAAATTGGCCTTTTGTTTGTTTGGATTAGCACCCAACTTGTTTATATTTTCTTGTGTGTTTTGACACAAAGGCGGAATTAGTGACAACACAGCAATCCTGAAGTCGTTCCAAATCAATTCATTTTCGTTTATACGTCAAGTAAGCTACATCTACGTTGTCATTCTACAAACTGCTGTACGTCGGTTTCTAGTGATAAATTTTTTTTCTTCAGCGATTTGCGTAATTAACTCAACGTGTTGATAGCCGTGAAGATCAAGATTAATTAATCTGAGTTTATAATTACTTCTTTCGGAAAGCTGAAATCGAAAGTTGGTTTGAAGCTGCAAAAGTCACAAGAAATGAATTTGAAACGACTCATTCGAATTTGAGTTGTCAGCTATAGTTTTTGAGTTTGTGAGAAGGCTAGCTATTTAAAAAAGTCACAAACAAACAAACTACACATTTTAAGGTTTCATTTGCTATAAGTTTCATTGAGATTGGAAAAGAAATAAATTTTAAAAACAACTAATTCAAGCTTCAGTTGTCGGCGGCTTCACATTTCGAATTTGTGAAATTATGAGGGTTTTTTGCTTTCAAACAAATTTGGTTTATGAACGCATCAAAAAAGTCACAAGTAAACCAAAGAACAAATTTTAAGTTTCCATTTGATATAAGTTTCATTAAGATTGGAAAAGAAATGAACTTTAAACAACTCATTTGAACTCGAGTTGTCGGCTTCATGTTTCGAGTTTGTGAGAATGTCATTTTGAATGTTATTTTGCTTAAATTAAACAAGTCTGGTTTAATAAACGTATCAAAAAAGCCACAAACATAAACAAACTACACAATTTAAAGTTTCATTTGATATAAGTTTGGCCTATCATATGTAAACGCGCCATTTAGCTAGAAAAATTCCTGTAAGAGCGCTCAAACTACTCATATAGCTTTGTGCGCCGTTTGTCATTGAGAATGTTTAATATCAAATTCGAACAAAATGCGCTGAGTGACAATTATTAGTTTATTATTTCTTTATAGTTGGTGTAGACTTGCGAATTTTTCTTATTGTTGTATCATAACATTTTGACACGCACGAAAACAATAAGCGGATAAGACAACAATAGGTGGATTTTGGTATAGAATTCTGAAACCTTGTGTCCGTAATTGCTTGTAGCTTTGTCGGAAGAAATATTCAAATTAGCAGAGATAAAACAGCCAATCATAACCTTTAATCACACTGATTTATTCATATTTATGCCCAGTGTGAATAATTTAGCACCGTAAGTAAATGTCCCTGAGAACAATAGCATTCTGCGCGATGCACTATATCGCCTCTATATCGTCACTATATCGTCACTATATCGGCACTATATCGTCACTATATCGGCACTATATCGTCACTCAATCCCGGCAAGCACTTATTGAAAAATGTTAGATTAAACTTACTTTTCTTGATAGCTTCAAAGTAATCCCATTCATCCGATAAATATTCTTCATCCTCTTCATCTTTTTTCACTTTCGCCTTCTTCTTCTTCTTTTCCTTCTTAGGTTTGATAGGTCGCACAATACGAGGAACCATATGTGGTGGCACAGGCTTTAGGCGAATAATCCCCCTAATCACGGAATTTGGAATAAACCCGTCAGGCGCACACGCCCAGTACTTTGGGGGCCGACATGCGGCTTTCTGTTCGGCGCGCTCTTTCTTCCATTCGTTAAAACGGATCAACTCCGCTGGGTCTTCGGCTGGAGGAAACTGTAGGTGCTGTAATGACTTCTATAAGGAATAGATCTTAAATGTAAGCAGTTCTGATAATAAACAACCCGAAAGTGCAGGCAGTCATTTTTCAAATAAGGGACGTAGCATTAGAAAAGTAAAGGGGGGGGGGGGGGGGGGGGCGGGGGCCGGTTCAACCTTGCAAACTTTCATTTTCGGCTTGCCTATTATGCAAGTTTTTTTTCTTGAGTTAAACCTCCCCCCCCCCACTCCATCACCTTTCTTATGATTAAATTGCGTTACTGTTATATAATATTTCTATAGATTGCGCTTATATTTTACCATATTTTATAGGATTGCGTTATCATATTAAACATATTTCATAAGAAAGCGTTACTACTTTTTATATTTGATGATATTGCGTTACTGTTATATATTATCTCAATAGATTGCGTTACTTACCATACTAGCTATAGACTGCACACTGTCTTTATTCAATGCATCCATCACACTACTGACTTTCGCTCCTATTACAGACTGGCGTTGATCATCAAGGCGTGACACCATGGACAAGCGTGACGATAATGTCATGCGTGACAAGATGGATACTCTACGTGACGCTTGTCTGAGCCAGTTTAGGCCGTCTTCTTCGACTGATGGCTCTGGTGTTACACTGAGCTCTGAATCAGCTTCCTACAATAGTATCAGAGAAAAAGGGAATTAAACAACATCATCAACAACACCGCTGTGTCATCATGATCAACATCATCAAAATTATCACCATCAGAGTATTGTGATCATCATCATCACTATCATCATCATCAACATTGTCATCGCCATCGTTACCATCACTATCATTGTTATCATAATCGATCATCATAACCATTATCAACATTGATATCACCATCATAACCATCATCATTACCCTCAACATTACCATCAATAATACCCTCAACATTACCATCAACAATACCCTCAACATTACCATCAACAATACCCTCAACATTACCATCAACAATACCCTCAACATTACCATCAACAATACCCTCAACATTACCATCAACAATACCCTCAACATTACCATCAACAATACCCTCAACATTACCATCAACAATACCCTCAACATTACCATCAACAATACCCTCAACATTACCATCAACAATACCCTCAACATTACCATCAACAATACCCTCAACATTACCATCAACAATACCCTCAACATTACCATCAACAATACCCTCAACATTACCATCAACAATACCCTCAACATTACCATCAACAATACCCTCAACATTACCATCAACAATACCCTCAACATTACCATCAACAATACCCTCAACATTACCATCAACAATACCCTCAACATTACCATCAACAATACCCTCAACATTGCCATCAACAATACCCTCAACATTACCATCAACAATACCCTCAACATTACCATCAACAACACCCTCAACATTACCATCAACAACACCCTCAACATTACCATCAACAATACCCTCAACATTACCATCAACAATACCCTCAACATTACCATCAACAATACCCTCAACATTACCATCAACAATACCCTCAACATTACCATCAACAATACCCTCAACATTACCATCAACAATACCCTCAACATTACCATCAACAATACCCTCAACATTACCATCAACAATACCCTCAACATTACCATCAACAATACCCTCAACATTACCATCAACATTACCCTCAACATTACCATCAACAATACCCTCAACATTACCATCAACAACACCCTCAACATTACCATCAACAACACCCTCAACATTACCATCAACAATACCCTCAACATTACCATCAACAATACCCTCAACATTACAAACAACAATACCCTCAACAATCAACAATACCCTCAACATTACCATCAACAATACCCTCAACATTACCATCAACAATACCCTCAACATTACCATCAACAATACCCTCAACATTACCATCAACAATACCCTCAACATTACCATCAACAATACCCTCAACATTACCATCAACAATACCCTCAACATTACCATCAACAATACCCTCAACATTACCATCAACAATACCCTCAACATTACCATCAACAATACACTCATCATGATCATCATCGTCCTAACAACATAATCATTGACATCAATTCTAGCTAGTTCATGAGAACTTTAGAGAGATTGTGCAGTTAAGACGCAATTTAGAGGACAGCCGATGTAAGAAGCCTACATAACCTAGACCCTCCACTGCATAGAATTTCCTTAAAATCTATCTGCCGAATAAGGACTTATATCCTGTTGAAAGCGTTATCCAAGTTCGTGCATTGGCTATGTAAAATCATTTGTTGCTGTGTGGAGGGATCTTTGAAAAATTATTACCTCTTCGAATGGACAGGGTGGTGTCTCTGGCGGAAGTAACGGTCGTCGCTGCTTCAGCTCCAAAGGCAACGTGGGAACTTCCTTAGGGTCATACCAGAACCTCAAATGATCATCAAACTGGACATTTCTTTCCATCAACTCATTTTCGAAGTGCATTCCCGATAACATCTCCAAATATGAACCCGGTAGGTACTTGACAAGGGTCACTAAACTTATATGGCTCTGGAACCCTACCAATAAGTCCCCACGAGCGGTTGCGAAACAGACTCCACACAGTGTCTCGTCGAAGCTTAGTTCTCGTATCAATTGGTTGCTAAGGTTCCAGAGTTTGACACTTTGGTCTTCGCTTGAAGTGGCAAAAAGCTCGATAGCAGGGCAGCAGGACAGCTGGAAAGAAATTACAGTTCTATATGTTAAAGATAGCATACGGCACTGAGTACAAGCATCTATGGCACTAATTTAATAACTAGTTCAAACAATAGGAACAAATCAGATAATATATATAAAATATATATAAATATTGATTCATATCCTATTAAACTAATTTTATATATTTGCAAAAAGCTATTTTTAAAATATATTTAAAAGCTAATTAAAAAGGTACGTTTTTTATGGATTTTATATGTTCTTTTACATGCATAGTGTTCTTACCCCGTTGATTGGTGCTGTGTGACTTTCATCCTTCGAATGAAAAAGAAACTCAACATGATTTTCTTTTGAGAAGATATTTGTAGGCTTGACTTTCACTCTGAAAAAAAAATCCGCTCAAATTTTGAAATCGAATTTCCGAAAAATGCAGTGCTCATGCATTTCAATCCTCATTTTAACCGCAATACATTTTCTGAGAAATACTAAGTGAATACTTCAGAAAACTGTACATTGCCCTTTTTGTTCAAATAGTAGAAAGTGAGCTTAACGATTGGATTTGTATCAAGCCATACCTACACATAACGACTTTATGGTTACTCATAATCATACATAGTGTATTGCCTATCATCGCGATTTCCATGGGTAATGTCATCAACCGTACTTCAGACATCGCTTCTATCTCTATAACTCTCTCCCTTGGATGACGCACGATCCACACACGTATCACGTTATCGGTGCCTAGCGACACAAGGCGATCACGTGATCCTATTTGATCACGTGACGTGGTCAGTGCGTTTGACGTGCAGAGCTGGATCACTTGCCCTTGGTGAGCTTGGACGTTACTTTCCATCTGAACGCCTACAGAAAAGGTATTTAGTTCAACATCGTCATCATTGTCATTTGGGACAAGAGGCTCCATGGTTTTGTCCCCACACTTCGCGATCAAGCATGGCTTTCCAGCAAAAGAAAATGAGCTAAGAGAACGTATCCCCGGACCATATAATAATAATAATAACAATTTAATACTTATAAGGCGCATATTCCATGTGTATATGCTCATATGCACCAATATACGCTCATATGCGCTCATATACTAGGCTTTGCACACATAATCATATTTATCGCCGCCGAGTTATTTTAAGAACGGAACGTGATTGGTCAGATTGACCAGAGAGGTAATAGACAAATTTTAATTTGTGCTGGCGTCGAAGATAAAAAAGAAAAGCTTATCAAATTTGCAAAAGAAAAGCTTAACAATGCTGGATATATTAACATGTTCCCCAGTCTTATTTCTCTTAAGGCTAACGTTATAGCGAAATGGTAACAGATTAAAAATAGCTTGGTTTCTAAAATAGCATTAGCAGGGCTCCTGCTTGGGGTCCGGGAAAAGGTTCTCTCAGCTCATTTTTTCTTACTTTCCAGTTAGTTCGCAATTTTATTCCTTTCAAACTTTCATTATAATAATAATAAAAATAATATTTATTTATATAGCGTCTATTTCAATACATGTTCTAGGCGCTTTACAATAACAACTACATGAATATAAAATTAGAACTATTTACAAGAACGTGTTTGATTAAGCTGAAAAACTAATTACAAAAGGTGTTAAGCTAAATAAGACTAAAAAAGCATAATCATACGTACATTAAAAAAAATAATTTTATCATAATAATAATTAAAAATATTTTACTCATATATAATTAAGCAGAATAGGCTAAACGAAATTAAAATCAGCAAAAGCAACACTAGACTTGTAAATATGTTTGTATATATATAATCATGAAGAGCGGAATATGTCGAACTCAACAAGTGTGCTTACCTAAGCTATCAAGAAGTGTTATCTGTCCGTTGTAAAGCCCAGCAAATAGCAAACCACATGCTAGATCCAAGTCGACATCGAAGTCCAAAGCGCACTCGGCATTGATGAGACCGATGCTGCACACGCCTTCATCGGGGGATTCCGACTTCCATAGCTGAGATGCACTAAAACAGAACACATGCAACAATGACGTGGTATTGAATTGCACGAGAAAAGACACAAAGAATGGCGAAGATAATAAGAAAGATATAAGAAGAAGGAGGAGAAGAAGAAGAACAAGAAAAAGAAGAAGATACAGAAGAACAAAGAGAAGAAGAAAGAAGAAGAAAGAAAAAAAAAACAAGATTTGGAAGACGAAAGAGAAGAAGAAGGAAGGAGAAGGAAATCCAAGGAGATGAAGAAGAAGCACTGATAAAGAGCGAGAGAGAGAGAGAGAGAGAGAGAGAGAGAGAGAGAGAGAGAGAGAGAGAGAGAGAGAGAGAGAGAGAGAGGAAAACGAAGATGCAGAAAAACGAGAAAAAGAAAAAAGAAGAAAAAAGAAGAAATTGACGTTACTCGGAATTGAAGATGCTGGGAGTTACAATCTGGGAGACAAAGTAGCCGTTTAAGTAGGAATGAAACACAGAGAAAACCAAGCAGGAGCAACTATGAATTGTAAGACGAAATAAACACACACAAAAAATTATTAAGAGTTATTACAGTGCGACCCAAAAATCTGTGACCATCTTTCATATATGCGCATACTTCAGACAGTCTTGATTGCTACTTAATTTAAAACATAAGCAAAGAAGTATATACGCATAATCATACTTGTTAAAAGATTTTCGCGTCTCCCTCTAACCTACCAGCAAGGATTTGCATCACTATCAAACACCAGAACACTGCCATTCTCCAACACCACATACAGCTTCTCTTTCTTCCTATCATGACACACATCTACCATCTTAGAATTTAACTTTGTTATGGGCAACATTGTAGTCAGCTCATACCCGTGTACCGGGGATATTAACCGTACCCCACCGTCTACGGCATATACGAGTATACGAGATGGAAACTCCGGGCTGGTAACCCGCTTAAACTTCACAATCCTTGAACTTAATGTTGTGAAGAGAGTGTGGAAGAGGTTCATGTGCCAGACTTTGATGCTTTTTTGTGACTGATAGAAAATCTCTTCAGTGTTAATTAACTCCATTCGAATAACTTCCTCTCCTGTCTGAAGACAGAAGGTTTGGGTAAAGGTATCAAAGTTCCAGATTCGTATTGTTTTGTCCATGGAGCTTGAGACGAGCAGAGGTTCGTTGGGGTGGATTAGAAGGCTAGTTATTGCATCACAGTGTCCTGGGAAAAAAGGTAAAGCAGCAATTACTGTCAAATTCGCTTTTGTGCAAGCAAGCAAGCAAGCAAGCAAGCAAGCAAGCAAGCAAGCAAGCAAGCAAGCAAGCAAGCAAGCAAGCAAGCAATGTGGTAGCAAGTACTGTGGTAGCCGCGTACCGACATGCAAACTACGGTAACTGATATCAGACAGATAGGTAGTGTGCATATGCATGCTTGATTGATTGGGTAGTTTTTCTAGTAATTATAAAAGGTCTTACCTAAGAACTGCATTACTAAAGGTAAACTAGTCAACGTGGTACTCCACAGCTTAATCGAACCATTTTTGTCGCCAGTAATAAAATACTTGTACGGATGGTACAATACACAAGCCGTGAACGCTATATCGTAATTCTTAGTAAACGAGATCAAACAACGATAATCCTCCATCCTTACAACTGCTATCTTCTCATTTGATATCACAATCATTTGATGGAATACTCGATCGATGTAAAGAACTTTAGCCCATTCGTCTGCCTCGAACGAACAATCGATAACCTGACCGGGTACTAGTGGGTCGGTTTGTTTTACTGGGAAGTGCCATACGACTATCCCGCCAGTACCCCCAGTGAGTATCTCGTCTCTTTTGCTGTTGTACTGCAAGGAGAGAACTGTTTGGCCGGTAAACGCGGTAGACATGTGCACAAATTTTGAGCTGAAACACTGCAGCGTCAAATCTGCCGAGAATGTCACGTACATCCATCGCTTGGTGATGAAAATAAGGTGCTTAAACTTGTGCGGGATGTGGATAGTCCGCAAACTAGTTTCGGAAATATTTTGTTCACGATTTCGTTTAATATTCCATATATTGATCTTGTTGTTTTTCCCAACTCCTTGATGAGTTATAAAGCTACTTCCTGTTCCACCTTGGCTTACGTGCAAAGATAGTCTCAAGTTTTCCGGGTTCCAAAGATTATTTTCTAACTGTAAGCCATATGGAATGACAATTGCAGGTCGTTCTTTAGCTTCCGTAAGAGCGTCTTCTATATCTTCTAATGCTTCGGCCCATACTTTGATCTTGGGTTTAAAAGATACGGACATTTTGTAGTATGGCGGTTGTTAGCGTGAGAGCAATGTTGTGCAATATCTGCGCGCGCGTTGTGGGACCTTTGTTGAAGTCAAACAAGGTAATTAGGAATTAGAAGCATTAAGGATGCTCGCAGGTTAAGAAATTTAGGATCAGATAAAAAAAAATGGACTTGATCATCATGTTGACATTCAAAATAATTAATAAACATGCTTCGATTTTGAATTAGACAATTCACAAGTACGATTCTTTTTTCAGAAACTCGCGCGCGCTATGTTAAACAACAATATTGCTCATTGATTAAACTCCAAAAGTAAAAAAAAAAAACTATTTAAAAAATGTGGATATCTAATGAAGCTGTTTCTTCATGTTCTGAACATCGTTTGAAGCTTTGAAACGGCAGCTTCTCGGCAGCTCCATGTTTTTACGTACATTTGATTTCATTATCAGAACTAATTGTTAGGGCGCAAATGCTCGAGCATGCGCAAAAATAATGTGTACGAACAATGCCCATAACGTTCTTGATAGTTGTTGCTATTTTAATAATGTTAAAAGTGTTATTCAAAATTTTATCATTTTATTTTATTATTTAAAAATATTATATAAGTCATTGTATACGAAGAGGTAAAAACTAGTAAGAAACACTAGGCAGGACTGCGTCGGTGTTTCTAGAGAAACAGTTGTAAAACGTGATGTTAAGTTGATCGCCGCTTAGTGAAGATAGCGATAACTGACGTTTCGGACGTTAGCCCTTCGTCGGAGTAATATGTCATATTTATAGTCATATTTCTCCGACGAATTACGAACGTCCGAAACGTCAGTTATCATTGTATACGCCTTGATGACCATTCTCCTTTTCCTGTGGGGAAACATGTTTATTTATTTTTGATTACTTATAAATTATCTCAATAATGTGCTGTGGGTGAAGACTATTTATTTCTGTGTGTTGTTTATTTATGTATGCATTCTTTATTTATTTGTGGATATTACTTTTTTTCTTTGTATATTGTTTATATATTTTGATACACCAAGTATCGTACATCTATTTGTACATTATTTTTTGATTTTGTTTATCGTACATATAAGTTTAATAAATAACTTTTGTTTATATATCTGTGCAGTAGTTGTTCATTCATGTGGTTACATTTATGCTGTGGCTACTCTCATGAACTGTTTTTGTTGTCGTCTTTAATTTTGCGCATGCGTGTCCTTTTAAGTACAAAGTACTACATAGTAATCCATCCCACATTGATTAGCCGTAAAACATTTAGAGGTATTAAAGCGGAGTCAATTCATCAATAATTGGTGGATCGCAGTGAAGCGAGGCGTGGAATTAGCCATCGATGGTCTAGGGGCCGGCTGGGTCGCTGGGTTAGCCTTGTTAGCTCGGTCTGCCATTAAGGATAGCGCGGTCGTTGTCGAAATCTTCGGCCTATACGTAAGTGCGACGCTTCATCTCTATATGTGTCTGGAGGCATGGTCGGATTATTTTTACCGTTAATTACTCTCAGACGTATTACTAAATCTCTGAACGATCGTTATTGAAACATTTATTAAATACTGAAATCAGTTTCTTTCGAAGAACAAGGGACAACTATACACTAGCATGCAAGGTTACCCTACCATTAATGGTTATCAATGTGGGACAACTATACACTAGTATGCAAGGTTACCCTACCATTAATGGTCATCAATGTGGGACAACTATACACTAGCATGCAAGGTTACCCTACCATCAATGGTTATCAATGTGGGACAACTATACACTAGTATGGAAGGTTACCCTACCATCAATGGTCATCAATGTGGGACAACTATACACTAGCATGCAAGGTTACCCTACCATCAATGGTTATCAATGTGGGACAACTATACACTAGTATGGAAGGTTACCCTACCATCAATGGTTATCAATGTGGGACAACTATACACTAGTATGCAAGGTTACCCTACCATCAATGGTTATCAATGTGGGACAACTATACACTAGTATGCAAGGTTACCCTACCATCAATGGTTATCAATGTGGGACAACTATACACTAGTATGCAAGGTTACCCTACCATTAATGGTTATCAATGTGGGACAACTATACACTAGCATGCAAGGTTACCCTACCATCAATGGTCATCAATGTGGGACAACTATATACTAGTATGCAAGGTTACCCTACCATCAATGGTCATCAATGTGGGACAACTATACACTAGCATGCAAGGTTACCCTACCATCAATGGTTATCAATGTGGGACAACTATACACTAGTATGGAAGGTTACCCTACCATCAATGGTCATCAATGTGCGACAACTATACACTAGTATGCAAGGTTACCCTACCATCAATGGTTATCAATGTGGACAACTATACACTAGTATGCAAGGTTACCCTACCATCAATGGTTATCAATGTGGGACAACTATACACTAGCATGCAAGGTTACCCTACCATCAATGGTTATCAATGTGGGACAACTATACACTAGTATGCAAGGTTACCCTACCATCAATGGTTATCAATGTGGGACAACTATACACTAGTATGCAAGGTTACCCTACGATCAATGGTTATCAATGTGGGACAACTATACACTAGTATGGAAGGTTACCCTACCATCAATGGTCATCAATGTGCGACAACTATACACTAGTATGCAAGGTTACCCTACCATCAATGGTTATCAATGTGGACAACTATACACTAGTATGCAAGGTTACCCTACCATCAATGGTTATCAATGTGGGACAACTATACACTAGCATGCAAGGTTACCCTACCATCAATGGTTATCAATGTGGGACAACTATACACTAGTATGCAAGGTTACCCTACCATCAATGGTTATCAATGTGGGACAACTATACACTAGTATGCAAGGTTACCCTACGATCAATGGTTATCAATGTGGGACAACTATACACTAGCATGCAAGGTTACCCTACCATTAATGGTTATCAATGTGGGACAACTATATACTAGTATGCAAGGTTACCCTACCATCAATGGTTATCAATGTGGGACAACTATACACTAGTATGCAAGGTTACCCTACCATCAATGGTCATCAATGTGGGACAACTATATACTAGTATGCAAGGTTACCCTACCATCAATGGTCATCAATGTGGGACAACTATACACTAGCATGCAAGGTTACCCTACCATCAATGGTTATCAATGTGGGACAACTATACACTAGTATGCAAGGTTACCCTACCATCAATGGTTATCAATGTGGGACAACTATACACTAGTATGCAAGGTTACCCTACGATCAATGGTTATCAATGTGGGACAACTATACACTAGCATGCAAGGTTACCCTACCATCAATGGTTATCAATGTGGGACAACTATACACTAGTATGCAAGGTTACCCTACCATTAATGGTCATCAATGTGGGACAACTATACACTAGTATGCAAGGTTACCCTACCATCAATGGTCATCAATGTGAGACAACTATACACTAGCATGCAAGGTTACCCTACCATCAATGGCTATCTCGAGGTTATCAATGTGGGACACTTGCAATACTTGTATGAATGCAAGGTTACTCTCTAAGATCAATATGGACATCAATGTGGGACAACTATAAAAACCTAGATTACCCTGCATGTACGTCTATAGTCGTCCCACATTGATGTGTATCTAATTTTGATTATATATATTACTCATAAATAGAAAAACCAACCTGCCTAGACTGGCTTTACTCATAAATAGAAACACCAACCTGCCTAGACTGGCTTTACTCATAAATAGAAACACCAACCTGCCTAGACTGGCTTTGCTATTTGCAGGTTGGTGAGTTTATGACTTTATTCTTGATTTTAAAGAAAAAGTTAAAGTTAAAGTGATACATTTAGTACTGTGGTGACTAAAACGTCTTGTTTGGACATCGTTGTTCAGGGTCCCCTTGTACCTGTACAAGATAAAGCAAAGAACCAATTGGAAACTTTGGTGACCGCGGGTTTTAGCGTGTGAAAGCGAGGCTTATTATGCAAATGAATGCAAATCAAAACAAAAACGTTGCTTCTTGTTTCAAAGTACAAAAGTCATTGACTGCAATCATAAACCCGCAAATTATTTTCGCGAAAGTTGCTTTTTAGGATAGTTTCTCAATTTACTAGATATTTGTCTTATAATTATTCAATTACATGTACTTCGGGCTTTTCGAATCTTTCATTAGTTTTTAATACAAATCCAATGTGCCCACTAGCCGCGTTAAGGGGAGGAATATCGCGGGCGCGGGAGCCCCAATGGCTAAGATTGAGATCGCGTCTCGCCGATTGACATTTTTATGTAGTTACTGATTTGCTTATATTGCTGTTTATTTCTCAATGTCATAAAAAATGCATAATTCTATCTAGCTTTTGGTTCAACTACTGTCGACATTGCTTATAACAACAAAACTTTTACCGCATAATTTTGCCAGCTTTTAATAATCGTTCTAAAGCGTGCTTAGCCTCCTGCGCATCGGGCTAAAGCGTGCTTTATCAGATCTTTTAAGATCTTCAGCCTCTTTTGAGAACTTGAGACATAACGAGACGAAGTGACAGTTCACGGTTTATCTCGACGCCCGTCGGCACAATGAACTAACATAGAGTTGTTCGTGCAAATATCTTTTAATTTCACATGCGTAAATAAGCTTTGTCAACAGAATCGTCCTTCCGCAGAGAAACCAAACAAAAGGAATCATCGCGCACGTTTCGACTGTTTACAGTTTCCAAGCAACCGAGCGAGACCGACCCTCGCATAAACAATCACTCTAAAATAAAAGTCATCTTCGTACGGTTTCAGAGCTACATTATAAATATAATACTTATGAAATCTGCCTTAGAAGTGATTTTAAACGTGAGTGTTCGTCGCTGCTCTTCAGTCAACATTTTTTTTATTCCAGCATAAATAAAGAGCAATAATTACAAGCTTGACTTGAGTTTAGACCATTGTTATCTCTTAATTGATTTAACTAACAATGAGCCCAAAAGCTCTTAATTAAAACATTATTTATACGTTCAGTAAAACGTCTCGTGATAAAGTCTATCTTTGAAGCGTTGGTCTAGTGTAATGTTAGCCTATTAACAGGTTTTTAGCGCTTTTATGGTGTGTCGAGTCACACGTTATCCGTGTCGTGTTTGTCATTTGCCTTAGTGACGGTCAAAAGGTTAATTCAACAATAACCATTTTCAAACTGCGTGCTTATAAGTTATTCTGGTCTACAAACTCTGTTTTCTACACGTTGTAGGATAGTTTGAGGCGAATTGAGGATCTCATGTAGGTTTTCTAGTCTAGGAGACTGATTTTAGTCGCTGGAAATTCAACCACTTCGTTTGCTGCTTGTGCTGTCAGCCATCAGACGACAAACAGTGCCCTTCTGCTCATCAAAGGGCAGAATTAGAATCAAAAGACTTACAAGAAAATTTACTAGCTGGAATTAAGTTGCATAAACTTCGAACTAAAGGAAGCAAAGTTTTACCATGAATAGAGACGTTCTTGAGATCATCCAAAATGGACTCGAAATGGCCCTATGAATAAATAACATCGAAAACTCATCTATTCAACTCAAAACCATTATTCTTCCAAGAAGAAAGCGCCAGGTAGTGAAGTGATTTCTACGTAAAAACGGCGTTTATATTTTATCTAATGGATCTTTAAACATTACAATATTTATCTTGAACGGTAACATTCTATCAAAACTCGAGGAGAATTGGAAATATGAAGAGGTAGTTAATAATGAACTTTACTTTTATTCCAAACTAAAGTGGATTGTGAAAAGACGACTACTATATAACGGAACTGAATTCTGCGAATTACATTCAACTACTGAAGTTCAGTAAAAATATTAAAATTGGGATCAAAACATATTAAAATCAACAAAGACGTTTTTGGTCTTAACTGAACAAGGACTTGTGCTTTGAAGTCGAACAAAAACATCCTTAAAATGAACGTTTTTCAAAAATATAATTTTATATTGTTTTGAGCAATTTTTTAGCTACATTCAAACATTGAGGACCAGAAATTCAGTTCAGTAATTTCAAATGACATCAGAAGGAACATTTTATAATTTACAGAGACAGCAAATTTCCTTTGTAAAAGGAAGTATTTTAGCTGGATAAGACCGCAAAATTGTATTCCAGGTGTAAACCAATTTGCACCTGGCGAATCAATCTAGCTCCAGACGCTATCAAGGAAGAACGAATTATTTTACATATTTATTCTGCCGGCTGAAACACGGCAACATTTCAAGAAATCTTGTGTTTGAGTTGGATGCTCATTTTTACACGCGAGGTGTATGATTCAAGAGCTCTGAATACATGGTTATAAGTTATCGAATTATGCCGAATGCTAAATGTATTGGATTTTAACTGGATTTTTTCGAAATACAAGTGTTATTTTTCTACTGATGAAAGTTGCGGGTTACGAACTTGGAAACGAAAACTAAACCTGCCTGGAATTGAAACAAGAAGCTAAAACTTTTAGCACTCTAAAATTCACAAGATTCAGAATCTGAAAAATTAAACAAACAAACACAAAACGAGTAAAAGACTGAAAAAAAGGAATGAGAATTATTTTGGGAATGGAAGAAACAAAAAAACAATTACCAGAAAATTCAAACGCAAAACTTGTGTCCTTAAAACCTCAAATAAAGCAGAGAGATGGCCTTTCTAACGAAAACCGCCTACACAAAAGATTGAATGAATTTGCAAACTTGCAATGCACTCAGACTCCTTTTCGCTGTTCGCTGTCCCATCGTCTTGCGATAACCCGAGGAAAAACAGTAATCGAACAAAGTATCTCAAGGAGGAAAAAAGTAGAAAAAGCAAGTATACAAGAGCATAAAACAAACATTATACATAGAGAATCGAAGGAACCCAATTCTGTACTTCTTAAATTACCAAAACTAAGTCACGGTGCTCGACCTTTGGTAACAGTAACTCAGACTTCAAACATTATGCAAAAACATGGCGGAATTTACGAATTTTTTAATCCAAAAAATGCACGAGAAAATTGGGAAAACAAATTTCGATTAATACGCAGAGAAAAATCCGACTTAATCAGCTCGCAAAGAAGTTACGAAGAAGTTATGAAATCTAGAGAAAGACATCTAATGTCGAGTAACTTGTTGAAAAGTTCCAACGTCTGTACGACGACTTTGCCTCAACTGGTGCGGAAAAATGATTTGACTTATTTCGAGTATAAAAGTGCGGAAGAGAGCAAAGAAACTGATGATGATAGTTTAGACAGTGATGATGACGTGAGTATAGCATTTCAAGATTTTTGTAAGACTTTTAAAGATGGGTCGAAGCTTGTCGGATCTGATCGTAAGCTGTCGATTGAAGTTTTTATGCCAAAAATATAATTGCCTGCTCGCCCACGATTAAATGAAAATTGATTCCATGAATTTTTCACTTATGTTTTTGCTTGAACGAACTATTATTGACGTACTGATATGGACTAGAAAAATGAAATATCGAAAAATCAACTCCTTTCAAAAAACGTTGCCAGAGAAAATGTTGTATGCCGAATACGAAACATGTTCTACTAAATGTCTTCCTATATGTAAAAAAATGCACCATTCAATTGCTAAACTACTTTTTCTTTTAATATCTTTACTAGTTCAATTATCGCATTCTGGGTCCAATTGTAAACGAACTTGTATAAACGGTTATCCCAACTGGATAAAGTTATCCGCTCCATATAGTTTCTTTATATATAATTATAATTTATCCACTGGAGTAACGATTTATCCTGTGAATAGCGCTATTTTGGCTTCGTACAACCCGCCCGCCCCTGGTGTCTTACGTTTGTTTTCAATCTCGTACCCTGAGTCCTCGTTACTTCGGCCAGCGGCTCGAAACAAGGACTCTGGCATAATCCACTGAAAAGTCCAAGGTTTCTTGGACTTCCGGCTGCGCATGCGCCGTTTACGGCCAATGTACAAACCGACCAATGGGGAATCGAGATTATGTCAGAGCTGATATTTAAAAAGTAAAATCCGTTGTAATTCTGATGGAATCGATATCCAGCATCGATCGGCGCATCCATCAACATACGGCGATATCATCAATGAAAATGGATTTTTCCTAGTGATGTTGTGGAAGTTTTGGAACAAAATTCATAGATTGTAATGATTATTTATTGAGTAAACATAATCCGAAGGGATTTTAGGTTAATTTGTGATTTTCGACGAGCTAGAAGAGAAATTCTGTCGGCCGTTGGCAGCCGTGTGTGACGAAGTGCGAAACATTAAATAATTACCTAACTATTGCTTCAAATTGGCTGAAATTCTCTAGGAAGGCATAGTTAATAGAGGGAGATGGTTATGAAACCTATTGTTATATGTCTTTGTTTCCCTTTTGATCTTGAACGGGTCCTGACGGTGCACAATTTTTGACTAATTCCCATCCGAAGTTGCAAAATAACTGATCTTAAAGTGCCTATCACCCCTAAGAGTGGACCAATTTAGTAAAATTGTAGACATCGAGAGCTTTCAAATGATATAAATAATAAGTGATTTGGATAAAAGCACGCCGAGATATTTAAGGTTTAAAAGCTGTATTTTGGGTTTCCTGTGGTACTTTGACAGATGCAAAACTAGGTCGAGTGATGTCATACTGTACCTGGGCACATGCGCAGTGGTTTACATATCTCTCATCACATTATACTTGTCATTCAACACTACATATAAAATTGAAATCGACATCCAAACAACATAAGTTTTTTGATAGGTTCTTAATGTGTTGGAAATTGTTGGCCAATGAAAACAGAAATCAGAATCCCCGTTTGAGAAAGTACTAAGTGACAACAGGCGGCTTCAACATTGCAAATGTCCACAATAACATCTAATGAAGAGAATGTCGGCAAACCTAATAACAACGAACTTTATCGGTTCAACTTGTCACTACATTAATTTATTTTAAATTTTAGTTTCGCAGACTGTATTTTTAATGTTTTTTTCTTTAATTGTGATGTTGTATTGTTTTCATTTGATTTATTATCTTCAACGAGAATCAGTCGTCAAATGAAAATTCCTAAGTCGTACGTTGTTTGTTGACAAAATTACGCTCGGCATTAAATCGCGCGTGAACTTATTGAGTGTTTCTGGTGGAGTTTTTGATTGTATCTCATCCGCAAAATATCTAATCATATAGGTCTTTCTAGTTTATTTCTTTGTCTGAACTTTGGGGAAATCAAGTGCGGAATAAATCAAAAGTAATCTTCAAAAGTTGTCAACAGCAATATTAAAGCGACACATACATAAAATTCGCTACTAAAGTCAGAAATTGGAGTTTGTGTAAGCTAAATAACAAAAGTTAATTTGCAAGTCGTTATCTCTTTGCTTCTTTTCTTTGTAAACTTTCAAACATTTCAGGATCGGCTAGAAGTTCGGTTTTTTGATAGAAACAAACAGCTTCTGATATCACGTCGAATTCGGGATTGGCTTCGTTTTGGTTATCTTCATCGAAGTCCTCGTAGTCCAATAGAAAACTGATTAAACCAGGAACATAAATTACCATAAGTATACTCTGAATCATCAGAAAATCTTGATTCTCATGAAGTTCTTGACGTCGTAAATAACAAATTGACAACAATAACACTGATCGTTCGACTGCTAGCGTGACCGTACCTGGCATCTATCAAATACAATCGAAGTTTTGACAGTTCCGTGTGGTACAGTATGACATCACTCGACCCAGATCCCCATTCCCGGCAAGGGCGAGGTCACCTCAAACTTTAAAAATCGATAAAATATTCGCGTTTGCTCCAAATTCAAATCTAACAACGAAAATCGTTTTCCTGCAGTCTCCAGATTACTCCAATTTTTTTTTGTTCTAGGGGTGATAGGCACTTTAAGCATTATCTACATGATTATAGTTAGGAATGTTCAAATATCTATCGGAAATCTTTAACTATTTAAGACCAGAAACCAAAAGAAAGATTTCAGTCTGTTCAATCAGCCATAGCCAGCAAGGCTAAAACAATGCTAAAACAAAAGATTGTGCACTGTCACGCTTGAAAAACTTGTACAAAGAGTTATAACAATAGGTTTCCTAACCATCTCCCTCCATTAACTATGAGGAAGGTAAAGAAAATAGCGATTCACAAGTACAGACTTAATCACATTTTATATATTTTCTACTGCTAAAAACGGTCACAAACATCTAGCTTGAGTTTATTTGTGTTTCCGGTTGTTTGCGCTTGCGTGGTTGTCAAAATTGAATGACCAATCAAATTTGAGCAAAAATCGGATTATGTCAGAGCCCTTGTTATCCGCTGCTGGCGAGGAAAAACGCGGGCTCTGAGTATGAGATTGGTTTGTTTTCCACTACAAATAATCGTCTTTGACAGAAAACCGACATGCGACATTCTCTCCGGCAATGTTTCTTTTTTAAATACGTGTATTCAATATCAAGAAAGTGAGAAGTTTAAATATGAAATGCAGCTTGTTGGACGAAGATGTCCAATAGAGAAGATTTTATGCCAAAACTATGAAAAAAATTGTTTATTAAATACTACTTACGAGTTTTTGAGTTTTACCTGACACTATGGTGCGAATGAATATCGCTGGATGAGGATGGTTGCACTCGCGAGGAGAAAAACAGACGAACAGACAGACAGAAAGACGGACAGAAAAAGGAAACAACATCAGCACGCACAGATTCGGATCAGTGCTCCTAAATTGCATCGTTCATTATCGCAGTTTGCCTTATATCACATCAGGTTTAACAGCTAGCCAAATAAAGAAGCCAATGATATGGAAACGAGAAAATCAAAAAAAATCGAGATAGCACAGCAACACAAGCAAAGAGATAAACATACAAACTATAAACCCCAGAAACAAACAATCAATCACACACATTATATAACAAAGAGACAATAGTATAAACTGACAGACAAAATTGCCAAGCTATATAAACAAACATACAAACACTGAAAAACAGTAAAAACTGAATGAAGTTTGAAATAGACAAAGCAGTACTTGACAAAGTAATTAGCGACATTGCTGAACAATATGTTAGATAATACTTAAGAAAAATGTATTAATAAATTATTAAAAAAGAATTCAAATAAAACTAAATATTTATCATCTTTGCCAAGTCTTCCTCTGCAAAGGTTTCCAGCCTGTGGGGCGTGGCTTCGCAAATTTTTCAACTCTAAAAGATACTAAAATCAGGAGTTTCAGTGCTATTCAACCCCTAAAAGATACCAAATAGTGAGAATTTGGCAAATTTCATATATTTTAAACCCTAACACAAACCAAATCACTGATTTTAACCCCTAAAAGATACGACGAGCATGCCCGATCGTTTACCTCCGGGGTACCCCCTCCCGGGACCTTGAGTAAGATTTTGAATTCTCTTTCAATAAAAATAAGACACAGTTTAGACTAAAAATCATTTTATTTTGTGCATAAAACGTTTTCAACTTCTCAACATGTTATAATAGGGTAGTAATAGTATGGAATGTATCAAATATCTATACATGTAAATAGATTTAATTAACACATTTTTTCTTCCCTTCTTCTATATTCAATATCCAAGAATCTATTCTGAATCCACAGCTTTTACAAATTTGTGACTGCCGATTTCTTCCGCACCTAGCAGTGTTATAAGTGTACATGAAAATAGCAATCTTTTGTCTTTGGTATTCAGTTTTTGTAAATAAACAGATACTGTTTTAGTTTAGTTAACTTCAATGATAAACTGCAAGTAAAATGACCCACTGTCCTTCTAGATCAGCTTCGTTATAAGTGGATTTTCAGTCTGGATTTGCTTAGATATTGATATTTCTCACGTCATTATATAATTATCTACACCAATGTATTTGCTGAATATTTCACAATTGCAAACATTCTTCAGTGAAATATGTGTTTGACTCAGTTTAAAGGTCCGACCATAAATTTGTAAGACCTGGACCAAATAGGTATTATATCATATAAATTGTACCAAGATAATAGAACACTTCTTGAGAAACACATATTAATACTTCATTTTACAATTTAGTTTGTCAACTGCAGTCATTTCAACTGTTTGTAGTTGAATACATTTCTAACACAGTAGTAGAGTGCAAACACTAAATGTGTGCAACAGTTGTCACTATTTAGTAGTAAATAGCACTAATTAAACAACAGAAAACAATAGAATTAGCTTAAAATAGCACTATTTAGTGGTATTTATGTTGCACACTTTTGGTGTGTGTACTCTAATGATTATTAAATGAAATCACATATAGTGGAATGAGTAATCAGCTGCTCAGGTGTGCTATGGCTTGACTTGCCTTAAAAAAGCCAAAAAACTGTTTATCCTAGTTTTTAATTTGATCAATTTTGCCTCAAATGTAACCAAACGTTGCAACTCAACTTAGCACGTGCCACGCGACCATAGGCTCACCAATCAATGGAGTCTATTTTTTGGTATGAATTGTCAAAATGTCACAAATCCAAATTTGAGGGATATCTCCAAGTTAGGTTACATTTGAAGCAAACTTAACCAAATCGCAAAAACAAAAAAATTTTTTGACTAAATTTAAGGCAAGTCAAGTGTGACAACTCCACTACAGACAGTCAAATTCTAAAAAAATAACAGAGGAACTGAAAAATCAATTATTTTAGGTTTTACAGACTTTTCAGCAACAATTTTGAGCTCCAATAAATTATAATTTCTTTTTCTAACAAACAGCCTTCCTTAGGAAGAAGTTACTCACGGCAGTGACAAACTTAAGTCAGCAACCATTTAATATTTAAAATTATGTATCTACATCAAGGCACTTGTCTTGCAAGTTCATATTCTTGTCATTGTTGTACCATTTTACACTGTCCTTTGAAAAATAAGATTGTGTGACAAGGATGTTTAAATGCTTGACCAATCAGAAGTTCTGTTTCATTGAATAAAACCTGTTTTGATTGATGAATTCTGGGATGCCCATGTCACGCAATCTATTTCTAAAGAACATATTTAAATAGTCGAGTACTGAAGTAAAAGCAGCAAAGAGAAGTACAAAATCTGACTTGAATCAATTTATTTTTCAGACAGACATTATGTACTAATTTAGTCGAAGTTGACCCTCTATTGTGTAAACAATAACTTTGACAACTCGCATCACTTTTGTAGCTACACCACTACCTATCTTCATAACATATTATATTTGTGGTATTAATTTTCTTGGTGACTTTTATATTGTGTATAAACATGGAAACAAACATCTTCAGAGAGAGAGAGAGAATGACAAATGGTAATTTTTGCATGCAGCAGAGCTGACTTTTGCAACTGATTTATGAAACTCAGATGACAAACACGCCGGAATATAGAAATGACAATATACTAAAAAAATAATGATGCTAAAAATAAGATTATTGAAATAAAAAAAAAGGATTTGTTGAGTGTACATTTCTTAACTTTAAATGATGCTAAAATGAAAATGCTTTCTTGCAATAATTTACAAAACTCAGATGAAAAACACTAGAATATGGGAATGATAAAACTAAACAAAGTAATGATGACAAAAATGAAATTATGATGAATAAAAGGTGACATCTCTGATGATGGCTACCTACTCAAACATTTGCGTTTATTCTTCATTTCTTATCTTACAGTGCGGCAACAATTAGTGACCATCTCTAATGCAAATGAGACTGAATAAACGCAGACATAGAAGTATACATTTATTTAAATGCTAGATTGTCACAGATTTTTGCATGAAGATGGAACAGATATCTTCCATCTGTGCAAGCAGCATTTATCATTCAGTATTCTCTATGGCAAAGGTTTTCTTAAGGATCTGTAAGTGTGGTATACCTGGAGCTGAAAGCCTATAAGGTCGGTACACACTAGGCGACAAGTCACAGCGACGCTTCAGTGTGCACTACGTCAACAATCCAACCCGTTAGATTTCATGCGGCAAGTCGCAGCGGCAAAATTCTGTTGCAGTGACAACAATTTTCACCAAAAATACTTAGTACATACGGGCGGAAAATGTTGCTGCGACTTGTCGCCTAGTGTGTACCGGCCTTTAGCCTGTAAGAACTCTGTTCGTGTCAGCATACATGTATACTTAATATTAACATTGTTTAAATCATTTGTTTTTAACAGTTGGTGAACTCATCTAAAACGCTATATAAAATACAATGTACATATTTAACAGATGGGATAATTATGATGATCTTATTCAATGTTGTGACTTGATTGGATATCTGTACAAGATTATGGTTGTGCTGAAAAAAAATATGAATGAATAAAATAAATGAGATGACCAGAAAAAGCTCACATTACAAAATAACTAAAATCAATACCAAGTCTTAAAAATACATGACCAGACATATACAGGTCAAGATGGTCTTTCAAATACATTTTTGGCTGGTCATTACCCATTTTTAAAGGTCAAAATTTGTAAAATAATTAATAATTTCTACATTAACATATACCTATGAGATAAAAATTTTTGCTTTAAAATATGGTTTGTCAACTTGTCCTTTAAAATCCAACTTGGCAGTTCATGTATCAAATTTGGAGGAACATTGTCCCTTGACGTGCCCTTATTTTGGACCCTCAATACACTTGTGCTCTTTTCAAAACACATGGGCTGTCGAGAAAGTGTGATTTTAGATTTCCAAGTAAGGAAAAAGTAAAAATAACAAATCCACATACCAACAAATGAAAACAACAAAAACAAACTTGTAAGTTAACAACCAAACAACAAAGCAACAACGACAAAAAAGAAAACAAACATGCAAGCAAGCCAACAAACATGCAAACAAATAAAAAACAAGTAAAATGCTTTAAGATTATTAGTGACAGTAACAAAGCATTTGTGCTAGTTAGTACATACCTTTTGTTTTACTTGCTGTGTGTATAATCTGTAAAAGACTGCGACCAAATTCCTCAAGAATCATGCTTTCAGTCAATGCAGGCGACAAACCAATCTAAGAAAACAAACAAACAAAATGTTAGTGAGATCATTAACAGCTAAAATCATTGCATCGCGACTGGGTGCCTTAGGAATTTCAAGGAGTAGAACCAGCCATGATACAAGTATTTTATAAAATTTACCCTTATGTAGTAACTTACCTTTTCAGCATCTGCTGCTTGTGCTATCAGGCACTGACATGTGGCTTGAACAACATCATTGGTTACAAATGAAAATGGTAATCTGATCAAAGAGAAAACACTGAAAATTAGCTTCAGAAAGAGACTTCTTTTTTAACTATTTTGCGTTCAAACAGGGGTGGATCCAGGCTTGTTTTCAGGAAGGGGTGCACCATCTTCAGGAGGGGGTGCACTACCCATTTAGCATGAAATGCTGAAGATATTTTGGAAAAAACATTTAAGAATAATTAATAATTAACCAAAACATTTTTATTCAAGATTTAGCTTTTCTGATTCACCTCCAAATTGGTTGATGGATAAAAAAAAGACCAAATTATGTCTAGGAGGTTTCATTAAATAAACATCTTTTTGAATAAAGACTGTCTTTGTAGTAAAATATAGTTTTCTAGGGGGGTCTGGGGGCATATTTACTAAGTAAGACACAAAATAACCAGTGTAAGAGGTAAAATAGGTGGCGCTACACTGCTGCCTATTTTTGAAACCTCTGTAAGTCCTACTTGTAAAATTGGAAATTATTTTACCTTTCTCCAGAACTTGTTTTTATTGAAGGTCTGGTAGGTAGATCCTCTATTTGTGATTCTAACTTTGTTTTGGCTGCATTTTGTTGATTCACTCTCACTTCTGTAAATAGATATAACAAATGATGCAAATACAATGTCAACATTTGTATTTTCATACTTGTTATCAACAACGGAATAACCAGTAATTCCATTGGATTGATTTGCTTCTTGCAATGGAATGAATTAAAAGAAAAAGGCATCTATTCTAAACAAAATAGAGCAGATGTTACAAGATACCAGAGGTCAGCCTACCATTTTATCCACCAAGCATGCAGGGCTTGAAATAGGAACAAATTGTTTGTGTAAATGTTTTGGCTTTTGACACATGTATGGACTAAATTTCCACCTGCTATGTTATATTATATATATTATTTTTTTGTGGCTTTCCATGGTCATTATGGTCTGCAAAGCATCTGTCATTGAGCCTTTGGCAGGTTGTTATTTTGAGCCCTGAGAAAGGTCAGTGGGTAGGTCATCAATGAAATTCAATGCACCCCTATGATCCCACGATGCAATTAGGAATAAATTACTTCTTTATTACCTGCTGCATCAGCTAGATGCATTAGTGTTTTTCTTTCAGGACTTTCTTCAAAGTTTTTGCATCCAGTGCATTTACATAAACTTGTACAAAGAATTTTGGCCTGAAAGTAAAAAAAAAAGGAAAAAAAATGAACAAAGAAAATTATGATCATGGTACAAAGGCCTAAAATAAATAAACTAGTAAAAAAAGGGAAACTAGTGAAGACAACATTTGTGGTTCCCAAGAAACAGTAGAATGCACTAGAAGTAACTTGTTTTCAGTTCTGGAAGTTGACAATTCAGTCCTTCAAGAGGACAAGACCACAAAACTTCTGAAAAGTCAGCTTTGAAAACATTCTTCCAAGTTGCTTAAAGTTACACCAGAGTCCTATTTTGTTACTGTAAACTAAAAGTAAGAGGAATCAAGTCTAAAAATTTGACAACAAAACAATTCAGATTCAGTACCTCATAACATTCACAATAGTTTTTCAAGCAGCCTGATCTTTTACAATGACAACCTACAAGAAACAAATTCACAAAGCATGCATAAGTCAGTTTACCACATCTCTTTTCACCATGACAGTGAGCAAATGCTGTTTCAATGTTGCAGTTCTCCCATTTATAAATATATAGAAAAAAGCTGTGTCTACTAACAAACAAAGTCTTATGATGTAGCTATTTTAAATTATCAAATTCATTAATAATACATGATCTAGAGCAATATGGGAACAATGGAAAAATTATGTAAAATTTTATAATCATTATGGTACAGAATACTGTATACTCATTGAGCTCCCAACCTAGTACAACTAGTGTTTTGTAAAAGAAAATTGAAAATATCTTTGTTCGATTTTTAACAAATAAAAGTTAAATTTTATGCAAATCCAGTGCTGTAACGTTTACATTGGTGCTCTTGATTCCAAATCTAAGAAAGAAATTCTTAGACTAGGGGGATGGGGTTACAACCCTGAAATTGGGACAAAGCTGTTTCCAATTTACAGATGCCTTCATGGGTTGTGATTTTCAATGTTTTTACCTTATGAATTATTAACAAGTTTTATAATCATTGTTACAAAATATAGAATTGCACTGACCCTTATTATGTCTTCTTTCAGATTCACCCTGTAGAATAAAGAAATGAAGCCACGTTAGACATTTGCCATCTTTCATCACAATTGTAATAGAAATGTAGAATGGTTCCCAGGGTTTTCTATATACATTCAATTTGTAACTTGTTGTGGTATTGAGAGTTGCTTTGGATACATTTGCACGAATCCTGGATAAATTAATTCACCCTAAAGTATTTTCTTTCAATTAGAATTTATCTGCTGAATTAAGTGATTTCTCTAGTGGATAGCACTATCCAAGCTTGGTGCAACCACCTCCTGGAGTTACATTTTAGCACAAAACCTCAATTGAGTAGAAAAATACAATTGAGTAGAAAAATAAATGAAATAGACGTTTCCTTGACATATGGATGAAACTTGTGGATGTACATTGTAACTACATGTATCGACTTAGGCTTTGTGCAACCAGCCCATGAGTTTTAGAATTATAACCGTGCGCCATATGTGTAAAGTAATCTTTTCCGAATTTTGACAGAACTTACCACTTTGCCTTTTCCAATCTTGGGATGAAATGCATGTGGATTTCTATCTAGGCAAGCCTGAAGAAAACAAACAATGTCAATATCATGTCAAGCATCTCAACATTCAGTTTATTTTATTTTATCAGTCTAGTCAAACACCAAGTCATCATTTCAATTTCATTATTTGCAAGCATAGTGGGATCACTACGATGCTAAAAAAGTGTTCTAAATCATGTGATTGCCCAAATTCCAATTGATCACTAAACACATAACTTTTTCTTGGGAAAACACAAAAAAGGTGTGTTTTTTTTAAACTGTTCGGTGATCTTGGTAGTGATTGTAGCGATCATATGGCAACCTGGCCTCTAACACAGGCTTTCTAAAAACCTTGAAATGTTTCACAAATATACAACAAGTGAGTATTAATACTGCTCAGCTACCTTGATGGCTTTACTTCTTTCTTTTTCATGTTCCATATTGTTTGAACAATTGATACAGTTGCAATTATTGCAGAATTCTCCTTGAGCAAAACAGTCACAATATCTACAATAAAAGGGAAAAAAATATGTGATAAACATAATATCATTATCTGAGCGACAGAAGCTGAAAGTATTTGGGGGCAAAGAATTATTTAGCTCTGGATGTGTTTAATGACTAGCATCATTGTCTTTTAAAGCAACTTTTACTGATAAATCAATTGATATAACATAATAATAATAATAAATAATAATAATAATCAGTGAAACCATCATCAAGATTCTACTTACAGCTTCAAGCACTGTGACTTGGTGCAGTTACATGGTTTTCTTGGCCTTGTTGGGGGAGAGCTTTCTGGAGATGTACTATGGACAAATAAGAATAGAAAAGACAAATAAATCAACAAATAAATACCAATATAATAATACAAATATATTAAATAAATAAATGAATAAATACATAAATAAATGAATGAATGAATAAATAATAAATAAATAAAAAGTTAATAAGTTGTCCAAAAAAACATTTTCTTATTCAAAAAAATAAATAAATAAACAAATAAACAAATAAAAAATAAATAAATAAATAAATATATATAAAAAAAATAAAAAAAATAAAAAAATAAATAAATAAATAAATAAATGAATAAACAAACAAACCAACTGGGCACTAAATTTTCATTTAAACATGAGGAATATATGCATTCATCAATACATTTAACGACAGCTTACCCATTTAAAGTTGTATTCTGTTGTGGTTCTTGTGTAAATGTATTTGCTGTCAGTGGAACAGCAATAGGGAAGCCTCCTGATTGAAGAGCTTGCTAAAAATATCAATCAAAGAAATATTTCTTTTTTTTTTGCAATGACAGAGGGAAGAAAAGTAACATGGATTAAATTATTTCCTGGCTTTACTCTGGCTTTAACATGTACAGTGTTGGAATGAAATGATAGGATCAGGTATATTTTACATATCTTATCCACATAGTGGTTATTCTTGAGATGGATGCTCACACTCACTTCACCACTACAATTATTATACACATCCTATCCACATAGTGGTTATTCTTGAGATGGATGCTCACACTCACTTCACCACTACCATTATTATTTTACACACATCTTTGCATGCATGTTGATTTTAATGAGGAGGTAAAACACACAAAAACCTTGTGATATGGGAGAAAAACAACACTTCAAACAAACTCAGTTCAAATATCACCATGGCTAATCCTGAGATTTTGGTTTGGGTCACATCTACAGTAATTAAAGGCTGACATCAAATAGACCTGCGGCCACTTATACGAAGCCTTGATAGCACTATCCAGTAGATAAATCCCTACCCACCAGATAAATTCTTCAGAAATCCTATGAAGTGGATAACTTTATCCAGTGGATAACTTCAGGCTTCGTACAACCAGCCCCTGGAGATAAAATTCCTACCTGTGGAAGATAGACCACGCCACCACTTATAACACCATGAGGGAATTGCAAATTAGTATTAGTGTTTGTTATATTAGGGTTGATAGCTGGGATGATAAATCGCTGCTGTTGACCTTGTGGTGTATTACCAGTAACTTGTGTCAAAGTAGGCTTGGGGGCAAGCTGAAATAAGTGGGGGAAGTAAAATGAAAAATACATATAACAAACATTAGAAAAAATATAGTACAAAAGTAATGTGGCACTTTGGTCCTCACACTAACAAGCAAGACAAAATTCATTAAAAAAATACAACTCAGGAAGAAATTTTTAAATCTACAAATTAATTAACAGTAATAATTTATCAATTAAAATAAACATTTGTAAAGCAGTTATTCAACACTGCACTCTGGGTGCTGAAAAGAAATACAAAAGAGAAAAACATTCACAATCAATTACAAACCAAAGGCTAATTTAAAAGACAGTTTTGAGATCAGTGTTTCTGTTTACTTATATATAGATTACTATAATTGAAAAAAAAATTATCAAGGAATTTTTTTTCAAATCTGGATCGAAGATATTGTTTGGCATGTACAAAGAAAGTTACAGTATGTATTGATCAGAATTTTGTTATCATTTGATATTATAATTTTTTTCAATGGTATCACCTACCTGGACAGTCTGTGTAATACTTGGTGCAGGTGCTATATTCATTTTTGGAGCTATTGACCTTACGACTACCCCTGCATTACTTGCTGCCATGGTAACAGTCGGCGTACCAGCTTGAGATACAGCCAGTGTCGTTGGTAAGCTTATTGGTAATATTTTCTGAACATGGAAAGGCTGTCCCTGTTTGTTAGGTGAGCCTACAGTCTTCACAGCTATTTGTTGCTTTGTAGCAGGATTTACTTTGTGTACTTGTACGAATGTGACATTTCCTTTGAGAGGCTGTCCAGTTTGCAGCTGGACTGTCTGTGCAGGTAAAACATGACCAGCTTCTGTCCGAGTACCAGGTCTAATCTGAGTTATTTTTACAGGACTTCCAGACAGGAAGATTCTTTGTACTTGAGGTGATGTTGGTTGGTTGGCATTTGATATAATAGACACTGGCTTGGCAGCACCTGCCACTACAAGTAGAATTAGAACAAAAATTACATGTAGAACACCAAGCTATACACATTCAAATACTAAATAATACATAGCCCCTATAACTGCAGTTTGCCTTTTTCTGCACACTCAGACAGTCAAACCCTTATCACCATTTGTTGTTTTTTGGTCCTATGGAAGCTCTACCAGGCCATCACGCCGCCTAATTTGATATACACCTGTACAACTAGGAGAGCTTGCCTCAATGAAGGAATTACTTTGCAAATCAAAACTACTAGCGGATCTTTTAGATTAGGCAAACATTCATTTTTTTCTACTCAAATGTATAATAAAATATTTATTGGTTGGCTATCTATCTAATATACTACTACTATTCTGTTTCGTATCTCGAGACACATAAGGTCTCTGTAATGCATTTCCACCTCTCTTGGTTTGCTGCAACGGTCCTTGCTTCTTTCCAGGATTTCTCTCAACAGTCCTACACCATGTTGTTTTTGGTCTTCCTCTACGTCTTCTACCCTCCAGGGCCCATGTCAAGGCAATCCCTTCAGCACAGTTCTTGTCTTTTCTGAGAATGTGCCCTATCATTTTCCAACTTGGCTCCAAGATATGTAAACTCTCCAGTTTCTTCAACAATGCTTTCATTTATCTTGATTCCCACTTTGCTCTTTGAATTGATCTTCATTATCTTGGTTTTGTCCATACTTATCTTGAGACCCACTCTTTTAGCTTCTAGGTCTACTTTTGTTGTTTTACTTTGTATATGTTGTCTAGTAGAGGACAGAAGCTATCTAATATAGCTGTGCATTTTTACTCATCCCTTGTATTTTGGCTTGCCTTGACTTGCCAAAATATTTGTGTGACTCGTAAAAATACCCAGCAGTATTAGATTAGCTAGCCAACCAATAACCTATATTTATTGATAGTGGCTTTACTTGTGATGTGTCCATATTTTGTCTCAACTTTTCGATGTCATCTCAATAGCTTCAACATCAGTATTCATACCTTTTATAATGTTGTATATAGCTCTTGAGGTTGATACTAGATTGCATCACAATGTTGAGATAAAATTTGGATTCAAACTTGCATTAGTTTTTCTAATATATTATTATAATAGTGTTTATTAATATTAAACATTCTCCAGCCTCAGTCTTTGTCACCACTTTGCACATTCAATAAATGCAGCTTATCAAGATTCCAAATTATCAATAACCATCAATATTAATTAATTAATAGGATGGGTTACCTTGAGGAGGGGTCGCTGGTCCTGCAGGTTTATTTGGCTGTACATTTTCCACTTTGACCAATGTTATGGTTTGTTGTGGTGTAGACGGCGTAGGAGTACTTTGCATTGGCTGTACATTACATGTTGCTGGTGTAGCATTGACAGTATTTGAACTACTTTCTGATGGTTCTTGCTTAACTGTTACTATCTGCTCCATAAAAACTCACTTCTGTATAAACAAATAAGTAAATGATACATATAAATTAAAAAATCAATATGGTGATACAAAAAATCCTTTTTTTAAATACATGTAAATAAATATAATAAATAAATCGGTAAACGACACTTTTGTAATAAATAAGCTAATGCTTAGTTGGTACAGTTAAGTTTTTCTTTACATAAAACTGGAAAATCAACTTCTTAAAAATACAAATGTTATTTCAATGAAGATCAACATAAAAATTATCAAATAAATTATATTGGCCCTTACATTTTAATGTTCCACCAAAACCTTTTCATATTTAAGACAAAAGCACAATTGTACATCAATTTGAGCTACATGTAACTTGCAAAATAAAATTTCAACAAAGCCACTAAAAGTACATTCAATAAATGCATTTTTGTAACAATTTAATCAGAAAAATACACTTTCCTTTCTTTTGTATTATTATTGATAATTTTGTCTGGCATATGGAAATCACAAATATTTTTTGGGGGGGTCCATAAACAATGCATAGTTTCTATTTAAAATTGATGAAAATCACGATTTGCAATAAAAAGTCCAAGAACATTTCCAATGGTTAATTATAATAAGCCAGAGTTTTATATTTTGCACCTTCAATGAAAAGTCAAAATATTCACTTTTGCATAAAAGTTAAAGAAAAAAAGATAATTAAAAATACACAACGTAATCTGTAAATTTAGGCAATTTATGTGAAGTTCAAGACTTTTTTTAATTAACATTTCCTCGTAATTTATGATTTGTTTACAATCTTAGGCATAAAGTACAAATTTAATAGTAAAATTACGACACCAAAAACATTAAATTATTTTTTAAATATCATAACTTTCATGGAATTATCATCGTATTTATACAAATTTTAAGCTTTGCTAATTGACATCGAAAACCGATTAGATACGTTAGGATAAGTGAAAAGCTAAGATCAGGATATGTGCTAAAGCAATGTATATTTTAAATTTTTCACCAAATTTTCAAGTCACAAGTTGCGATGAAGGTAGTGTAACATTTGTAAAATCTATGTGGAAAAATGTCGTTTGATTTGTCGAGAAAGCTTGCAAGCAAACAAACGTATGTGAAAACGCTAAAACCAAAACATAAAGGTTTTAATTATGTTTTGAGAAGCAAGTATATGTGATTTGGCGGAGAGACGAACCGAGGAGTACTCGGTTTTGGAGATGTGAGTTGTAAACAAGAAACAGACTTGAAACAACTAAAACACGGTACCTTATATCTGACTGAAATAGACTAACTTGAGCACATTTCAACGAAGAAACGAATACAAACAGAATTATTGAGTCGTCTTTCTTTTGGGATTTCAAATGAGAGGGGAGAGATTGATGGGTAAAAGAGAAACAAACGGGGCAAATTCACCTCAAAAGGCGAACTTTCTCTGCTGAAAATATGGCTGTAAATCTTTACCGTTAAGCATCACTTTTATTCCTAAACACACCTTAAAATAAAGGCAACTTACCTGTAAGATGTTCCACAGTTAATAAGGTCCGAGGTAGGCGTACTGTAAGTGTGAAAATCTCCCAAGAAAAGCCATAGTAAATTTATAACTTGAAGACAACTTTAGCGACATCTTGTTGTTCAAAATCACGCGCTTTTACAAGGTAAAGAAATCAACCCACAATGCACCTGGGTCAACTCGTCCACCATTGGTCAAAATAACAATAGAATTATAGACACCTTGTTCTGATTGGCTATAAGAACAAAAGAATGAACTATTAACGAATGTGATTGGTTCGTTGTATGTCCAGGAATTCACGGTATTTAGAAGAGGAAGATTTGAAGAGACAAGAAACCCAAAATGGCTGCCGAGGTCTAATGTTGTGGCTGAAAAGTAAGAAAACACTCACTGAATTATTCACCTTTTATAAACTAATAGAACTGCTGCTCTTAAATTCTACATCTCTCCGTCTTATTCTGCTTTTTGTTGTAAAAAGAAACCTAAATTTCCTTTGATATTTCTTCAAATTGGAAGGACTTTTTTGCGCGGTCAGAAGTTTGAAAATTTTGAACTACTAATTTTCCCTCCAAAGAGAACATATTAGCATAAATATTCATAACATATGTTCATTTCATTTCTGCTGTTTTTGTAAGTTTACTTTGATATAAAATTGATTTTCCCACATCGTTACTAGGAGATAAAATCGTTCATATGTTATTTCTATTTGGAGGGCGATAGGTGTAAGTATGTTTATATTAGGGAGGACGGTAAATTTATGCTCAATATAAAGTTTTGGAAAATCATGATAAAAAATTTCACTGTAACTGCAAAAACTATGATCTAGTGGTGCAGTAAGTTTATATCTGTCTCGTTGGAAAACTAGAAATCTGAATTGGCCTGTTTCACTGTGATGTCATTGCTTGTATTTACATGAATAGAATCTCCATAATAAAATCCAATTGCAAATTAATTTGACAAAACTTGCTCTCAGCAAAACAGCTTAATCTGAAATAGTCTGGCGTTCAGGTATAATTATATGTATTAATACATGCTAAACAAAATTCAGGGCATTTGGAGGCTGTTCCGCTTCTTTTCTTTTCTAAATTATAATACAGGCGTGCAAACAATTTTTTTGGTGAATTTGCTCTGATTTGACCCCGTCTAATGAGTATGATCCTTTGCATTAGATTGTTGAAGATTGTTTTTATGTGATGTCGTAGTGAATTGGGGCAATTCAAAGCATTCAATCCTCACCTATTTCCATTCCAGCCAGAAGAGCCAAAAGAGTTATGGCTTGGATATTAGCTGGTGGAGCTGTTGCCGTTGCAGCAGGGATTATTGTGGCTAACTTGGACTGGTACAAGAACATACCTAAAGCTGATTACAACTATCTTAGTAACATACAAGTGCAAAAGCTTGATGGCTCGGATAGTTTCATTACTGCTACTGATTTGTGGAGAAAAAGTGGAGCTGTGATTATGGTGATTAGACGGCCTGGATGATCATTGTGTAGAGAGGTAACATCTTTAGCCTATACTGTAACAAACGGCATGTAGACATTTTCTGCACATGTGTGTGGAAATCAGTAAGAAACCTTACATTTTTTGCCTTCTTTTGGCTCTTTGGGTTTCCTGTGTTACATAGTTGGGTGAGAAAAAACTCACTTCAGGGGGATGGTGATAAAAACATTCAACCACAGTGATCTCAAAGTCTGATCACATTCTGGCTGTAACATGCATTTTTGTTTGAGTCATGCTATAGATTTTGATTTTCATTCACATGAGTGAGAAGGATGAGCAGTAATAAGGGTCTCCAACTTAAACCTTGACAACCATTAATAATGACTTGAGATCTATTTTCAAAATGCAAGGACTCTATTATTATTTATTATTTATTATTTAAGGAATGGATCATAAGTAGCATGCATCCATCGAGTTATGGATGCACGCGGGAGTTTGCTAAGCGTAATGAGCTGCACGACGCGTAACATAGTGCAACTCTAGCTTTTTTGAGTGCTTATCAACCTCCCAAGTGCATCCATAACTCGATGGATGCACAGCTACTTATGATCCATTGCTTTTATAACATAGATAATATGTTTAAAATAATAAAAACTATAATTTTTTGTTTTTTTTCTAGCGTGGTGTACAACAGAAAAACAATGCGTTGACAGCGCGCGCACTGTCATATCCAATCAGAGCGCGCGTAAGATCGGAAATTTTTGTTTGGAAATAAAATTGACGACACCGTGCGCGAGCGTGCACGATCGTGACATGGTTCATAAAGAAGAACCAATCATAGCGCACGTAATAACTTATCTATGTTATAATATTTAGTCTGATGGATCTGCAATTTATCACAATTTTATATCTAAGCTGATGCAAAGCCTAACAGTTATCATGATCATCCGGTTTGCTTCTAGGAAGCTTCTATGCTGTCCTCTCTCAAGCCTGAACTTGACCAACTAGGTGTTCCTTTGGTTGGTATAGTTCATGAGAAATTAGGAGTCAAAGCATTCCAATCTTTCTTTGCTGGAGAAATATTCTTAGATTCTAAGGTAATGGTAAAAATATGTTGGATGATGATGATGCTACAGTGAAACCTTCAATTTAATGAAATTCTCTTTAAACTGAACAACTGTCAAGTGTTTAATAAGAGACTAACCAAAATGGTGTGTTTGTTATCATCTGTTTCTAATGTCTAGACAAAGTGGGTTTGATTGACAGGAGAGAATCAACCACTTTTTTGAACAACTGTTTTAATGTAGAAAGTCGCATAGTAATGAAAATGGTGGTAACCCTTATTGATTATATTTATTTTTTATAGAGAATGTTCTATGGTCCACAGGAAAGATACATGTTTATGAGTGGTGAGTGAAAGCTTTTATAGCTTTTATTTTTCCAGTTAAATTTGTTGTATCCCAACCTGCACTTTCAAACTTCTGTAAAAGGAGGTAAAATATTATTATTAATTATTAGGTCATTAGTAATTAAGTTCTGAAAAAATTTTACTTCTTGAAAAAAACAAATCTTGTGCTTAAAGAGTACTTATAAAAACCCCTGTGGAACTCAAGCTTTGTTTGTAGGACAAACAATGCATTTGTTTATATCATTAGTTACATGTAATTTATGTCATTGTTGATTAGGTTTTCTTCGCCTTGGTGTTTGGCAGTCACTTTTCCGAGCCAAAAACAAAGGTATAAAAGGCAACTTGAAAGGTGAAGGCAGAATTCTTGGTGGTGTGTTTGTAATGGATTCTGGTGACAATGGTATCTTATTGCAACATCAAGAAAAAGAATTTGGAGATCATGTAAATGTGAATGATGTTCGAAAGGCTTTGCAGAAAATTCATCTCCCTGCAAAAAGCCAGTTGTAGTTGTGTGTAGTTTGTCTTAGGTATAATTCTCTGCCTACCTTTTAATAATCGTCAATAATTAAGAATGGTGCTGGTTGACTAACATGAAGACATGGGGGGGGGGAGGGAGGGGAGTGTAAGGGGTTAACATCTGAGGATGCTCGTAGTATCTTTCAGGGGTAGTGATCAGTGATTAGGTCTCTTTTAGGGTTTAAAATATGACATTTGACAAATCCTCACTTTTTGGTATCTTTTAGAGGTTGAAAAAGAAACTACACTGAAACTCATGATTTTGGTATCTTTTATGAATGAAAATTTATGAAGCGATGCCCTATTGCCCTAGTAACCTTTACAGTGAGGGCACTCGAACCCGTGAACACTTGTCTTTATTTAGCTTTTTATTTTTTTAGCTTTCTACTGCTTCAGATTCTCTGAAAAAGTAGGACTGAACTCAAATGCACTGAGTTATCAAAATTCAAATGTTTTCAAATAGGTTCACTCGAAGGATGCATGTTAAAAAAAGTGTCAAAAAAGGAAACAAAGTGTTCACGGTTCGAGTGTCCTCACTGTAAGGGCTTTAAAAAAATTACGATGAGCATCTGGGATTGAAGTCCCCATCCTTTGGGAAGAGATATAAGTATGTTATAACTGGTCTTTTGAAAATGTTGAACTTTAATTTTTTCTAATTTTTGTTATGAACTCAGACATATATTAATTACAAGATGTATAAAAAACTGATTTATAATAATATTATGATACCATAATGGAAAGAGTTATGTCCTCTTTATTGGAAAGTTTGTGTGGTTGTTGAAAATAGTGTCAACTTTCTAGTCAAAAGCCACATGAGAATTGTGTTGTAAACACTTTAAACAGAATGCGTATAATGTAATGACAATTGCAAGTTTTAGATGTAATGATGATGTCTTGAGAAAAATCTCCATGTTGATGGAGAATCTCTTGACTGATGTTTTCTACTTTATATTGCAATGTGTTGCATTATATTGCACCGGCCGATCAGTGTGTGATTGACAAAAAATATATGTTATGTAATTATAAAATTATATCTCTAGAGAATATGATTTTCTTTTTTTTAATATAAATATTAAAAACAAATATGTAATAATAATAATGGATAATTTTTTTTTTTTTTTTTTTTTTTTTTCAAGCACAATTCATTCTCAAATTCTTTAAAATCATACATAATTTAAAAAAACTGAAACAATAAAATTAGTTTAAAATATATGGAAAAGTGATTTTCACCAATGGGACTTAACTGCTCTTGCTTCCAGAAAAGTACTTGGTGTTTGAACATTTAGATTTGAATGGTTCAACTTACTAATATATTTCATAATTGAAAATATATTATATTTAATATGTAGTTATTTGTTATGAGAAGATTCAAAGATTTATCATTAAGTGATGACATAATGAGTAAGAAAACTCCAATGATAATGGAGAATATCTTGACTGATGTTTGAATGTGACAGATCATTTGATATTGCTTGATTCACAAAAATAAATGCATTATATTAATGTAATTCAAAATATTAATACGCTATTTGCATTATGGCATCATTTTACTACCACTACCAACATTCTTTGCGAATTCTCTTTCATATTCAAATTCTAAATCCCCGTGGAGATTAACAGAACAATTTGCACTAATTGCGATATAAAATAAGGTCAGCAAAGCATGGTGGTATTCGTAGTATATTACGTCATCATACAACTGGCCTGTTGCAAGTGATGTTATGATGCGACAAGATGTTAGATTTATATGGATTATGACGTCATGAGAAAAATTTCCTCGTTTAGAAAATCTCACGATTGATGTTTGCAACTTATACATCTTTCACTGTATTGGCATCATATACTTCATTCATGAATAAATAATAAATATTTTACAAATCTTATCCATATGGTGGTTATTCTTGAATAGGCTGATCTGCATTATGGCGAACTACAACTATACTAACTTTCTTTGCGAATTCTCTTTCATTTTCAAATTCTTATTCCCTTAGGACATGAATAGAACAATTTTTGCAGCTTCATAGACGCGAAGCTGTTTTATTAAATATTCTTGTATGTGGCATGAGAGATAACAACGAATCAATCAAATTCAGTCCAGACCTATTGGAGATTTGAACCTGGGTCGCTCACATTCATCACCGGCAGCGCATGCGTGTCATTTGCATTTGTAAGCAATTAGATCGTTTGGCAATTGACTTTTAAGTCGATAAATAAAAAAACTGCGTGGATATCTAGGCTTAATGTTTTCTACGTTAACTCTTTGTAAAATGCCCTTTGTACCATAAGTTTACACTTTTTAAATTCTGTTCACATTTTAAGAAAAAAACGGCGAAAGTTTTCTCTTTCGTAGTTTTCTTCAGAAATCATTATTCGCAGAAAGCACTGGGTACAAGATTGTTTGATCGGCATTTCTTATATATTTCTTTCGAGCATGCGCAGACGTTTGACCGCGGTGCTCTCATCACCATCATTGGTGATCAAACGAACGCGGTTTACATGTTCAGGTCGTTAATCGAATCTGTGTAATATCAGTGGAAAGACAGCGCAGCGCAGATTAAACTGTCTTATGTAGAAACTGTTCTTTGTTTTATTTTAGTGTGAAATCAGTTTGTCGAGGTTTGCAAGATATAAAACCCTAAAAAAGATAAAATCTTCAACTTCGGAAATGCAGGTTAGTTAGTGCGGGTCCCGGTAACTCCTACAGGGATATAACATTGTTCGTACCTTTGTCAAAATCATCAATTTGGTACCTTTTGATGCCGTGTCTTAGAGCTTGTTACTGCTTATCAGAACTCCTTGGAATGTTATTGTTTGCCTTGAACTGAATTTCGTTTGCACTTATTGGCTTTTTGACATTTGACAAAGTTAAACGTTGAAATCCATTTTCGTCTGTTTTAAAACTCTTGCTTATTACTTTAGCTTTAGTCTTGAGCATTTTACTTTTTATTTTACAACTTTCAACGAGGAAACTTTGCCAAAGCCATCGATGCTACTGTTTCCATGGCAACATTCCGTGCTCTGTTGAGTTATAAGGCCGGTACACACTAGGCGACAAGTCGCAGCGACTTGTTCCCGGGATAGGTCGTAGCGACAATTTCCCGCCGTGTGTACTAGGTATTTTTGGCGGAAATTGTCGCAGCGACAAAATCAGATGTATTGGCGACAAATATTGAGCCAATGCACACTGAGGCGACATGTCGTGACAACAAGTCGCTGCGACTTGTCGCCTAGTGTGTACCGGCCTATAGAGCACGGAGCGCGCTTTGTCATCTCAAATATTTTATAAACGTGAGTAGAAGGTATTTAATGGACAGGCCATCAGATATTTGAGGGGGGGGGGGGGGCATTTTTTTGTGCAGGTTTTTTTCCCAGGTGATGGTTGTGCAGAATATTTTCTTCCACTCTGCATGATATTTCATATTGGAATTTGCCCAAACCCCCCAAACTCCCCTCAAGTATCTAATGGTCCGTCCCTTATGGTAATAGAGACGGTGGTAAAACGTCATCACCCTTCAGGGCTATTGATTAGTAGGGTTACTAGTAATTTGTAATTGTATTAAGCTAAACAAGCAAACAACAACACCAACAATATCAAACAAACGCACAGTGATTTTCTAAGTGCTAAAATGCCAAAATGTTAATGAGCCATAGACTCCTCCGCAGGCGTCTCTTTTTATCGTTTACTCCATTCTTGTTTTTTGGATGGGCTTCCTGTTTTGCAATTGACCGTTGGGGTTATGGGAATACGGCACCTCTTTTTCCCTTGGGCGACAGGTCTCTCAGTCGAGTGAGCAGCAAAGGAATCCTGAACAAGTAAAAAAGGCAAAAAGGGCTGAAAAAGGGTTGCCATTTGAGGAGGCTAAATGAGCCAAACATTTTTAAAAGTGTTATCGAGCTGCCATCATTCATCCCTGCCCCTCCCCCCCAATATAGACCGTTGGTTCCAACCTCCTCTCTCCGCGAGCCCACTTTTTATAGTAGAATTAGATTATTTGTAATTAAAGTTGACAAAATAAGCAGGGCCGTAGGTCATGTGCCAGGACTTTACGGCATTTTTCTCCTTACTCATGGAGCGTTTTCAAATCACAACAAGTAGATGTGTATATAACTAGCTAGCCGCCATAATGAGCTTTATTTGATTTTCAAATCATTTTGGCTTACAAATTCAATTACATTGTATATATCAGAGGTATGATATGTATTTTTGTTGTTTTAATTTACTACAATTAATTTGTCGCGTCCATATGAATTATTTTCTTCAACTTCTGTTTGCCTTGAACTCTGCAACGAAAAAAAAAAACAGTTTAATTTTAATGTCAGTCAAAAGAAACGACATGATCACAAGTATCATCAATGTCATCATCACCTGGCCATTATCATTTAATACCGTGTTTCATCGGTAAAATCGTAGCCACCATATCAGTAACCGCCAATATCACCGTCAACAACATCACCACCATTATCAGTAACAACATCACCACCATCAACTCCGTTATGCAGGTGGCATAGTCAACTTCAAGAGCATCACCACTTTTCTCGTCAGCGCCATCACCATCAGCACCATATTCTTCACCATTATCAGTAACCACATCACCACAGTCATCACCATCATCACCACTACCATCACCACCACAACCATCATCACCACCACAACCATCATCACCACCATCATCACCACAGTCATCATCAACATCAAAGAGCATCATCACACTTTTCTCGTCACCGACAGCATTCCCATCAGTCATCCTTATCACCTCCAGTACCAATTATCATCTTCAATTCATCACCATCGGAACCACAGGAAAAAAATATAATTGAAAACCAGACATGGTTTTTGCTGTTTCTTGTTAGCTGATTTTATTTGGATTTCAAAGAAAACCCAAACATGGATAAATTGCATTATATCAATACCTGTTTTTTTTTTTTTTTTTTTGTATGTGGATTTCAGTTAAACCAGATAAAAAACAGCAACTATAAAATCATGTCTGGTTTTTGATTATTTTTTTTTTAGCCTCCGTTGCAGACGTCTTATGTGGTTCGCCGAAAAAATGCTTTTCGATTATTTTTCTCTAGCCTCCGTTGCAGACGTCTTATGTGGTTCGCCGAAAGAAAACCACATAAGACGTCTGCAACGGAGGCTATATTTTGTCCTGTGAATTATTCATCATAACATCACCACAAATGTCAACAACTTTGAGCCTCCGTCACATTGATCACCACTATCGTTCAGTAGAATATCCAGGATTGTTTTCAGGAAGGGCTGCGCTGCCCAGTAAGCAGAAATACTGAAATATTCAAGAATACAAAGACGTGAAATCCTATCAGGAGGGGGCGCGCACCCCCTGCACACCTCCCCAGACCCGTCACTGTCGTTATCATTAAACCCACCTCTCTTCTTTGTGGCGTCTCTTTGATGAAGCCATTCCTGGAAAGCTCGTGCGTATTCATCGTCATTGTTGAATTCGCGACGACCCCATCTCAAACCTTGCGCCTCGGTGGAATCGATAGATACTGATAGCAGAACACAGGAGATCACGAGTAGGATCAAGATCTTTTTGGATTCCATTGTAATTGTGAAGTTCTGGAACAGAAGAAGTATGGTTAGACATTTGCATATTGTGCGAATTTACTGCGTATGTGATGTCAAATTGGTCGAAATTGTGTAGTTCATTTCGGGTCATTTTTTTGTCTCTGTGTTTGTTTGTTTGTTGATTTGTCTGTCTTGTTGATGCTTTGGTTGTGTTTGTTCTTTTGCTTGTTTGCCTGTCTGTATGTCTGTCTGTCTGTGTTTTTTTTTTGTGTGTGTGTTCTCACTTAGTCCAATCGGAATAAATACATCGACACTTTAATAAAGAATTGATATTATTATTATATATATTTTTTTGTCTGTCTGTCTGTCTGTTTTGTTCGTGCGCGTTTGTTTGATTTGGTTGGCGTTGTTGTTTGCTTGTTTAGCTTAACACAAATACTAATTACTAGAAACTACTAATCAAAAGCCCTGAAGCGTGATGACGTTTTACCACCGTCTCTATACCATAATAGTTTCTAAAACCTTTCATATTCACGTTTTTATAATCCCTCGAGAATACAGAAACAATAATGATAATTTGGGAACAAAAGCGATTTGAAAAGGATTTTGGTCTAGAGACGGGGGTAAAATGTCATCACGCTTCAAGCTTATTTCATGTTTGTAAACTGCGATATAGTTGCATGTTGGCCGGCTTACAATAAATATTGTACAAATCGTATTGATATGTTTTGTAACTGGAATGAGCTACCTTTTAAGCACCATAGAATCGTTTTCATATGAGTGGAAACAGTACTGTATCGTATCGTAGCCGCAGTTTCTGAGAAAACATTCGAATTTCCTGCCGTATTGTAGCGGTATCGTAACGTACGGTTTCCCACTCATACGAAAACGACTCTATAACTTAACGTTACGTGGCGGTATGATGTCGTCTTTCTTATTTTGTTTTTGTGTTCATTGCAACAACAATCCTCAAGAAATGGTGCTAAGATTCACGTTTCATAACCAATTTAACAAATTGTGCACAATATTGTCAATAATTCAAGACCTTGACATTCAACACTTATGCCTAAGCAAATACAAGGCTTTTTATCTGATATTGTATTTGAACTAATTCTTTAGACAATCACAGCTTCAAAAGTTCCTAAAACAATATTGTATTCATTGTAGAAAGCAAGTTGACGTTTCTCCTTTTGAAGTTCAAATTGCGAAGGAAGCACTTGTGTCAAAGGATACAAAATCGGAAAGAGGCTCATGGCATTTAGCTTAGTTTAGTTTGGCATGTTTGTTAAAAAGAAGACAAGAGAGAAGAGAAGAGAATGGAAGAAAAGAGAAGAGACGAAAAGAGAAGAGAAGAAAAGAGAAGAGAATAGAAACGAAGAGCCGAGAGAATTAAAGAAAAGAGAAGAGACAAGAAGAGTAGAGAAGACAAACGAAGTGAAAAGAATTGAAGAAAATAAGAGACGAGGAGAGAAGAGAAGAGAAAATAGAAGAATGAATGACATCTACTAACCCTCAAGTAGCACAAAGTCTTGTCAAGCCTAATGTCTCACAGAAGATCAAACTATGAAACGATTTTTAACTATGCACGCATTATATACTTTTTCAATGGCTTATCACGAAAAATGTTTCCAGAAAAAGGAAACAGAGAAAAAAAACAGCACGCGGAATTCTTTTCTTTCAAACAAGCTTTTTCCCTTTTTTTTTTTCATTCCATGTTTGATCTTTTTGATTTCTAATTAGGCCAGACAAACGCAACGGAAATGTGAAATTAAGCTCTACTTCTTATATAAAAACATAATTTGTCTTTCATTTTACAAATTAAAAACTGCAAAGATCCTGCTAAAATTCTTTCAGTGTTTTACACAAATGAATTATATTCAATCCTGACAGCAAATTTTTTTCTGTCTTTTACTATTATCTTTTACAAGATTGAGTTAAATAGAAAGCGGATTAAAATATAAAGAAAACCAGCTTGTATTAGCTGTTGAATTCAAATTGGAAGCATATTTGGTAAAATTTTAATCCAATTTGTCTTGAGATTTTAGTTTCCGACATAGTTTTTTGAAGTAGATGATTACATTTGACAAAAATAAACGGTTATGTTACCAAGGAAGGATGTCTTCTTAAGGAATTAAGGAATTAGTTTGAACTAGCTAAATCGTTAAAAAGCTTTAAGATTAGACTTAATAACCATTTTTTGAAATCCAAAGGATCAAAAGCGTTTGTTTTTCATAAATTTCATTTCAAGATTTTTCGCTTTTTCATTTCAGTTTTCTTTTCATAAATATATATACGATATAGAATTCAAAAACATGCTTCAGTATTTCAGAGGGTGTTCGTACAAAGTAAAAACATATGTATATTTCTTCGAAATCCATGAACATTTTCTTTTCTTAAAATTTTTATATTTAGAATGTTCTTGAAATATCCAAAGTCAACGTAAATTTCGAAGATCACACAAAATCTATGAAACATCAAGTTTCTAGAAAAGTGTTTCGCCTACCTTATATATTTTGTGTATGCGCTTGCCTCCAACAGGCTAGACTAATCTATGTTCACTTTATATATAGCTTTGCAGCCAACAAATGTGATAATGCACTGATTCGCACAATAACCCCGAAAAATAACTTATCTATTCAATTAGGATCAGCAACAGAACCGAGTCTTTTTTTTATATCTAATTTGCTACACGACTGAGTCAGAAAAGTCTGGAAACATTTCACTATCGAGAAAAATATAGCAAAATAACTAATGCAAAACAATCTTGAGACCTACACTAACAATTATATCAATAATTTAATCCAATACAGTGTCGGTGCTATTTGCAAAGCAATGAGAAAAAATGGATAGTTGTTTGTGATAAAGGGTACAATGTTGATGACGTTATAACCGATCAATTTATGGTCTGGTAAAATGCGAAAATCATTACGTTGATTGCATTCTATTGGCAGTTTGCAAAAAGGTACTATTGTTTCGGTTATTTGTCGGTCCCATTTACACGTCCTATGATCTAGATGGATTCTAAATTGAACTTATCGCCTTTGACTGAAGCGACATTGGCAATTTTTTGTATTTCATGAGCTTGAAAATCATGTTCAGTTGTTTTACTGTTACAGCCCAAAGTTTGCCGAAATGGTAACGTTTTGAAAAATGCCTGGTACCATGAAACCGGGTTGTGAATCTTAGAAAAAGAGCTTAATCAATGAATCATAGTTACGCTTAACAAATTCTGCGAGATGCACAAATCGCAAGAGCGGAATTGGCTCAAATATTAATGCTGTTTTGTAGATGTGTTTTTAATGACGGTCCAGCTCCTTATTATTTCCAAACAAATTCATGGTAAAATGTTTCCTCAAAAACAATATTGAAACTACTCTGCACGAATGTAATTCAGCCAACATAAAAAAAGTAGAAGAAAAAAAGGGAAGAGAAATAAGAAAAAGAAATCAAAGCCCAGAGAGAACGAGAAAGAAAGATGTTGGTGTACTGCACTGCTGGAAATCGATTGTACCCTCAATTCAGCTGGGAATTTCCCCGAATCTTCCCCACAGCGTCATTAATCTGCTCTGCTTGTATCCTATCAAAGTTAATGATTTTTTAATCGTTTGAATGCTACATTATTGGCGTGGGTTTAGTTATCCTAAGACACGCAACATAAACCGAATCATTTTAGTCTTATAGTCGAATAATGCAAGTTTGATCTAACCACAAATAAATTTTAACGTAAATCGCAAACACGTTAATAAATAAATCGTGTATATTTCTTTGTGTCTCGAAGGTGTGAGGGTTTTCAGGTCTCAATATGTAGTGTGGGAGTGTGGCAGTTTTTCTGTGCTCGTACTGTGTAGGAATTTTAATATAAATGATGACGGTATGTGATATGCTTTTTTCTATAGATTGGTTTTCAAAAAACAGTGAAATATAGAACATTGCATTACGCTTTGTAAAATAATTTGTGAAATTGAATTCGACTAATTTAAAGAGAAAAACTTAGTTTCCATAAGTGTGTTTTGTTGGTGTCCTAAAATAATAATATTAAACTAAATACAATAACTAATATTTCGAATATGAATGCCAAAATATCAAAAATAACAACACAAATATAGCATTGACCAATAATCTTGGTTAATGTTGGGATATTATTGAAAATTTTGTTCTTAAAAAAAATCTCAAGTCTTAAATGTTCCTTAGGCTTGGGCGATGTTGCTTTGTCAAATTATTCTTTTCGCTGCAAATAAAATCGATTATTGTGATAGAAGAACAATTCTACATAAGACGGCTATGCATTCATCCTTTTGTAAGATCCACATAATTTTCAATTTGGCCAGAAACAATCTGTATTCTGTTATTCTCAGACAACTGGATTAACTAGGTAATAGTTAGGCCATAGTAGGGTGCCTTGTGGGATACCATTTACAATCTCCATGTCTTTATTTATTTGTGTTTCAGTTGCATATGCATATATTATAATCTATAAATGTAAAACGACAACAGGGAAAAATAGGAGAAAGCCAGATCGAAAGAAATTGCAGGAAAACGTTTTTAATTCTTTTTGTAAATATATTGCTGTGATTCATGTAGAGACCATAAGCATCTGTCACCAATCGACCTTTTATGAAGACAGAATCATTGATTTAATTTGACTGCTGCTTATTTCTATATTATGCTACAAAACCATAATCACATTCGGTTGTGCTACCACCTGTATCTTCGACAACGTAATTTGGAATAGGTGTATATCCAAAATATACAATGACGTAGCCGCGGGCTTAGTAAAGTGCGTGCCTTGTTAAAAAAACATAAAGTGATTCACTATTTCAATTTTTTCCAGACAAATCACTTGCTCTCTAATCATACGAATAGAAGGTGTTCAATTAATAAAGCAATTAGTCATAGAAGGGTGCCTTGAGTGAAGAAAGACATAAATCAATCATGTACTTTGTTTTTTTAGACGTCAAGCAAATTGCGGAAGTCATATTCTTGGAAGCCCTAGAATGGTACCCTTAGGAACTCTTATCATTTATTCAATCATGCAGATTTCAATATTGTAAAATGATTTTCAAAAGCCGTGGTCGGCTGAGATCCTCGCAAATGGCCCTTGGGAACACCACAACCCTAAAGCGTTTTCTTCGGTTAAAAAGATAGCACTGTTTTTTTATAGTTTACATTCTACGACGAATATTTTTTTAGGTAACTCACTCGAATATATTTTGAAAGTTGTCATTTGAATGTACGTTTTACTAATCATCTTTGTCGTTAATTGTTTAAATATTGGCGGAAATACCGAGGCAATGTATGTTTTGTTTTCGGCTGTTTTGTACCAATTAATCCTGCTGAGATACACAATTTACGAATTCAGTATCTTTTGTTGTGAGATTAAATAACATTTCTGTTGTTTAACGAGAACTCAGACACTCGAACGCTCATCGCTAGTTGTTGCTTTTTGCTTCCGTCAATCAGAACTCGATCGAATTTTCACCCGAATGAAAACCAACCAATCATGATTCATCACGATAAAGTTCGTAGGAACGTCGGTATGAGTAGATGTGTTTAGAGAAATTATATACCAGGGAATGTAGACTTTACCTCAGCCGGATCCCCCTACGAACTGGAAAATTGCTTCGGTCTCGGTACTGTCCGCAAAAGAAGAGTTCCTCTGTACTATCAAAGTACTTGCATGACAAGCGAAATAGACGCAATTAAAAAACATAGGTACGTGCAAAAATGTGTTATTACATACCTGAAATCGCCAAAACTGTCGAATGGTCGAATGAAGTTGGTCTAAAATAGCTATACATATTTATTGGCGTGATTATTATACCTTCAAGGTGTCGTTAACAAATGCCATTTCAAGTATATTGTAGGCGAAGTCATATGTCTGTGGTCATATTATGTTCTTCAGACATGAAATATATACCTCGCTTTTATCCGCAAATAAAAATGTTTTTGATATAAACTAACCACAAAAATTCATTAAATTGCATTGCATGTCTTAGCTTTGCCTACTAGTGTTAATTGATTCATGTCTTAGTACTCGATAAGGCTGTGTAAACCTGGCTTGTTTTACCCCATCTATAGTTAAATGTTCAATTGCTTTTTAAACTCTTTTTTTAACTCTGAAACATATTTTAGTTTCTTTTATTTAAAAAAAAACTCTGGCAGCTATGTTTCCAATTTAATTGTTTTTTTTAAGAACCCCCAGGTCACGTGCTTAATTGTGCATCTCGGTTTCTGATTTCTACACTCAACTGGCCATTGTTTTCTCAGAAATACACACGCGGTGCACTCCTAGTTTAACTCCTAGTTTTTGTCATTTTTACTCCAATTGTTTCAATAAAAACACCGAAACGGACCATACTAGTTTACGTGCTAGTTATCGCACTTTAAACATTGAAAGAGTCTACCCTAGTTTAACCGCTAGCTATGTCGTCCAATTTTTTACTCAAGTTTTCCGAAAAACACCGACGCAGTCCACACTAGTTTAACCGCTAGTTATCGTACATTTTTACTCCAATTGTTTTCTTAGAAACACTGACGCAGTTCACACTAGTTTAACCGCTAGTTATCGTACATTTTTACTCCAATTGTTTTCTTAGAAACACTGACACAGTCCACACTAGTTTAACCGCTAGTTATCGTACATTTTTACTCCAATTGTTTTCTTAGAAACACTGACAAACAATGCACGCCACTTTAACTTCTGGTCATCATCCAAGCTATATGATTATAATCAAACTCCGGATTCCGACAGTGCTGTCGTTCGTGTATTTCCTAGAGTATGGGCAGCTGTCGGCGTACTACACAAAAGGAATCCCTAATTGCGGGCTGTGAGAATACCCGGCTTATATATTTAAAATCGAATGAAGTTCTTTGTTTGCCTCATATTAGTCATTACAAATCGTTACGAATTTTGTAAAGTATTCGGCAAAATGACTGGATGACTTAATTGCGGCCTTTTTATAGTGGTACAATGCAAAGTATATAATAGTAAGTTCGGCTGTCTGTTACATGGAAGTTTATATTTATTCATTTACTTATTTATTTCTTATTATTTTTTTGGGCAGGGGAGGGAGATAGCCTGGTCGTTATTGATTGTAACATTTCGACCCACCTAGCTCTCTTTTGTCTTGTTTTCTTGTTTATTTTTTTCCTTTCATTTCTTTTCCTTTCGTTTCTTGTTTTCCCTTCTCTTCGAGGTTCCCTTCTTTGTTTGCATTCTCTGAATTTCCTATTATTTTTTCTTCGTTTTCTTCACCTCTCATTCATCATTTATTTTCATCTCTATCTCTTTCGTGACACACTTATTCGCCGATGCACTTCATTAGATAGGTTTAATCTACTTTAATCAGTTGTATGAAGATCTAATAATCCCACGATTGCGGCCATTACGGTTTAAAGTTGTCACCAAGACGCTACACAACTTTACCGCAAAAATGTTATGAAGAAATCAATGAATTTATCTCTCGCATGATTAATTCACAACTTAATCCCGTTAAAGTTTTAATCATGTTTAATCAAGCATCGTTAAGAAGCAACAAACAAATAATTTAACCTTGTTATTTTTTATTATTTCTCTTATTTTGAAGCCAAAACGGGAATAGGTATATATTCGGCTTTACTGTTTCTTAACACAATTGTTCTAAACGAGAAATCAGGCAGTACGTTTTTGATGTATTTCAAATAATCAATTTCTTACTTTCTAGTATATATGTAGCCATTTTTCGATGCTTAGATATGAAGACATTTTGTATTTTCAGTCTTTTTAATAATTGTACTGTTTTATGTATTGCGGTGCGGGTTTTTTTCTGAGTACTAAAGAATCATTATGTTTAACTTACTGACAGCTTTGTAATAACATGATCAAAAGCAATAAAACTAACGATCGAAGAAATTATACTACAACGTGTTTGAATTACTTTTTTACAAAAAAAGATTGAGTGTATTAGATATATTTAATTAAGTACAAGTAGATCTTTTTTGTAATTCGATGCAATTGAAAAATATCATAAGAAAAAAGAAATCGAAGTTACTTGTGTCTACGAAGTAGTTTCCAAAGCAACAAAGAAAGCGCGAAATCGCGACGTTTCGCTGCAAAATGTAACGCGCGCTTTATGTAATCCTTAAGTTCTTTTTAAAAATATTCCTGTTTTTTTTTCTCGTGTAATTTCATTAATACAAATATTTGTAAATTTTGAATGAGTAATATATATGTTGAGATAAAACTTGCCAGAAAAAAAATGTTTTTTTCATTTTATTTTAAGATCTCAATTTGCGCGCCTACAGACCAACCATTAACAAAATGTTTGGGATGGTTTGATCGACTGGTAAAAAACAAAGTATTACTGATGTTTTTTTTTAAGTCCAATTTTCATCCAAAATGTGTATAATTCATATTAATCATATTGAGCTTTTCTAAGCCGAGAAGCTACAGTCCTGTTTGCGTCGAGTAGTTTCTGACAAATTTGTGTCTTTGTGTTTAAAACAAAGTTTAGGTCGCCATCATCAGAGAATTTTTGATCATCTGCATATACGTGCTGGTTTGGTGTTAAGTTCAACTGCGGAACAAAACTGTTCCAAACAAAATTTCAATTTGTAGACTCAGTAAATGAAATTACTTGTTTGATCAGTTACCCAAAAAGATCAAGATAAACTCGTCCATGGATTTGTGTATTATTTCACAAGATAATTTCTGTTCGAATATTCTTTCATTCGCCATTCAACCGCGGCTGTGCGCCAATTTGTGTGTAAATGAAAATCAAGATTTCTAGTTGCTTATTGGTGAACAAAATCTAATACCCTAAGCAGCGAGTGTAAACTTGCCCGAGGATTTGTATATATATCTATGTCGTCTAACTCACCAGAGAACCTGTTGTATATCCCTTGATCAGCGTTGGTCTGGAGTTGAAAGTCAATGTGCGCACCAGTCGAGTATCAAGCTATTATATAGAATCCGTCAGCAGCCAATCATAATGGCTATGTTTATAATCCTAATATTGACCGCTTGATGCGCTAACCGTTTATTTGCTGTTGATTTCCTAGAAGATTTACAGGTCGTAATTACATCATAGGCTCTATAAACATCCGTTGTATTGTTTAAGATCCGTCGCGCAGTTCACCCGCGTTTTCTAGAAAAACTGCGCAAGACTAAATAGCTTCCAATAGGTTCAAAACACTACGGAACAACAATTTTAGCTATAGTTCCATATAATTCACTATATAGTGTTGTTTTGTATTTATGATTTAGATATTGACGTTAAGTTTGTGAAGTTTGTTGTTGACTAGAAAGTGTGCGCTTTAGGTGTGTGAAAAAACACTTTGTTTCTCTAAAATACAGTGCACTATAGTTTCAGGAAAACTTCGTGCTGAGTTTAATTACATTAACTGTACAAATCCGTAAGTTTTGGGAATAAAAGGGCTAAAAGTTGATAAAAAGCGAAGATATCTCGTTATTTTGTGTTGCATTTTTCGTTCATAAATACCACTCTATAGTCTCAAAATACTACATTATAGTTTTGAATACTTCACGCTGGGTTTTAATTACATTTTAGCAGTACAATTCCGTTAGTTTTGGAAATTTCAGAGCGTTTTCTCCGTAGTTATCGTCATCGCTTATAGACCTTTCTTGACATGTCAACTGTAAACAACCCAACAATTAGTCAATTGATGAGAAAACGTACGTTTTTGTGGCATGGTAGGATGGGGGCGAAATTTAAACGGGACATAGCACATTACTAAAACAAATGGGTTTAGCTCGCTCATTAAGGAACTCAATTACTAAGATGACTTGCTAATCATGTCATGGAAGCCCGTGTAGAAACTCAAATTGGTCAGTTTAGGAGATATTTGATCGATTTTTTGCATTTTTACGGTGAAGGTATTTAACGTAAATACATGACTTGTATGATATATGGCTTTGAAAGAGTCGAAAAGTGTCCAGTAATGTTCAGCCGTTTGTTCTAGATATCATATTTTTCCTATTCATATCGGGTCAAGTTCTAGATTCAATATTGTTAGTTCAGTTAGCTGCTGTTGTTTCATTCTTTCTTTGTGTCATTTTGTTTTCACACTCAAAAATGTTCTATACTACATTTGGATAGGCTCATGGTGTCATTTTTTCCATTTTGATTTTAGATACAATATCAAAAAAAAATCATATTTTATATTTTGACTACTTTTTCTCTCTTGGCTATGATCACCAATTCTTTAACTATCTACTAAAGTTTTCAAAATATTTTTTCCCCACTGAATTTTTCCTATAAAAATAAACTTCCACTTCCATATTGGGTCATAACGATAACCCAATTAACGTTTTTCATATAAAAAATGAAGCCTAAACATTCACTTAAGAATCAAAGAGAGAATTCTTCTTCTTCTTTATGTCTAGTATTAAATTCTGGTCGTTTTAGCGCTATCAAAATTTCTAAGTGTTCTACTTGTGGGTAATTTTAGTCTAGTATGACGAAATTTGTCGGATTAATGAAGTTTCGAATCAAGTAAATTGCTCATTTACGCTCGGGAGGGATTTGAATTCGACATCGATTCTTATATTCCATCAAGTGAAATCAATTACTGATCACTTGTTCTAAGCTGAAATCGAACTGCGACGAAAGTCTAAATCAATTATGATCACTTGTTTTGTACTGAAATGGAACGCGACAAAATTGAAATCAACGCTTTTCTAATTAGACTAAAAATATATATTCAATCAAATATATTTCATTTGTCGAAATGTATAATGATACTGTATTTCTTAAGTGAAACTTACAATGATGAGCTATTCCGAATTGAATTCGACAAATGATCATTTATTCTGTAACAAAGATATTTTTTGACATGATATTTTCGTATCCACTTCGAATGTATATCAGCTTGAATTTTGACACCATCGAAATTGTTACGATTTAGCCGCAAACACCCCAAATGACCGATTATGTGTTCGAAACATATTGTAATGATCATATTTTTATGGTAAAAGCAAGTTTGATTACCTATTCTATACTGATCAAATCGACAATGGTAACACGTCTAAAAACTTTCGAAAGTGCTAAAAATCATCCTCCGATTATGTGTTCTTCATGTTGAAATTGATGGCATGGACAACAAAACCAACAATTACATGTTCTATTCAATGAAATGAACAATGATCAAATATTCGATTCATGGAATTGAACAATGATTACATGTTCCATGCAGTTACATATTGACAAAGCACAACAAACAGTCGTTGAAACTGACAGCGATCGAAGGTTCGATCCAATTAAATCGAAACAAAATAAAACACAATAATAGAAAAAAATCAAGATCGAATGTTCCATAGCTTCAAATGAGCAACGATGAAATGGTCTGTAATTCTTATGATAAATGGACGAAATAACAAATGAATGAATAGAAAATGAAATGTGAACAAATGCTTAGACTGTACAAATTCAACAACAATAAAATGTTCAAGTATTTGGAATCAGAAAAAAAATGCACAAATTTTAAGCACCAATAATGAGCATTGTAAAGTCAAATGTTTGCTTTCATTCTCCAAGAAAGAAAGAATAACGAAAGAATGAAAAATAGTGAAAATATAAAGAATGAATAGATAAATGAATGTTTCTAAGAGATGATTATACCTAAAAACGTTCACGACCAAAACATAATAGCAAAATAAAAAATAAAAAAAACAGACGCCCCAATAAAACCTAACTTGATGGTTATTCAAACGATGAGAAACAACATCTGTTTTCTTCAAGAAAAATCCTTATTCACACGACCTTGCTAAGACTTCAGGACTATATTATGTGCACCAAGCTTCAAGTTTTTTTTAATCGATCATTTCCTTATCTTTTTTTCGGGTCAAAATTGTTGTTAATGAACACGATGTCCTCTTCGTTCATACTTGCTTATGAACTATATATTTTATTCTCTAAGTGCAATTTGAGTTGTTTTGTAGTTATTAATTGGGAGTACGTTTTGACTTTGTTTAGAGTATGTTCGACTGTAAAAGACGGCTGTTGGAGCTGTAGGTCATATGCCACAATTTTTATTTTTATTATTTTTTCATTTTTTTTAATTTTTATTTCTTATTTATTTCATCATTTTGATTTTGTCTTTTTTATAACTTTTTGGTTTTATTTTTTTATTTTTTCAATTTTTTCCTTTTTTTATTTTGTTCTCTCGTTTCTTGTAAATGATATAGTCAATTTGCTGTAGTTAAAAAAATGTTTTCAACGTATTACGATATTTACAACAAATATTGCTAACGCTGTTGGAATTTTTCGCCACAAATTATAGTCTGAAAGTTCAAACAAACAATATAAAATTGTTTTTGTTTTGTTTTTATTTTTTGTTTGTTTTATAGATGACAATTTCTACCAATCTAATTTTTGCTCAAGCTAAGTTATCTCGCGATTTTATTTTTGTTGAGAATTTCGATCACATTTATTTTCCTAAATTTATCTCAATCCAAAAAATCAATTTCCTAGAGCTTACGTAGTTTATACGATAAAAGTACTGGATATCTCGATAGTTATATCTTGTGTACAGTTTTCGGTATACTTGATTATTTTTGCAAATCTTGTGTTTTAAATATTCGGCCGAGAGTTATGACTTTCTTCAAATAGGGCTTTTAAAGCAATTTTTACTCCTTAGCTGAAGATAAATTCGGAATTCTTAGTTGCATTATAGTATTTGCTAGCTATATAACTTTTCTAGCACAATCGTCACTTGAATTTTCTTAAAAACATTGACGAAGACCGTAGTATAGTTTAACATCTAGTCATCGCAGATTTTTTACTCTTAGAAACATTGACGCAAACCACAATATAGTTTAATTTCTAGCCATCGCACATTTTTACTCTGTTTACTATTACTGATAGCCCTAAACGTGACCGGCTAACTGTACACTTTACCAGAAATACCGACGCATTTCATGCTGGTCTAGCCGCTAGTTGTCAGGCAATGTTTCGTGTTCTGCTTTACTGTGAAAATATCCCCCAAAAATGTTTGCGGGAAATCAAAGTGCAATAAATGAATCCAGCAAAGCAATTTGGTATATAATTTACAAATGTGTACTTGCTAAAAAGAAGATTTCCCTCTTTGCGGGATGTCCAATTTCTGGTTGTTTCCGATACATTAGGTTTTAATTTCTCTAATAAAGAAGATTTTGTTGAGCAGTTTACTGTGAACGGCTCACTCATTAAAATCGCGAGGGAGTTTTATTAGATTGTCAGGTTCTTGTTAATATATTTTAGTTGTTAACTCTTTCATGTGAATTTATCGTATTATTAAATATTTATCATATCCTATTTTCATTTTTTCTCCGGAAGCCGACGGTGCGCTCTTTCCAATCCTCTCCTCTTTCCATCAATACTCCTTTTTACGGGTATCTAAAGCTGCCCAGTGCACAGAAGTAAAAGAGAAGTCAAAACAAGGCTATGATATAACCCCATATGTTTACATCAATGGCACGTGCTCTCTGTATACGTAAAAGTATACGAGCTGTAGAAAGAAGTTGAAACAACTATCTACTTTCTACTCTACTATGTACTATTTTTTCCTAGATTTACTGGCCTGATGATTTAGACACTTCACAGTATGAAAAACGTATTTTAAAAGGTGCGCTCTCCATTCTTCCAGCTTTATTGGCTTACCACTAGTTGTCGCAAATTTTCTCCGCATGTCCAAAATTAATAGCTCGGTTTGTTAGTATGTGGTCTTTGATGTAAGTTATCCACTTTTGATTCTCAGTGACCTAACACCGTTGTTTAGACATGAATTAACATTTTCCCGTTCCTTGCTGTTTCCGAGCTTTGACACAGTTGGTAAATGCTGGGCCGTTATGTGCGAAAATTCATAAAGGTTTGGATCGCAATGAATTCACTGTTTTGTTTAAGCATGGTTTATTTATGATCTCTACGATCGCTATGATAAATTGAAAAAACACCGCTTAATCGTGTTTTTCCTAGAAAAAGCTATGCGTTTAATTGTGCTCGATCGCTCAACTCTATCGCTAAGCGAGCCAGCGATTGTAACGATAATATGGTAACCAGTATTTAGGCTTCTTTCTACTCTGTGGAGCTCAAGCAGCAAAGATGGCACAGTTGGTTAAAGCGTGTATGCACTTCCTTTAGTGCGAGGAATCTGGATTTTGATTTCCAGTAACTTTATGTTCTTGTTTTCCACTTTTTTATCCATCATGTTCAGTAAGAACATTATATTTGTCGTAAACCGAATCTCGAGTTTGATGCTTATTGATTTTGTATACTTCGTGCTGAGTTTACTACACGTCCTGGCAATTTTAAGTTTTAAACACTCGGAAAAGAGCATTAATTGACAGACGGAAACACTTAACATATTTACCAAAACATTTACAGCAGCATAACGCGTGAGCTTAACGCATTGGCATTCTGATATCAATCTTACGTCGTCACGTTTCAAAATTGTTCTTGAATTTATTGTGTGACTTATAATTTGCGAGCAGAATTCTCTTTCAAATCTGACCTACATTATTTACACAACAATAAATTGGTTTGACGGCTATCCCTTTGCAATGTTTATATGGTTTTGGAATGTCTTGTGGACTAATTTAACTATTTTATTACCAGTATTTACAGTGTCGAGGCTTAGACTCAACATGATGCCCTCACATCAATAGAGACCGTTAACTTAAACATGTCATCCACTTCGAGTTAGTTTACTGAAACTTGACAAGATAATTTTGAATAGCAGACTGGATGTCTAACTTGCTTGTAGTAGCTTTAAATACCCGTAAAAAAGAGCATTGATGGAAAGAGGGGGGGGGGGAGGGGAGTGCACACCGTCGGCTTTCTGGGAGATCAACTTCAGGCTGGAAGAACTACCGATGTTAAATATTAGTACCTTTCCTCTACCTCATATTACAATGTTACTCAAATCGTGTTGGTGATGGTGTGAGTGATGATGATGATGTTGATGATGAAGATGTTGATAGTAGTAATGATGCTATCATATTGTTAGCATAGTAATGATAGTAACGGCGGTGGTACTAGCAACTGTCGTGTTCAAATTGTTGTCGATTACGCCGTGATTATGATGATGAAGATGGAGATGATGATGATGGTGGTGATGATGATGCTGATGTTGGTGGTGTTGATTCACCGTTGATGACTTTGGTGTTGGCGGTGATAATAATGATCAATTCCCGGGGGGGATTCCGGTGGCAGCGTTAGGGGATCACACCTCGTATCGTCGTATCTTTTAGGGATAAAAATAAGCGATTTCGTCTTGTTTAAGGTATTAAATATGAGATTTACCAAATTCCACACTTTTTGGTATATTTTAGAAGTTGAATAGCACTGAAACTCATGACTGATTTTTGTATCTTTTAATGGTGAAAAATTTGCACTGCCGCGCCCTTTAAAAAACGTCCGGTATCTTTTAAGGGTGTTTTTTAAAAAATCCGACGAGCATCCCCGATCGTTTATCCCCGGAGTTCCCCTCACCCCCCGGGGATCAATTACCCAAAGTGGCATAGTATAATTTGAAATCAAGCTGAGCTCCAACCTTTAAGCTTAGCATGAATGTTTAAGAACTCTACAACTTACAAAAACAAGCAAAACAAGACGTTTACTATTCAATAACTTCACGAGTTCTGTTCTATTTGTGTTGTGCTACTCACTCTACAGATTAAGTTTACTTTTCTTTTGACTCACAAGAGTCTTCAATAAGAACCGCCAATATTTATATAATATAAAGTATTTGCTCAGAAGTATGATCTATTCAAATGCAAAATTAGTATATTGTATCAGAGTTTTATGTATAAGATTGTAAAATACGTCGTACGCAAATAATGACATGTACGACCTATGTCTATCGATTTATTATTAATTATTTGGCAAGTGTAACATATAGACGCTTTTTTTATTGAAAATATATAAAATTCAACAAACGTGAAATCCCGCTTTCTAGCTAGATCAGAGAGAAAGGGCGGAGGAATTAGAAACCGTTGAAAGAATTAATCTAATTTTTTGTATCTTCTCTATATACCATAATAGTGTTCAGAATCCTTTCATATTCAATTTTTTCCCACGAGGATACAAGAACAATAGTTTAAATTAGTGAAAAAAAGCAACGTGAAAAGGATTCTGGTCTAGAGACAAGGGTAAAACGTCATCACGCTTCAGGCTTCTTGAGATTACGCATAAAGTTACATACGGCCAATGACGTTGTTTCCATTTTGTTAAGTATATTTCTCATATAAAGGCGCGCCTGTCGCCAAAAGTTCCTTCAGATAGAAGCCGACGCATGCATACATGCCTCCCCACTCTCCCACTCAGCTTCTACTCTAGCCAACAAAGCATTGAAGCAGGCAAAAAAACATACATGCTGCTATCGATAACCGAAAAAGATCGTGTTTTTATACATAAATATACAATCATTTAAGAGTAGAAAATTTGTATCAAGCACTTTTCATGTTTAAGAAAGAAATTAATGGTAATAATAATGAAAAAATTGTCTTTAATTTGTTGGAGTTAAAATGGCCTACCTTTAAAGTCACGCTGTCCTGTTTTGATAAGATATTCCTTTGGACGTCGAAATCTATAGAATGTCCGACGTTTAATGAATCGTGTTTTATATTGAGTTTTATGTGGATTTTCAAGGACTTGCCATGATCTTAATCTAATATATTAAGGACAATAGCCAGTGTACTGATCTTTATTTGATAAATTAAATTGATTTGGAATGCGATTTTTTTCTGACTCGCTTATGGTTCTACTGATTAATGCTCACGACTATATGTCAGTTTTAAGATTGATTTTAATTTTCTGGGATGTGAAAAACGATTTTTTTTATAGATTAGCAATAATTATTTAATGTGATTAGCTTTGGATCGAAAATATCTCTTTCGAAAAAGGGGCCTGTATGCATAAGCCAATGCAGAGTTAAAAAATTGCTTTCAATGCGCATGCGATTCTATCCCGAATTCCTCGCTTTCCTTTGTATTTTGAAAGACAAAAGAAGGCAAAACAAAAGATTCGGGATAAAACTCATGCGCACTGATAGCAGTTTGTTAACTTTGAGCTGGTCTATACACCTAATTCAAAGTGAAAAATCCTTTATGTACTGTTGCAGTTTTTATACAAACTGTGATCTTGTGTCACCGATGGACTTTTATCAAGTCATAGCATCATCGATTTGTTTATTGCTGCTTATGTCTCAATGTTTAAAAAAAAACATGATTCCTTTCGGGCGTGCTAGCGCCTTTCTCTCCGACAACGTTGTTGGAACTAGCTGTACATCATCCACATGTATCTCTATATTTTTCACTTTATTTTTCACTATATTTTGAACCATGTTTTATTTGAAATAATCAAGTCTTTTTGTGTGCATATATTTATTGTTATCATTTGGCAAACTACATCTGTACTGTTAATTTGATAGTCTTTATTAAATAAAAGCCGAAAAAAATGTCGGATCTAGGGGTAGTAGGACAGGGTGCATTGCACCGATTTTTACCGCCTTTTTAAATAATTTTAATTCAAACAAACAACACTCATAAAAAGAAGGAGTAGAAAATCTTGACCCCGTTTTGAAAAATAATCCTGGATCCGCCACTAGAAAGAACCTTCATATGCAGACCGGTTTCCGCTATGAAAAATTGTTATTAGTCCTGCCTTTTTTCTTTCGATTTGTATGTTTTGTCTCGGTCGAAAAGTGTTTTAGGACTACTTTGTTCTAATGTTTTCGAGGTGGGTGTTGAACTGATTAGGTTATATTAAGTGATTCATTGATAATTCAAATTAAGAAAAGTCTAGAAAGCATTTTGGTCTATGAGCCCATCATTTTATTCTATTTTTTTTTTTTTTTCAATCAAAACGTATTGCAAAACTAATTTTTTGCTTAATTTTGTCCAGTATTCCCAGTTTACGTACTGTTATATTGCACTTTATTTTAAATATCATACCGCTGACTCAAAATGGCGGACATTGTAACTATTCTAGTTTGCCCACACCAATGGCGTTCAACACTAAATAGTGCTGTTGTATGTCAATTAATATTTTATCATTTTTGTTTTTATGTATTTACTTAATTTACTCACTTTTTTGTGCAGTACCTTTAAAATCGCAAATGAAACACAAGTTCTTATGTTATCTCGCTTTTCTGAAATACTTTGGTATATTTTTTGATATATTTTTGTAAAAAAAACCTGCTGAAAAAAAGCTTTATGCAGTGCATTTTGGTCTTAAAACACATTATTCGGTATATAAATTCTGGAAACTCAACCTTTTTTTTAAACTTCTCTTATATTGAGCGTGTTGGGTTTTCCCGCCCATTTTCAAGACTTTCTACATCAATGATTCATTCACTGTTTTTTTTTTCTGTCAAAAATATTGCACCGTTGAAAACTGTGATCCTTAGAATTAGCAAATGAATGCCAGCCCTCTTCCGCCCTGTTGGTTTGACAAATGATGTCTGTTAAATATTGCGTTGCTTTAGTTGTTTTGACATTTTTATAACGCTATGATAAGTGCTTGTATTTTATATAAATAAAACTGCTCTCGCTAACTGGAACTCCTTTAGTTTTCTGAATGAAAAGTGGGGAAAAAAGCAAACCAGAAAGAATTACTTAGACTTTAGAGGGCTAAAACAATAAAGACTGAAGCAGAAGAAATCAAGAAACAGATGAAAAATAAGACAAAAATGAAAAGATCGTCAGAGACTCACCTCGTTCAGACAAAAACTTTTGCCAAAAATCTACTATTATTAACTAATACAAACGTCTCGTTTCTATTGCTTTGCTTTTTGGTTTTTCAAAAGTACGAACTCGGTATGGTTTTCTGTAGGCTTTTTACGCTTTTTGCCCGCAAGGAATATGCATACAAATCTATTTATTGCCTCTTTCTTATCAACACTGCACTCATAAAGCAAATTCTATCTTTATAACGCGTATTTTTATACTGCTGCAATTATTTTATTATCAAACGAATGTATAGATTCTATTCTTCGTTTTCATTCCTCTTCAAGGTCTTATGCAGAAATGTCCCACACCACAAATTAACTTGTAATTTATAAAAAAGTCGTTAACACTGTTTCAATATCGCTTTAGGCTACTCACTATCAAGTCAATCTGTTATCATTTACACCGTAATGAAATAATGGGAGCCAACATCGATTAGAAAAGCACTGGCGTGTAACACTAAGAATTTCGTTGACAATCTATATTGTTTTCGTGGTTCGTTTTAGCCGGGCTTTAACTTTATCTATTGATCGATTAGAGTCAAAATAATCAATTGTGTAGGACGTAAAGAGCAAGGAAATTGAACATCGGCATTTTAGTCGGCCATTTTGTTGTTGAAATAGTAGCATATGTGACATTGAGTCAAAGGAAATAGAATTGTCGTATTGAATTGTATAGAATTGCCTTCGCAAGTGATGGAGCAGCTTTTAAAGAGCATATAATGGTGTTTAGTTGTTGTTTTTTATCAGAAGGTTGTGAAAAGAGCCACGAGAATCTTACCAAACAAACAAGCAAGTTCTTTGAAACTCTTTTTGAAAAAAGGTGCGCTTATGCACAAAATATTATTATGTACTACGCATTTTACTCATTCAAAACGCATCTATAGATTGCCTTTATTTGTGTATCAACATGCAGGACTGCCGACAACTGTTTCGTATCGATCGTAACGTACTGCGTAATTTCACCAAAGAATCTCATAGTCAGTCTTATTGCCATTCGTCACAGCAATGTTTTCACACATGCAAAAACTAAATCCTATTTAACTATATGGTAAAAGATGTCGGGATTAAACCCGTAATAATGAAAACGCGTTGGTTTCCGATGTACTATATCTCAATTATCACACACCCCTAATCCTCGATGCAGAGTCGTTCCTCCCGTTTATATACACACGATGCTAAAACAAAACAACTAAATAAATTGATAACAAATAAGGCCAGTCAAATATGTTTTGAATGTTTTAAAAATATAAGTAAGTTACCTGAAGTTTTGTTATTTGCCGTGACTTTTTAAACACGATTATAGTAATAAACAAAGTACTTTGAAGTGCGTTTTACAAAAGTACGTTTAACTATGTAGAAATCGATTTGCACTGTACGGTTTGCCGTATGTGAAATAACGTTCTAAAACGCCACACTCGTCCTTAAACGTATCGTTTGGTAAAACTAGTTTTAGGCGTTGTATAACCTTCAGATGTAGCCATAGTTAACAACTATCAGGAACTAAGACTTGGCGCATAGAAAACTTGTGGCATACTACAAACGCGCACGACAGCTGTTTACATGCATGATCCTATCCGTCTTAAATTGTCTTTGTCGTAACCTATACGTACAAATACGTAATGCATATAATAACGATTTGCAGCCTAAATAGCACATATACTAGTAATGTTCATAATAGACATTTATCGCATTCGCTTGCCAGGCTACAAAACATTATTTACATCGAGGCTGGGGAGTATAAATCCATACATTCTCTGTATTTCATAAACTCCAGCCTCGGCGTAAATCTATTGTCTTGTACCCAGTCAAGCGAATGCGGGAAGTCTATTCACACTAGTATAGCATAATAGATATACATACTTGTAATGTCTAGGATTGTTACTAGTATAGCATAAATGAGATACATACTTGTAAAGCCTGTGCACTGTACGACGTTGAGTAACGATCTCCTCTCTGTCCTAGTTAAATGTGATCTGCTCTTCGCATTCACCGGTTCTTATAAAGCCCACAAACAACGTTCTTATCAGATATCCACGATCTAAGCAGACCCAACGTCTATATTATACTCTTAAGGATGGGTCGATATCAGTTGCTTAAGGCTAGCATACCACGTAATATTGTGATAGATTACTGTAATGTATAGGGATATCACCGCCATGACAGTATTAATGGCTTGATTGATCGATACGTTAATATATATGGTGTTAATAGTAATGTTAGAGATAGTGTTGGTGATAATTGTGGCGATCACGATGGAGGGCTGTGCTGGTGATGGTTGTGTTGATAATGATGCAAGGGATGATGGTTGGTGATGGTGATGATAGCAGTGAAGATGGTTGTGATGATGATGGTGGTGATGATAATGATAATGATGATGATAGCAGTGAAGATGGTTGTGATGATGATGGTGGTGATGAGTATGATGATGGTGATGGTAATGATGATGATAGCTTTGATGATGGTAATGATGATGATGATGGTAGTGATGATGGTGATGGTTGTAGTGATGATGATAGTAGTGATAATGGTGGTGATGGTGGTGAAGACTGGTGATGGTGGTGATGATGATGGTGGTGATAGATGACAGTTCAAAGTGATAATGATGGCTTTAGTTGTCATATGGACGACGGCAACTTAACGATGGTAGTCTTTGTAGTTCGAGTACACGATATTTTCATCATTCAGGTTCACCACAAATTTACAAATGAGCTAGCTTCTCTATAACTGATGCCATAGTGAATGTCTACTTAACCTTAACAAGCTCTGTGTGGATACACTCAACAATTTAACGACTCAGCATCCTATCGCTGCTTCAAATAAAATATTTATTTAGCTCTCTATTCATGTAATAATCGTTGTGCCCTGCTAAGTAAAGAATTAGGTTTTTAACGCGAAAAGAGCTCTCAAAACTTTGTTTTTATACATATCAGATCTGTCATTTTGGACGTAAAGTTCTATACTCCTCTGCAAACCCGTAGTCGTAAAGATTATCTGTGATTTGGACGTAATTATTCTACAGCTAAATGAATTAGTTTTCGATATAAAATATCCCCTGAAACCAATTGTTGTACACATCTGATCTGTCAGTTTTGGGGGTGACAATTCTATCAAACAATCTCTGGCAAGATGTCATTGTTGTAAAGCCGGATCATCTGTAGGCTCTCAGAACCATGACAGGCTTTCTTAGGCTCATCGTTTTGTGATAAAAAACCCAGGTATTTTCATGCTTAAGTACTTCTACACAATTCTATAAAGTTTTGAATAGTTATGCATAGAATATATACATACATCTATATATACCCATTCTTTGCAAATATATATAAATTTAGCTTTAGCTATTTAAATTAAAGTACACAGTTCCTAATTCAGTTTTATATATACTGGCAAAGAACTTAATAAACTATTATTATTATGAGTCTATGAATGGTCGTGTTCAAGGCTAGATCAACTGGTGTTAGGCCGTACATTGCTACAGTTAAATGAGTATGATTTCAGGATGAAAAGGCCCTCTTAAAACAGCGCGCATTTTTACATATCATCGATATCCGCAAGTGATATTGGGCTTGCCTTTATCGTTCACTATACTGTTGAATATGTGTGACATTCAAGTAAGCCCTCATTGACTATAATTTTTTAAACAAAGTTTGATATCTAAATCACGTGTTTCCAACTCACATTTATTATATATGAATCGTTATTTTGGACGTAATGTTCATCTCTACTGTATAACATTTAGTGATGATGTTTAAACTCAAAACCGTTATAAGGCGTATCAACCATGACATAATCACTGATACAATCAGATTTTGAACTACCATTATCGTTTATAACATTGACTGTAAAATCGTGATATCGTGATTTCCTTGAGCGCAACACCATGAGTCACTTTTTGAACACTATTAGCGCCATCACGCAATTGTAGACTTTTTTTATTAATTTAACACCTATATGAACAATAGATACCGTAAAATGATAAGTTACAATTAAATATAGGAACTTGAATAGTCGGAATATATGCACACTGTGGTTGATGGAAATCGTTTTCATTGACATTACCCGGGGGGTGGGGGGACTCCGAAGGGAAACGATCGGGGATGCTCGTTATATCTTTTAGGGGTAAAAATCGGCGATATGGTCTCTTTTAGGGTTCAAAAATATGGATTATGCCAAATTCTCACTTTTTGGTATCTTTTAGGGGTTGAAAGAGATGAAAAATTTGTGAAGCCACGCCCGTTTGAAAAACGTCCGGAATCTTTTAGGGAACTTACAGATGCCTTCACGTACGGTACTAGATCATGAACTATTAACGATTTTAATATTAGACATCAGTGAAAAACGTAGAGGATTTATCAAACTGCAACATATTGCATCACGCATTGCAGGCATGCGCAGTTAACAATCATGCACGGCAGTTTTACAGTGCATGAGAAATAGCGCACATCGCAGACATCCAGTTTACAATCTTGCATGGCAGTTTTATATGAGAAAAATGAAGGACTTTTCAGACTGTTGTATTACAGCGAACATTGCAGCCTGGAAGTCCGTGAAGTTTATACAAATAATTTAGAAGCTGTCCTGTTCACACGGATGATCTGATCGATTTTGATAAGCCGAAGAAAGATGTTGACATTAACGCATGAATAAAGAAAGGCTGTAGTTTTAGTGCGAAAGGATCAATAAAACATACTGTTGTCACATCGAAGAAGAGTATTGTCACATGTAAAGGAAAAAAAACAACAAGAAAACAAGTATGCAAAACACAAAAACAAACAAAAATACCACAACAGAAAACAAATGTTCAACATTATTGTTTCTAAGAATCGTTGTAGATTTTTTTGCTGATTTTTCTGAAAAATCATTTTTATTTTTATGCTATTTTTATTTTGGTCCCTTTGCCAGAGAAATGGCAGGAATATAGACACAGGACATTGCCCCAATTGCTTGTCAGTATACCCTTAAAAGTGCCGTGAAAAGATAATTATAATAGAAAGTTTATAATAACACAATTGATGCTAGAAAAAATGGCAAAATGACATACAAACAGACAGTCAAAAATACATTAATTATCTTGACTGATACTTGAATAATTTGTGACTGAACAGATAAAATTCATTAGTTTTTTTATTTTATTTTTGTTTTTACAAAACGTCTATTTTATGTATTTTATGTAAGTTAAATATAATCAATTATTTAGTAACATGGTCTTTTTATATCACTTCTAATATTCACCATATTTTTACGTCGAGTCGACCTACAACCCAACTAAAATGATCCTTTTGATAAGAAATGATAAAATAATTTTTTTTCTCATTAATTTGTTAACAAGCATATTAACCTTTTTTTATAAAGCTGCACGCTTAGGAGATATTAGTGCTTCTATATGCGGTGGCCAAGCTTTTAGGGGGTCAAAAAATGAAAAAAAAAAAAAAAAAAAAATGTGAAGAGAGCAAACCGAATTACTTTGTACTGACAAGCCTATTTCTACAAATGCATAGCAGTTTTTTCTTGTTTTTTGTTGTTGCTATTTTGTTTGTCAGTAGCTAGCTGTTTTATTTCTTCATTTATTGATTCATCAATTCGTTCGTTCGTTTCTTCGCTCGTTCTTTATTGCTCATTGTATTCATTCATTTCATTTTTATTCATATTAATCAATTTATCTTAATATTGTTAATTTTCGTTTGTATACAGTATATTTCGTTTGTATTTTTGCTTTATTTACTTTGTTTGTCGATTTTTTTATCAGTTCTTATTTTGAGCTGGTCTTCTATTTCGTTGTTGCTTGCTTGCTCATATCTTTTGCTTGTTCTTCGTCTCTCAATTTATTCATTTTTCTTAAAAGTTGATCTCCATTTTCCATACAATTATCTATTGGTCTGCTTGTTTGATCGTTTGTTCTCTCTTCAAGTTGTTTGTTTCTCCAAAATTAGTAAATACCCTTTTGTCTGGATTTAAAGTGATAAGCGTCACCTTACCAAACTATTTTTGTATAGGAGAATTTTGCTGTTTGCTGGAAATCTATCTATCTATCTGTTGGCTGAAATGATAACTCGGGCCGGAGTTTTGAGACATTCGCGTGTTACCATCTGAATACCACAAACTCCAACATACTTAAAACGCAAAACGAACTACTCGATCAGCAATTTCTGTCACGAACAAAACTGACTTTCAATTTGAGAAACTATTATAGCTTTTATTACAACCTTTCAAGAAACTAAATCATTCAGGCTTTATGTTATTTAGATACGAAAAAAGTGCATTTCCAACATTGAAACATTGAAACGTTACTAACTGAATTACCGGCAGTTTTAATATATATATTTTTACAAATTTTTCAATTCAGCTTTTATTTGATTGAATACAAAAAAATACATTTACAATAACCTGAGCATGAAACTCACATATCAAACCAGATTTACTAGCTACAAACTAAATCACTCAATTTAGTAGATATCATAAAACAAAACGTGCGCTTTAACTCGAAACTCATGGCTTGTAGTTTTGATTTTATCATAAACTGTCTCGTCCAGCTTTTTAGAACTACGAAATATAAAAAAAACGCTCTTCCAAGTTCAAACCATAAAGTTCTATTACAATTTATTATGAGCAATATATTTTCTACATCAAACTCATAGCATATAAAAAATAATATTTTGTATTTGTAGACATAAAGATTGTTAATTTTTCCAAAACTGTACATTCCACTCAAATAAATTGTGAACTAATGATGCATTTAATGCAGTAAAGGCATTCAATATCAAGAGAACTTCAATGTTTCTTCTTGATGCATTAGTAGAATTATACGCTTTTTTATATTGCGTTTATAAAAATGAATCCCCTTTTATTTGAGTAGTAAAAGCTGCATTGCGAAAGACTATAATCCGAAAAAAATAAAAAATAGCACGTTTTGACAATGCGGTTTTTTTTTTGCAGTACATAAAATGCACTGTTTTCTTAGCTCAAACTTTATTTTGTATATATATATTTTCTCAAACTATATTACGAAAGGATGTTATTAATCAACGCGCGTAGTATAGAATTTGATAAAATTTTTTGCGCATTTGCGCAAAGCATTCCACACTGAGCTTTGCAAATTTTGCTCTATTAAAAATGCTTTTTCGAAAACGTCTTTTTGAAAACATGTTCTAACGATTGCTGAAAAAGTATTCTTGAAAAAAAAAACATTTCCCCCCTTAAATTTCTAAATTTTCGCACACAAATACATTGCTCTTCACATTTTTTTCATCTAAAAATTGCGTTTTCCTAAGTTAAGTTCATTTTTTCGTGCAGCTTTGCCGATAATCTCAATAAAAAATTATCAACAATGTTTGTAGTATTTTTCCAAAACAAGCATATTATTTTCTCAGTTGAGCTACGATAATTATCTTGTCATTTAATTTCGTTTCCTATGTTAGATGCGGACTGCACTTTAAAGATCTTGTAGCTGATAAAACAACACTTTTGGCTATCACTTTTAATTATGATTTTTTGCGCATTTTTACAATCAAATATGGAGTTGTGTGTGCTTTTGTTCGGCTCTATTTTTTTGCGCATTTTTACAACCAAGAATGTAGTTGTGTGTGCTTCTATTTTGGCTCTATTTTGTCCGTATTTTTTTGTTTTCATATTCGTTTTCCTCTTTTTCTATCTTTTCGTTTAGTACTTAGTTATAAATATTAATACAGTTTTTTTGTAATGGCTTGTTTGTGCATCATCAATTTTATTCAATGTCAACGGTATATTTTCATCTAGAGTCAATAAATGCAGTTAGTATTACTAGTAGAAACTAAGAATGACACAGATGGTTAATGCGTGAGCTTCGACGAGCATAAAATGACTCGAGTTGTTAACGTTGAATATGTTAGAGACCTTAAAACAGGTTAGAAATGGGGTTAACTGACAACTGATAAATGGCCAAGAAAATACCACTGACAACTGACAAACAAGGATATTTTATGCTGTATACTGACAACTGACATTAGCAAACCAAAACATTTTGACTGATAAATGGTCTAGTTTTGAGCTGACAACTGACAAACGAACCGAAACCGAACTGACAACTGATATTAGGATATCACCCTTACTACTACCCTGTGGTTTTAAATTCGTTTTTGTTTAATATATTCATAAAAAGAAGCATTGATGGAAAGAGGGGGGACATGTGATTTGACGGGTTATTGGTGACAAGCTGAAGTAGCTTATTTACGACATTTAATTTAGTTCTTTTTGGTTATTAATCTTTTCAATAGGGTTTTCGCCTCGTTTAGATATATATTTTTCATACTTCCTTCCTCTTTTGTCATGCACAAAACAAAACAACAAAAACAGCATTTTTCTATACTTATTGTACCTTGTATTAAATTAATTTAAGAGCCTGACTCCCTTTACTGAAATAGCTAGACACAAGCATAAACGGTGCAAATGCTATTCTCCGCGGTGAAACAGCATATAAAAAGCCCATGCATTAGCGCTGTTTTCATAATTGATCAAGACAGCAGAGGAGATCACGAGGACTAGAATTACTGCAATTTTTCGAACTCAAACACTAGTTCGAACACTCAACGCCAGTAAAAACTCCAAACCTTACCGAACTACTTCCGAACTTTGTCTAAACTCGCCTATTCATACCGACGTTTGTATGAGGAGTCATGATGAATTATGATTGGTTAGTTTTCCATCGGGTGGTAATCGCAGCTTTGAAACAGATCATTTTTGATTATTGCCCCCCCCTTCAAAATATCTGGATATCCCCCTACAAAAAGTGTCTTCCCACCTCGATTTTTGAGACAATATTTAACCCACATTGGTATTCTGTAATGATTGTATCAAATGAATTATCTCTTGATTATAGACCGCGTGAGAACTCACTTATCACTTATTTTGACGCGATTGCTGTTAAACATTAATGTTACTGTCAGGGAAATCATAACCCGATAGGACCACTCTTAGGGTACAGCAATGTAATTATGTGTCGTAAAGGCGGGGTTATTTGAAAGAGGCTTAAAGCAATTAAATGTATATTTTTAAAGTTTTCACTCAAGATGACCGAAAGGGTCGAAAGCCAGGATTAGAGTGAATGAAACCAACTAACTTGCTCTAATTGACGAAGCACCTACTTTAATAATATCGCTTAAACTATCAAAGAGCTATTGGAATTATAATTGTGTTTGGAAAATTACCACAGGCTGTACTATTAATCCATTTCCTGTCAGTGGGAGTCTCAGCAAATAAAGAATGAAATGACAATCCGAATATGTTTTCATAAGAAAAAGTAGAACAAAAAGAGGGGGAAAAGGGCGAAGAAAAAAAAGAAACAAGAAATTAAAAAGAAGAAAGAGAACATGACGGAGAAGAAGAAGAAGAAGAAGAAAATGAAGAAGAAGAAGAAGAAGAAGAAGGCGAAGACGACGACGAAGAAGAAGACATTGACGAGAAAGAGGGGCGAGACGCAGCAGAAGAAAAAGAAGAAGAAAACAAAGCAACACGAAAACGAAAAAAAGAACAACACAGAGAAGAATTTAGACAATGTTATTGAAGGCAATGAGCTGTCGTCCCTTTGTGGGAGGGCAAAGTACAATGTAATTGTTATTGATACTAGGCCTAAGGAATAATGAGCTTAAACTGTATATTAAAATCATAATTGCGATGTTATCACGAGCCTGGAGCACTATGTCACTGCATTAACCTGTCCAACGCGGAAACGCGGGCCGCTTAACGTTAATGTTGATCGACGTACGATAAAAAATTCCATTATATAGTAGCGATAATGGTGCAAAAGTATGAGTAATGTTGCATTATAACTGATAAAAGTTCCCATTAAACTTTACTTTCAGAGTATTGAAATACAATGAAAAACCGTTATAGAAGATAGCCATGATACCAAGTACTATAATGTGTTACATGTGTTGACGAGGAAAAAATGACATTCTGGTTGAGAGCAGAGATAATCTATAATTGAAAATAACAATTTTTTTGAATGACTATGCTAATGTTGCGAAATTCAAATGATCTAAGAACCAAACGAGTTTGCGCTCGTTTTGGTGCGCTCGAAGGGTGTGGTCCCACATAAGCTAACATGAAAAATGACAATTTATTTGGATGATGTACGTTGTAAATGGTAATGTTGCAAAATTCGAATGATATAAGAAAGAAAAATGTCTAACTTGTCCTACTAGTAACTTAATTTTTTAACGTTCAACTGTTATGACATTTTTTTTACAAATGTATTTCATAATTACATAAAAGGAAATAAAATTGTTGAGTGATTGATATAATTTTTTATCTTCATTACGTAGAAGATCGGCTATATTTTCTCAAAAATACCCTCACAAATTAAACTTCAATAATACCGTGACAAACCTTATTAATAAACATGCTTCAATCTTTACTCAACTTTGAATAAGCTATTTTCTTACAATTCTTAAAATCGACTCAGTCTAAACCTTCAGAAAAACGAACTAAATTGTTTTCAGTTGAAGCTAGAGAAAAAGTACTTGCCATGGATGATAAAAGTGATGGAAAATATGCATAACTTGACTAACGGTAATGGAAGCGCTCGACCAATCTTACGCAGTCATGCTCGCGAACAATACCTAGGAATGTCCTTAATGTTCATTGACCTCATACACCTTTGTCAAAAAAGCATTGTCCGTAAGAATGACGGATAACGGCGGAGTGCGAATGTCCATTACACGTCTGAAAAGGTCTATGGGTAATGTATTTTTTTAATGAATAGCTACAGAAGACATAATACCATTTTATCAACCGTCAGAGGTCTTCTTGAACTTGAGGCCGGAAATGACGTTGATTTGAATAAAATTACAGCTTATTTCTTATAAATATTGGAATGCTACAGTACCTTTATTTCGATCGTGAAATTTACATCCGCAATTCGGCATTTTATTATTTTCAACGTTTTTTACAACGTTTTTTTGAAAACGCTAAACCCTTTACCACATTACTTTAAACAAGCAGCATGAAATCTTTGTGCGCAGGGACCATTGTAGAGTGCGAGGGCGAGAATTTGAACCCCACGAGGCTATTACACCATGGACGTCATGCTTAACCTCCTTAACCGAGAATTCGCGAAATTCTGATCATTTGTGGTTGTTATTACAAAGACAGCAATTTTTTACTCATTTATTTTAAGACACTGAGTGTTCGTCTGGCCATGGGGATCGATCCCGTGTAGTCAAGCACTGCTAACTTACTCCTCTACTTGTGTGAATCAAGAAAGTATGAGATAAGAGAGATAATCCTCCGTATTGATCTTTACACTCATCAGGGGATCTTTTCATTCTAATTTTAAACTGAAGTTATTTCTGGAACGGAACGTGATTGGCCAGATTGCAGGAGACGCGATCGAATCGTCAAGACAAAAGTGCGAAGATTGGTAAAGTTTCTAAGCACGACGAGTAGAATCCCTTATGGGATCCGGGATAAGCTCTCTTATCTCATACTCTCTTGAACATATATAACTCGTATCACAGTTGTCGGATGTTCCCTAGTTTTAAGATACAGTTTTAAATGAACGCGGGAAAAAACAACGGCCGGGGATAATCCTGAAAGTTTTTCAGAAGGGCGTGGCTTCGCAAATTTTCAATCCTTTCAATATACAAGTGCTATGGATAGATGGGTTAGTTTCTTTTTCAACCCCTATAAAGATACTAAATGTAGTGAGTATTTCGTAAATCTCATTTTTAAACCTTTAAAGAGACCTCCCCCAAATCGCTGGTTTTTACCCCTAAAAGAAAAGACTGCCATACCTGGCCGTTTACCCGTGTCCACCCGTGGAGTTCTCCTCCCCCCAGGGGAACTAAGTGGAATGTTCACAAACATTTATTTTTATAAAAAAGTAATCTATTAATTAAGTCGCAAATAAAGGTTTTTCATCACTCGTTATGGTTAATTAATATTTAATCTCAAAGCCAAACAAACATATTTATTTCCATCCGCAACACGAAAAACACCAAGAAGCCGACCTTGTGGTCTAATTGGTCTAAATGAGTTTGTTTTTACAATATAAAAGCTAATTAATAGTGTTATTGTTTATTTTAATTTGTTTTGCTTTGTATAGACGCGTTTGTGGATAGTTATCGGAATCCAAACAGACTCGATTGGGGAATTTCTTATTCATAATATGTTTTAAAATAAAGTTATATAGTATTTTTTAAATCGCTTGCAGGAAGACAGAAATGTGACATTGTTGATTAGCGATAAATGTACGATCGCAATGAGCTTCGGGATTCCAGTAATGATATACAAAGACTATATACCTAAGCAACTAAGTGAATGAGTAGTATTAGTAGAGTGGTTTCCATATGACGAACGTGAAAGAATAAGCAAATTGCCGTAGTAAACACTAAAGCCATTGTTTTCTTTCGTTTTGTTTTTAATCAACTACTACAAACTAAGTGGTCTATTTTCTCAGTTCACGGTCATATGAAAATCACTCTAGTATCGATACCACGAATAGTCTAATTAATGAGATGTTTCTCAGTCGAAAGCACAAACATGTCTAATATAAATACTCAAAGATACTCAATTAAAGCAAAATTGTTCAATTGATTATCTCCAGAGACTTTGAACTTTATTTTGAATAAATAACTGCAGATTTGTAAATATATTATAGTTGTCCGGCATGATCATGGTGTCAGCGACACCGAACATGATTCTTCCCGTAATCTTCATTACAAAATCGATACCATCAAGCTTCTATAAATAGTGTCTTCATATTATATGGCATTTTCTTTCAAACACTATATTACCCATAGACATTTTTGGTCGTGCAATCGACATCCGACAACCTTTTAGAAATAGTTGTATGGCTATCTAGAATATGCGGAGACGATAAGCTCTATGAAGACTAATCCTTATAAGTCCCTAATTCAGCTAGAAGTCAGCTACACTCTGTTGCAAATTAATGAAACATTCGTTGTTTTCAAACCGCGTTTTCATATTTTTCTAGTCTGGAACTTTGAGCCTGGTTTCCATATAATCGCCTGGATCGCTACAATCGCCAAAAAGCAAATTTAAATTGTTGGAATCGCGCAAATTCTATATATCTCAGCAATCAAGTTGAGCTATCATAGCGATCGAGTGCAAATAAACACATAGCATTTTCTAAGAAAAACTGACGAAAAACTGCATTTTTTCTTCAATTTTTTCAGCGATCTTAGCGAACTAAACAACGTATGCCATCCTTATCCCTAAAACAAGCTAGCGGTATGTTGAACCTCTTGCAGATTTATCAAAAAAGGTTTATAGACCATCAGACTAAAATTCGAGTAAGGTTAAAGTACCAAAGAAATAGACCGTGCAGGGTGAGAAAAACAACCAAAATTGCGCAACACCTGCACCTCTCCATATATCAATGCTCTGGAGCTTGTAGAATTATTGTAGTTAATATAACTATTTTTGAAATAAAGTATGAACAATGTGTTAATTAAAAGATGTCTACTTATTTTGGAAGAAGTTATAAGTTGAATACTAACAAAGAAAAAGATGTGAAACGAGTTAATACACGACTTTTCGGTGTCGTCATGACGCCACTGTCAAGTGTATAGTTCTTAAATGAAATGAGTTTTATATGAATGAAGATGTTACAACAATAGATATTTTAATAAAGTTATAGTTGTGTAAAAAGCTTAGCCTTAATTATAAGTTGAAAAGAATTGTAGACATGTACCCTTTTAAAAACTAAAAGGATGTCCTCGTTATTCAAATCAAAATCTGACTGATTATGGCGGGGCCGGATACACTCATTTCCAAAATGGACAGGAATTTTGGGAATTTATCTGTTCCAAAAACGTCTTATATTGTCAATGCCAAATACTTTACTTTTCTTGTCTAGGATAATATAATTTTTGAAAGTACAAGATTTTGTGTGGCTTTCCGGCTTTTTCCTTCAGAGTTGTCAGACAATACCATTCACTTAATTGAGTTCCACCTTAAATACCTTAATCCTATAAGAACTCATTATAAAGGAACGGTTCTCGTTCATTCAGTGTATTCAATATTGATCACAGTTTTACCACACATGACTGAAACTGCCTGGGAGTAGAACCCTTATTCACTATGACGTCATATCAATACAATGTTCACAAATCTATTGTTTAAACGCAAAGAATCAAGGTTGTCGGAATGGATCGAATAAACGCAAATTCGACCCTGAATTTTGTTTGGCAAATACAAACACATATTTAAAGATCTGATTCAGCCAAAAAAACCTTTATAGTAATTTAACAAAGTTTTAGTTTTGTTTGTTAAATTACTGCAGAGCTGCGAGCTTTTGAAATGTACGAAAAACACAAAAGCGAGGCTGCTGGGGCCAACATTCTAAATTTGGATCATTAAAGATTACAGCAATGAGGTTTTGGAATCTTCCTCATTCTGATGTGCTCATGAAAGAAGCAGTGATATTTTCTATGATGCATAAAATAAGGCGATACCATAACCACACCTTTATTTATAACATATATTACGTCATTCATTCATTCATTCATTCATTCATTCATTCATTCATTAGGCAGTGTATTCAATCTTTCATCCATCTATTTATAATATTATTTCATTCATTTATTCGTACATTGGCCATTAAATTTTGTATTTTGTATGTGATTTTTGTAATTTTTTCGAAGAAAACGAGAATGATTAGTTTTAAGTGGTACAACATGAATAAATATTTTTTATACCAAGAGTCTTTTAATTGATGTCTAATTCCACTGATAGCCGTTAACTATATGTTCAATCTAAATGACAATATTAATTGTCACTTCATTACTTAAGTACGCAATGATGGTTTGGCTTTCCAATTAGGAATAAATTGGAATTACCTCAATTAAATTAAGTAATAATATTACATTGGCGTCTAGAATCAGTGCTCTGAATGCCTTCACAAGACCGTACGAAAATTGCAATAAAATGAAAAGAAATGAATATCCAGTTTATTTCTTTTTGCTGAGTTGCATATGACAAAATGACAGTCGTCTCTAGCTGATGAACGTTAAAGCGAAAAAAAAGATTTCTCATGCACTATGACCATAAGCGTTAAATCATTATTTGTCATCCCAAAGAAATTAGTGAAAGCGGAGAATCTCTAAAGTAACTTTCGTTTTTTCGAAATCATACATATCAAATTTTGTTCGATTTTGGATCGAGGTTCATGCTAGGCACTTTTGCACCCTATTTGTTTAGCTGTGTAACTCCTTTCCATTGCACATAAATTTTGCATGTCTAGAACTAAATTTTGGACTGGATTTTTATACCTTAAAATTGGAAAACAAACTTGAAAAGAAATAGGTTATTTCTAATGCACTAAAGTTCAGCTTGGCTATCTCATGGTCATACCTTCACATTGGAATTTGCAGAAAATCCTCGAAGTAATTGTTTTCTAAAACTCAATCTTACTATCACATACCTTAAAAATGGAAAGAATCCTGGGCAGATGTGGCGTTTATCCTGTACACGAAGAAAGTGCGAGGAACCTCTACGAATCTCTCTTTATTAAGTAAGTCGGATTTGCTTATAAATATTTCATAGATCAGTATGTGAGAGATGAGAAAATTTAGGCTTTGCGCTTTGCGGGTGAACTTCCGTGGAATTGGTCATTTTTATTAGATACTTGACAATGAAGTGCTCTCAATTGTCTTATTTTATTATGACGTCATGGCTGTTTTTTTTTTTTTTTTTTTTTTTGCAAGGAATAGCCGATCAAATAGAAAATAAATGTGACGTAACTATAATTTGTTCAAGGAGAAAGACTCTACTATCAAATCAATGGGCTTGATTTTATTACACTTAATCAAACTCTTTTCCAAGACTTGGCGTTGGATAATGGAACTCGATTCCATACGCCATCAGAGAGTTACCTAAATCTCGATTAAAAAAAATCGTTAAAAATCCAACTTTTTGTCCATTTAGAAAAGTGAGATAACTATTTTGACGTCCCGGGTGTTATACAGGCTTTATCTAAAGTAAAACACTTTTTTCTAGACTTCCTAAGCGTATCATTTGTTTTTCTATACGTTTGTTTTTATGTGATATGAATCGAAATCAAAATTACGTTAATTTTCTTTAGTTCTGTTTATTCTTTTATTTACAATCGTATAATGTTTGACATTCATATTCAGTATAATCAATATATATATTACCATTGTATATTAAGAATCTGTGAATTGTATACTAGATTAGTGCTTCGATTTATTACTATTTGTTTTAATTAGAAAAATAAGCAAAAGGAGAAGGATTGTTTGAGAGCTCTTCCCCGAGCAAGATCACCCAACAAATCATTGAAGCTTTCTTCATTAAAAAACAGTCACCATCAATGAACAAACGAACGTCACCTTCCAGTACATCTTTATTTCCTAAGAAGGTTACTTGAACATTGCCTTATGCTATGTTTTCCATAAACCTTGTTGACGGTGTATTTTTGTAGATTCTTATTCTGAGAATGATATAGAGTCGAAAACGTTGAATTCAAACAATTTTTCTGCGTTTGCTTTTTTTCTAATTTTAATATATCACACATGGGAATATTCACGACACTATTTCTTTTGTTTTTGTATACAACGAATCGAAATATGGTGAACGATGCGGTTTTACTAGGCCCAGTTCACGGAAACGAGGCTAGTCAGCCATCGCGCACATTAATAATGTTTTGTATTTATGTTTGTATCGTAGTTTCGATCTAAATACTTAAGTGTTATAAAGTTTTGCCTTCGTACTGCTGTGTTGTAGGTTGTACCCGGAAAGAATATGCTGCGAAAAATTGGGAAAAAAGTTTCATTTTTTAACTTCCCCAATTAAAGATACGAAGAAAAGAAAATAATGGATTCACGCAGTTTCTCGAGACAAATTCATGAAAGGCCTTCACAGTTTGCTCGCTTCATTTTAAAGTTTAGACTTGTAATTTACAAAATACTTTAGCAGGACATATTTATCTGTTTGAGACATATCTCTATATAGCTGTAGAATTGCTTGCTTGCTGTAGTTCATTTTGCGTTGTGTAGATTTTTCCGCCGTCGTCAGGATCGACATTTTTTTTACTTGACTCAATATATTCCGCGACCATAAACACCTATTAAGCAAACTGACTAAACAGCGCCATCCGCCATATTTCTATTTGGTGTATGCTTTCTTAAAAAAAGAATTGCATTTCTGGCTCAAATACCGAGAGAAATCGAAGGATTTGTTTGCAAAACGTGCTATAAAAGAAGCAAAAAGTGCCGGTTAAATCTCATCTTTTTAGCTAAGCTAACTCACAAAGTTTACAATAATCATACTTTTAGCTCAGTAACTCTAAAGATGGATGTTGATGATAAATGATGATGATAAACGTTATCTTTTCACGCTAGCACATTCAACTTAACAAAACATTAGTTGACATCCAATATGGGCGTGTCTACAGATTTATAGAGATGTCTCAAACGAATAAATATGTCCTGCTAAAGGCTAAATTAAAAATGAAGCAAGCAAATTGTTTTATCAGTGACTGTCAAGGCCTTTTCTTTATGTCGACGAACTGCGTGAATCCATTGGCATTTCTTTTTTCTCTATGTATATAAAAAATAAAACTTGTTTTCCATTTTACGCAGCATATTCTCTGCGGGCACAACCTATAAAACAGCAGTGCGAAAGTATAGCTTTATAACACTTAAGTATTTAGATCTAAACTACGATACCAACATAAACAGTAAACATAAACAGATGGCAAACAGTTTAAAATCTATCGTTTAACGGTTACTCTCACAGTTGAAGGTAATTTTACCAAGCAACTTTTCTAGTGTTTTAGACTTAATAAAATCCTCGTTTCTGATTAGTTGCGGAAAGCAGTGCAGTTTAGGCGTAACACCAGTGCAGAAAGCTGTAACCGAAAAAAGCTGTAATGTGCAAAAAATTGTAATAACAGTGCAAATTACAACTTGATTCAAAAGACAAAACACGCCCTGAAACTACAAAAATGCTCGAGACATGTACAAAAACTGAGCAAAATCCCGTTGAAAAGTTTTCGATTTTCACCTTGAGAGCGCGCTAGATGACATCATGGACGCGCGCTCGTTCGAATTTGAATCAAATTATCAAGCAAATGTTTTTAAAAATTGACTCATTTAATAAATGGTTTGCAAGTATATTATTAAAAGGGGATGGAGACAATATTGTTTATTGAACGGAAATTCGTTACGATTATCATTAGTCTGGTACGGAAGAGTTTAAGAAACTTCATTTCACCATATAAACTATATTAACTAGGATTTCACCCCGCAGTCAGCTTGTTTACAACATAATCGTCTTATATAAACAATAAATTATTGAGAGACTGTTATTTTTAGTGAAAGATAACTTATACTACCAAAAGATTCTATTTGTATTTCTATTCCATAAAACTATACTTATTAGTAGTGTATTTATCAATATAGAAGAGGCTTGAGCGTGCTTTGTTCAGTAATAGAACACGATGGAAAGTGAGAGAGCACGTAAGAAGTGATGGGAGAAGAACGAGCTGAAAGCGAACAGAAAAAGTCAAAACACGCAATGAAATCAACTTAACAAAAATAATAACATTGACATCAAAATTCTTTTTCATAGATATGTGCATTTTTATTAGTCTTTTGTCTAAAAACTTCCACAAAAACAGTCGGGCTCAAAACAGCAGGAAAAAAATCAAATTAAGTAAAGCTCGAGTCTTTTTTAGCAAAATATACATTTATTATAATATTTTTTAATTTCCACTCAAGATTTGCTAAAAAGCTCGCTTTCCTTTCATTTTAGGCGATAAAAATTTTCCATTTGTAAACTTTAGCCAGTTTTCACCTCGACAAGATCGGTTGCGCACGTTCTGGTCAATTGACCAATCAGAGCGCGCCTTACAAAAAATGATGTCGTCAGCGTGCTTTGTTTACTTATAGAGCACGCTTCTCGACCAATGAAAACGTGCGTAGTATCTCAAGTATATAATGAATATATAGAATTATTTATTATATGTAATAATATTTGTAACACTCAACATTGTAAATAAACTAAAAACTGAAAACAAAAGTGGATTAATGCATTGAAAGATGGATTGTTGGAATATTCTCACCAATGCATAGTTAGCCTACTTTTAGATTAAAGAAAAAAAGATCTCAACTGGACTGCTATGTTAAGGTTTAAAAAAACGTTTGAAAAATTTACGATAAGCCATTGTTGAAACCAACTTATCGTCTCAAATTTTTCCCTTGATTTTGGTCTTCTTCAATGAACTGCCAATAAATTCACAGTTAATCTATTGGCAACAACATCTCATTTGTGACTGCTATGCTAACGTTTAAAAAAAATAAAGTTTTAAAAAATTGACAATGTTGAAAACAACTTATCGTCTCAAAAGTTATCCTTGATTTTGGTCTTTTTTAAACTGCCAATAAATTCAAAGTTAGTCTATTGGCAACAATAGCTCATTTGGGACTGTTGTTTTAACGTTTAAAAAAATTAACGTTTAAAAAAATTGACAATTTTGAAAACAACTTATCGTCTCAAAATTTCCCTTTATGCAAAGTTAACAATTTCATAAGGAGGATCTTGCATGCTATTGCATATTCTGTCATTGGCTAATTTAAAATAACACGGACCCCAAAATCGATTGGTGGTCCATAAAAGACGCAATCGAAACTATTTTTGGCTGGCAATGTCAAAGACTTGAATGATGATAAAACAAAAAAACGTACATTTATGCGTTTGTATAGAGTGCAAACACTAAATGTGTGCAACAGTTGTCACAATTTAGCAGTATAAAATAGCGCTAATTAAAAAAAAATAGAATTAGCGTAAAATAGCACTATTTAGTAGTATTTATGTTGCACACTTTTAGTGCGTGCACTCTAGCGCGTAATGGGACTCTTTAAGCAATTTTATAAATGCATAAATTTTCGTAAATGTCGTTAAGATGCGTAAAAGGCGAAAAATATGCGTAAAGGTTCCGTAAACAGGACATTTACGTAATACTAACGGATTCGTAAAAGTACATAAATTGTCCCGTAACGCACTATACACGTGTACGAGTAAATGTTGGTCATAAATCAAGTATTCACGTTCTCTGCTAGCATGCAGAGTCTCTCGCGTTTGTGAATCGTGAGAGACACTGCTAGCAGGTAAGTATTCACGCAGTCTTTTCTTAACTTTTGATATTTCGTGTTGTAAATAAAACAGCAAGTTATGGGTAAATATTGTCTTCATTTGACAGTTGACACCGTATCATTTTGCATTTTTCTCAATTGCTCTACTTCACTACGACGTTAATGCTTGTTTTCACCCCGGGGGGGGTACTACCCTATATCGACTATACGGGGATGATCCGCTGAACAGGGTATGGTTTTTCGACCTTGGTGTCATGAACAGGGTATCTAATTCTACTCTATTTCCGATTTAATCCAAATTTTCTGTCATAATCAGGGTCCAAAAAAATGAGAGAAATTAGTTTGAATTCAGGAAATCGGCAGGAATAAGATCGTTGACTTTTAAAAAAGATAAGAGCAGCACGTGTGTCTGAATTGATATATTTGTACAAATCATATAACGTTTTTAAGCAATTGTAATTTGTCATAAACAGGGTATGGAAGTTACGTATTTTTTGTCATAAACAGGGTGACCCCTACAAGATCCCAGCGGAACACCCCTACCCAGATCTGAAGGGAGTACCCCCCCCGGGGTTTTCACGGGGAATAGAATCGCTAAATCCAATAGAAAATATGACAAAATTTGCTTCTAGCGGCACTGCTCAATCTCAAAATGGTCTGGTGTCTATGTGCTGAATAAGACTCAGAGCGTTTGGGGCTATTCCTTTTTTTTCGATCTGAATGCGGGCTTTAGAACAATTTTTTTTGGTAAATTGACCTCGTGCGACTATAATGATCCTTTGCTTTCAAACTATAGATTGTTGAAGATTGTGAACTAAGGGAATAGCTCACTTTCGATATTCTGGTTGAAAGACCATGCACAAAACAATCGAAGACGAGGGAAACAATCAATATTCCTATTGATATTCTTTTGTTTCCCGGGAGCCTTGTCTTCAATTGTTTTGTGCATGGCTGCTCTAGCAGAACATCGAAAGTGAGCTATTGATGGTTTTCAACCATTCGCAGGTGACAAATAACAAAAAAGACATGACAGCCATGCTGGTGGACTTTTAAAAAGAAAACCAACACCGTCACTTGTGGACCCTTTTGTTCTACTCACTCTCCTGGGAATGATTGAAAACCATCAATTCTTCGTTTTCAAGTGACGTCATCAAAAGTATTACAAATTCATTTTTAATAAAATTGCAACATACCCGCTAAATGTTATGGCTAACGATTATTAAAATACTTTGTAGAAATATGGGTCCAAAAATGTTGTTCATTTGCGAGATATTTAGGTAAAAATTGTGTCACGCAACGCTATCGCGTAATTCAAATCGAAGGATAAATATCGCGATAAATTCATCTTTGTTATGAGACTTTGTCTCAAATAGACTCCTGGAGATTCAATTCAACTACACAATTCAAAAGCCTGATCTAAAATACTGAATTTGCATTCTTTCGAGACCACTAAAGTTCTATCCGCCACTTGGATGATATAAGTCATCATCCAACAAGGCGACGCCATACATTTTTACCAAATAACAATAATCTTTGATCGTCAATAGTTCGGTAACTATTTGCTCTAGAAGCTTCAAATTTGGCAGAATTACATTGTTTTGAATGCTCTCAAAGGATATAAATGTAGTTTTTCAGTAAGATTTAAAATAAAACATTTTGCCTGAATTATCACGTGGTTGCAAACGAATAATTGGGAGAGCGACCCAACCAACTAATACCCTTTGCGTTACTGAGAATTCGCGGTTTCCATGTTTTCTCTTGCTAAACCGAAGACCGGGACCGAAGACCACCTGTAACACAGACCTACATAGTAGTAGAAAGCAGAGCAAAATCACGTGCAGTGTTCACATTCTCCCTTTTCTCTCGTCCAAACTCCACAGCAGGAAGCCCGCGATGACGCGCCTGGACATGAACTGGCTGCAAAGTCGAATCATAGGTCAATCCGAATCAAGTTTCACTCGCTACGCAGTTATAATTTGCTTGCTCGTTTAAGCTTGTCCATAATCAGAGAATACTCCAGATATTTTTCTCTCTTGCTTTTCAAAGCTTTTAATTCAAAGATGAATGCACAAGTTCTCGGCATCTTATTTCTCGCGGTATCGGGTAAGTTTATGAATACTTCTCTTAGTTGTCTCTCATGAATTTATAACATTATGTTTTCAATAAAATTTGACAAAGCTGATAATATTTGAACAGATCATTATAAAATTGTTTTTAGCGAAATTTTACAAGGGTAATCAATAATTTTGATATTGCATTTTTACATAATTAATTTAACTGCGCAAAATCTAAATGCATATATTCGAATGCGTCGAGGTTAAATACGTGATATTTATTTCTTTTTGACATAAGATCAAATTCTGATGACATTTAGATTTAGTTGCTTTAATTGGCACAACACTACATTGATATTTCTTTATTGATTTCATTTATTTTTTTATTGTTGGACTTGTGTTTATTTGTGTACATGTTAACTGAATGACTAACTGAACTGCCAAAAATTCTAATACTCCTGCATACAGAGGCAAAGTTTTCTCTTACGAACGTCGTAACGGCACGATAAATAAAAAAAATAGAAAAATTGAGCAGTGCGCTTGGGTACTTATAGTGAAATGTTCTTCACGACATTACGGATGCTATTATTCATACATTAAGTATTTCGCCGTTGTGATATCGTCGTCCGTATAAACCATTCGACCAGTGCCTTGTATGCAAATATATTCTTGTTTTTCTGAAATAATGGGCTGACTAGCAATCACGACAATCGAATCGAAGCCAAGACAATGCTTGTTTTTATATATATTATACTTTTGTTATTTTGGAGGGTTTTTTTAAATGGTGGCAATATAAAGGGAACTAATGAAATTGAAAAACGTTCTAAGATTTGATGAGATGATACGATAAGAAGTGCATCAGTTATCTGGCTGTAATCCATGTTAGTTGGCAATCATGTGATATGCGTATTTATACCGATTGATACCACAGGTAACCAAGCTCATTATCTGTCAATATTTATAAAAAAAAAAACAATTCATTGTTAAACATGAAATAGACTAGGTCATTAAAGAAGTCTCAATAAATACAAATAATCCTTTTTTGATTCTTACCCTCCCTTACTGTTAATAAATATTGACGATAATGGGTTTGGGCTGCCAAGTAAACCAAAGGCAACCCAACTGTTGTCACGATATGTAACCGAACTTTGAATTATAGAGCAACCTGGATAATTGTGATTTTTTTGTTAGTTCCCTAAATAAAAACCTTATTAAGTTTGTTATGCCGATTTTCTCCATCTAACTAATTGTTTAGTATGTTTTCTTGGTGAATCAAATCAACTGTTCTCTTTTCCACAGCCTATGCCGTACCTGTTGAGTTGCCTAAAGAACTTCAAAAGGAAATGGGCAAACAAATATCTGACCTTTTGATGCCCGGCCCAGTCCTTCTCCCTAATAACGAGGTAAAACCCGTCCACGTTGAAGTCTCGCCTCAGTGTGAGTTGTGCGAGCTGGTTATGAAAGAGTTGGACAGTATGATAATACAGAATTCTACTGAGGTAAGGGGTTCGCCTGAAAGCGACTACCTAATTGTCTGTACGAAATTAAAATTGAAAATTATTATATATATTTTTTCCGTTTCGAGTTTGTTTACGCGACATAAGGCGCAACAAGTATCTTTATCATAAAACCTTGTTTTCTACCCTGTTGTCTATTCATTCATCTTTCGGAATTACTTTGCTAACCATTAAGCCGAGAGTGCCCTGGTTCCTTTATTGTTCTTGACTGATGTAATCCCATAACTCCCAACGGTCAAATTAATAACAGGAAGCCCGGTCGGTAAACAAAAGCTTAATAGAGACTCAATAGAGTTTCTGTAAATACCAAAATTCACACTAAACTTTTCAACACTAAGAAATACTTAGTTCCTGGTATTTAAAAGAAACAATAAAAATTTCGTCCGACTTTTCCGTGGACGCCTCAATCGACCACGACTTTCTCTGGTGTATGTATTTCTTTCATTATGACGCTATCAAATAAATACTGCTTTGTTGACAGCAAGAAATTGAAGACGCCTTGGAACGAGTTTGTGGCTATCTCCCCCCAGATTATCAGGTAAATTTAATAGTCAAAGGCATAGTGTCGTTTTCGCATGAGTGAGAAACAGCGAGGTAATAAAGTAGAATAAAGATTCCAGTCCATTTTTTCGTACCCTTATTATCGCTTGATGAATGTACCCATAAATCGCTACAACACGGATTGGATGTTTAAAGCGGTTTCTCATTTTGTAAGCATTTTTTCACGCATTGCAATTATAGTTCGTTAGACGTTTTCAACTTGCACCGAAAAAAATACCGATATTTCAGAACACACACACACACACACACACACACACACACACACACACACACACACACACACACACACACACACACACACACACACACACACACACTCGATAAATAGAAACTTACAATTGAAAAAAAATAATAATAAATAAATAAAAAATAAAAAAACCCGGCTCCAAGAAGGAGCATTGAACCAAAGAAATTTAGATGGCATTTGGCATTTAATATATGCATTTGGGAGGGGACAGGGACCCGGTGCCCCTTTCTTTTGGGAAGATCTGATTTATATATATATAATGTAGTCAGTAATGTGCTAATCCCATTAATACAGTGCTCGATACACTTGTGGTGTAGAGCTAATTAAATTATATTTATTTATTTATTTATTTATTTATTTATTTATTTATTTATTTATTTATTTATTTATTTATTTATTTATTTATTTATTTATTTATATATATATATATGTATATATATATAGTACTTTTAGTTTTTGATTTATAATCAGTATTTTTTATTAGCGCACCCCTTTCAAGTAGCTTCTCCTGAAATGAGATTCTGTTAGCGTTTTAAACTTTGTTCTTTTCTCGTGGACGTTGACTTGTAAACATCTTTTTTTAGTCAGAATGTGACGCTTTAGTAAAGCAATACACGCCTGAAATCGTGGAAGCGTTGGTGAATGAACTTAGCCCTGATATGGTATGCAAGGAGATTGGGTTGTGTGCTTCCTCCAAAAACAGTCTACTAGGTAAATGGAATCTATTACTGTAAGAATGAGAGATCCATTTAATGAGCTTATAAAATGATATGTTAATTGATCAATGGATTAACGAAGCCATAAATTAATGAATGGGTCGACAAGGAATGAATGAATTGATGGATGGATGAATGAATGAATGAATGAATGAATGAATGAATGAATGAATGAATAAATGGATGAATGAATGGATGAATGAATTGACGGACTAATAAATATGAGAAATTAAACGTGTAAAAGCGAACTAATCATTGGGAACTTTGAGCGAATGAATCATCCAGTCAATGGACGAAAAATCTTATTCATAGTATGACTGACCGAATGAGTAATTGGAAATTAATGAATGAATGACGACCTATTAAATGAATGAATAAATGATTTATCAATTATCTATATGTGTGGTATCTCTAGCAGGGGAGATGCCATTTAATGAACTATGTGATATATGCTTGGAGTTTGTGGGCATCGCTAAGAAACTCTTCGAGGAGAATAAGACTAAGGTGTGTTATATATATCAACATTTTAACTAATCTCTATGTCTGTCTGTCTGTCTGTCTTACCACCTTCCCGTTTCACTGCCTGTCTGGCCATCTGACCGTCTGTCCGACTGCCTGTCTGCATGTTTTCCGTCTGTCCGTTAGCCGTCTTTCCGTCTGCCTGTCTTTCCGTCTTGTCTTTCCGTCTTGTCTTTCCGTCTTGTCTTTCCGTCTTGTCATTCCGTCTTGTCTTTCCGTCTGCCTGTCTGTCCGTCTGCCTGTCTGTCCGTCTGCCTGTCTGTCCGTCTGCCTGTCTGTCCGTCTGCCTGTCTGTCCGTCTGCCTGTCTGTCCGTCTGCCTGTCTGTTCGTCTGCATGTCTGTCCGTCTGCATGTCTGGCAGTCTGCCTGTCTTGCCGCCTGCCTGTCTTACCGTCTGTCCGTTTTTCCGTCTTTATGTCTATGTTTAACGTCCAAAGTCCCTTCAACATCTGGAAACCAGCGCTGGTCTACCAGGGAGTGGATGATATATATACTTTGACTATATTTACCCCCAGCAAATGCCGGTACCCATTTATACACCTGGGTGGAGAGAGGCACTGAGAGAGTAAAGTATCTTGCCTAAGGAAACAACGTGATCGTCCGGTCTGGCAATCGAACCCGGACCAGTGGACCCGAAATCCGATGCCTTAACCACTAGGCCACCACGTTTTCCTGCCTGCCTGCCTGCCTGTCTGTCTAGTTCGTCTATGTTCCTTTATTTATTCTTCGTTTATTATTATTTTCCAACAACTTTGTCTGCATTGTTTTTTGTTTTTGTTCTTTATTTGTTTTGTTTTTTTGATAGACCTATCTACAGAATAAAAACATATGTAATAAAAGTAAGAGAAATGATCGTGTGCAAATAAATCTGACGCACGCACGCAGTTCATATGGGTTTGATAAGCTGTCAACAAGCTGATTTTTTTGTTTGATCCCAGGAAGATGTAGAGAAAACCTTGAAGTTGATCTGTTGGTATATGCTACCCGTTAGAGAAGAGGTAAAATACCAAATCACAAACTACAGTCGCGGTCAAGAGTTTTTGAGAAAATATATTGCTCATCGAGTCAATTATAGAAAAAAAATGCCTATATTGCGTTAGAAAGGTAGTTCCATTTTTCAACTGGGTTGCTACAGATGAAGGTCAAAGGAGGGTATTTTATCTATATGCATTGAATTAACAGTCAACAGGCCAATTGACTGATTGACTGATTGACTGATTGACTGATTGACTGATTGACTGATTGACTGATTGACTGATTGACTGATTGACTGATTGACTGATTGACTGATTGACTGATTGACTGATTGACTGATTGACTGATTGACTGATTGACTGATTGACTGATTGACTGATTGACTGATTGACTGATTGACTGATTGACTGATTGACTGATTGACTGATTGACTGATTGACTGATTGACTGATTGACTGATTGACTGATTGACTGATTGACTGATTGACTGATTGACTGATTGACTGATTGACTGATTGACTGATTGACTGATTGACTGATTGACTGATTGACTGATTGACTGATTGACTGATTGACTGATTGACTGATTGACTGATTGACTGATTGACTGATTGACTGATTGACTGATTGACTGATTGACTGATTGACGATTGGACGATTGATTGAAACTTAGGAAGCTCGTGTTTAATCGATTTCTGTATTTTTCAATTCAGTGCAATAACTTCATTGACCGACTTGTTCAATTGGTGTTTGAAGAACTCAAGAAACTCGACCCTCAGGCAATTTGCAAAGTAAGTTCGCTCTCTTCAAAAAAGCTACGTAGAAAATGAGATCTACCAAAAAATGCGCTGCTTTCCTTCTTTGCCTTTTTTGTTGTTTTGACGTTGAGTCGGGCCGCTCAGAAAAATATGTGACTCTTGGTTATTTGTGCGGGCCTCGCCAAGGCTGTTCCATAGGGTACCACGTCGAGACAAATATTTATTCCTTGTACGACCATCTCACTCTAAATATGACAAAAATGGATCTGATGGCCAAATTTCGCGAAATACGAATAATACATCCACATGAAAGTCAAAAGAATGATCTAAATTTCACTTTCAGTTTTCTTTTTTTTACATAGCAACATTGAAATTGCCTTTTATTTTTTTTCAATTTGGTTGATCTCCTCATTACAATTATGGAGAAAGGGCAAACATATAGATAGAATTTAATGTAGTTTCAAGTTTATAAGTTTCAAGTTTATTTTTAATAATAGAAAAAAAAACACAATTAACAATTCCAGTGACCTGCATATAGTTAAAACTAATCGTAGGCAGGCCACTGTATTAAATAAAGTGTTATATATGATTTAGTTTAATTGATAATAAAAATAATAATAATAATATTGACTAGAAAAAAAAGAAAGAGAAGAGAAAAAAAAAATGGTTCATATGTATATACAAAGTTATATAATTACCGCTGTCTTGAAGTCAGGTTGTTGCGATGGAGTGGGCAGAGATTTGTTTCAAGCTTGTTCTACAAATGTTTAAAATAGTTTGGAAGTAACTGTATAACCTTTCAATCTCAAAATAGGATTGGTTATGAGTGGTGTTTTAATATAAGAATTAAAATGTTTACAATTCATTTTTCTTGACTAACATGTTGTTTTTATAGCAAATCAAAGCTTGTCCATCAGCGTTTTCAGTGAACGACATCAGATGCCATTTCAGAGGACAGACTGTCTGCGATGACCCAGAACTAGCTAGAAAATGCGGTGTAAGTCTTGATTTGTTGTTAAATTTGACGGCATCGTTGTCGTCTGGGTGCTTAACTACTCAACACAATTCCACATTTAGTACTTACATCCATTACTCTCCATCAGGGCTCTTCTGTAAGGTTCACTCACTACATTCAGTATTTACAACCATCGCTCCCCATCAGGGCTCTTCTGTAAGGTTCACTCACTACATTCAGTATTTGACAACCATCGCTCCCCATCAGGGCTCTTCTGTAAGGTTCACTCACTACATTCAGTATTTGACAACCATCGCTCCCCATCAGGGCTCTTCTGTAAGGTTCACTCACTACCTCTACATTCAGTATTTACAACCATCGCTCCCCATCAGGGCTCTACATTCAGTATTTACAACCATCGCTCCCCATCAGGGCTCTTCTGTAAGGTTCACTCACTACCACTACATTCAGTATTTACAACCATCGCTCCCTATCAGGGCTCTTCTGTAAGGTTCACTCACTACCTCTACATTCAATATTTACAACCATCGCTCCCCATCAGGGCTCTTCTGTAAGGTTCCCTCTCTACCTCTAAATTCAATATTTACAACCATCACTCCCCATCAGAGCTCTTCTTGATCTTGAGCTCACTAAAACTCAATTCCATATAAATACTGTACAGCCATCTTTCGATTACAACCGACGATTTTCAAGTTTGTGAGGTTTGTATTCCACATTGATGCAGGAATTCAGTATTTATCTATTTAATTTACAACCCTAAGGATCTTTCGAGGTTAGCATTACCATTTAAATATACTATTTTGTCATGATATTAAATTGGACTTTATTTCATCTTTTACTCAGGTGAACTGCAAGTCTATCAAGAGAAAAGACTAGTCATACAGCTTTTGAAGTTGTAGTATTTACTCAAACCTACGAACCCAGAAGTTTGGGGAACTTTGATTTGGAAAGCATTCGCATTACTTACTATACTAAACGCTTGGTGTTTTTAGGGGACTTTAAGGGACATTTTTATATGTATTAACACACATACTTGTTTGGAAGAACGTTGTACTATACATTTATACAGATAGTATTTCATAAAACTTTTGTCGGGGAAATATGGAAATACCGGATTCCGGATGTAAATTTGACGACCGACAGGTACTGTGGGCTTCTATTGGCGATAAAAATTAAGTAGTATTTGAAATTTACGCCATTTTCTCAAGATGAAAATCTCTGATGGTCGGCAAAATGGTATATATTTATCTTCTGTTGCTATTCATCAAGAAAAACATTACCCATAATCTTTTTCATTCGTGTAATGGACATCCGCAATCCGGAACCCGTCACTCTCACTGACAATGTGTTTTTTTGAAATAGGTGTATCTAATGAGATAGAAATTGAAAAATAATTATGCATTTTTTACACAAGAAACCAACTGATTTATGATCTGTACGATGGAATGGGCAGGGAAAATATATTTTGACATTCATTGAGTGAATCAACAATACATAAAGCCAGTTTTCTGTTTTTCATATCAGTAAATATACCGAATAATTTAGATATTTGTATTTATGTATTTTACAACGTTCTTGCAAACGATTACGACACAATTGCACAACATTGCAATCAATAAAGTAAACAATTTTGATAAAAAAAGATTGCTTATTTGTTTAATTTTCTTTAGCTGAACAATGCTTTATACAATATTGAAGTTTATTGGTTTCTATACATCGTTCTTTGTGCGTTTTACTTCTTTTTCAATTCCAAAATTTTAGTCTTGAAATTTTCAATGTTCGCGTTTATATTTTTTGATACCTTTGAACCGTTTATTATTTAGACTCGCACTCGATCTCTTATACATTGTTCTTTGTTTTTGTTAAATATTTCTTGATAATTTGCTGCGTTTTTCTCTTGATTGTCCTGATTGTTTGCTATTTTGTTCAGCAGTAGTCACAGTGCAGTACCTTGCAGCCATAGTACAAAAATTCCTTGTTCTTTTTTGGACCTGATAACAAAACATAAAAGGCGATGAAGTTGCATTTTATGCCGAGAAATAAACTTCTCTTCTCTTCTCTTCTCTTCTCTTCTCTTCTCTTCTCTTCTCTTCTCTTCTCTTCTCTTCTCTTCTCTTCTCTTCTCTTCTCTTCTCTTCTCTTCTCTTCTCTTCTCTTCTCTTCTCTTCTCTTCTTTTCCTCTAGCATTGTTTCTGATACGCATATTCAAATTCTACCATACCCTTTCAAGCATTTTCTAAATTTGGCAGACATTGAACATAATCTACAATTTTTCATAATTTCTTATCTTTGTTTAATACCAAAGGAAAGGATATTGCTCTCAACTCACACTGGTTATATTGATAAGTGAAGTGGTCTAATTCACACCTGCTTTAAACGGCAGCTGATTGTCTGCTTGTGCAAGGAAAGAAGTAACTTTGACCTTGTGTGTTTGATTTATTGTGAAATCTATGATCACTTACCATGAATATGTCACACCTTCGATGTTGTGGCAACAAAATTACAAATACGTAGTGCATGGAAAAAAACATGGAAAAAAGAGCCACAATTTTTTTCAAGTATGTTGTTTTCCTCGTTGCTGCAGCTTGAACGAACAATGAAAATGTATAAAAGGCAAACACTTTATTCAGTATTTTTTTTTGAATGATTGCATTTTTGGCAAAAGTGAAGCCTTCGTTTACCGACGTGACCTTCAATAGATTTTTATTTGGAATTTTGTATACTTTGAGTGAATCAATTTGAAAACATTTTCATTTTGATAACTCAGTGCATTTGAGTTTAGTCCTTTTTTTAGAGGACTTGAAGCAGTAGAAAGCTCAGAAAATCGCTAAATAAAGACAAGAGTTCATGATTCGAGTGTCCTCACTCTAACCCTTATTTATAAGTTGAATTTGTTTTGTTTGTCAAATTTTATTTATATGTTTTTTTGTCGTTTTCTTTACTTCTTGTTGTTGATTTTTTGTTTGCTTTTTTTTATGTGATTGTTTTAATCTTTTGTTTGTTAATTCTTATTAGCAAATTGGTTTTGTTTTTGCTGTTCGCTGTATTTTTTGTTTTTGTTTGTTTGCTTGTTTTTTTTTTGCGTGCATATACACACTAAATTATAATAAAAATAACTTCCATATTGCAAGTTTCTCAAAATATATCTCGACAAAGTTTTTTTCAAAAAAAAAAAAAAAAAAAAAAAAATAGAGATAAATTATACACCGCAAAGAGATGAAGTTCAAACTGACGTTTCGGACGTTAGTCCTTCGTCGGAAAATAAATCTTGACATACCTGTTTTTCTGTTTTTGCTTTCAGAGTTTTAGGCCTCGGACGATAATGTTGTGAGTAAGGATTCCAACATAACCCAAACTCTACAACAATCACCAAAACAACCAATGCAACAACTATAAACTTCATCGTCTGTTATAGATTGATGCACAGCAAAACAAAACAAACGACTCTGTGGAAAGCATGGTTAGGCTAGTACTTCATATACAATTGATATCATTGGTTTGATTGTCAATTTATCGTTTTGATTGGAATCTAAATGGTGCGCACTTACTGTGTGCAAACATGAAGTGCTGCCCTAAGGGGTTTGATTGCAGAAAAAAATAGTACAAAAATTGTTAATTTGTAGAACATTTTTGATTTATTTTTCGATTGGTTGGTTGGCTAGTTTGCCCGGGGGGGGGGGGGGGGGGTGGCTCCCTTCAGATCTGGGTAGGGGTGTTCCGCTGGGATCCTGTACGGGTTACCCTGTTTATGACAAAAATACCTAACTTCCATACCCTGTTTATGACAAATTACAATTGTTTACGAACATTATATGATTTGTATAAATATATCAATTCAGGCACACGTGCTGCTCTTATCTTTTTTTAAAGTCAACGATCTTATTCCTGCCGATTTCCTGAATGCAAACTAATTTCTCTCATTTTTTGGGCCCTGAGTATGACAGGAAGTTTGGATTAAATCTGAAATAGAGTAGAATTGGATACCCTGTTCATGACACCAAGGTCGAAAAACCATACCCTGTTCAGCGGATCATCCCTGTATAGGGTAGTAAAAACCCCAACACCCGGGCTGGTTTGTTTCTTGATCGTTGCTTGATATGTTGTTTGTTGTGGGTTAGTTGGTTGACTGGTTGACTGATTGATCGTTGGTTATATTAGGGACCGTTCATTATTTATGGCAGAGGGGGGGGGGGGGGGTGGGGCTGGGTGATTAATTACCAAGGAACCCATTTTTTTAAAGACCCCCCTGGCAAGAACAAAATAAATTTCGGGATCCCCCTCATATTTACCTTATGAAATTTCTAGACCCCCCCTGATAGCCAAAAAATTATTTCAATACCCCCCTTTTCAGACTTGGAAAAAATTCAAGACCCCCCATTTAATCACCCAGCCCCCCCCCCCCCCCCTGCCATAAATAATGAACGGTCCCTTAAAGGGCTGAAACTGGTTCGCTAGATAGTTGGTTAATCATTCATTGAGTTGCTTTGAGTTACATAGTTTGTTAATAGCTAATAATGATAAAGCAACACAGGTATTTTTTCATTAATTTACAAGTAAAACTAATCACAATATTTAATTTATCGTTTTGAAACTCCGCTTTGACTATAACAACTCAACCATATCAAAACTACCCTTTCGGAATATTTCTCCACACTCCAGCAACTCCAGCTCTACATAGCCAATAATCCTTGTAATCTTGCAGTAAATTTAAACTCACGTCCTGCATAAATACATTGACATTCTCAACAAAATGGCATACAACCAGGCCGATTTATATCCCCGGGATATCAACAGTCGCACACAACTCGCAGATACCATTGAGGAAGACATAAATACTCCTGAAGTCGAGGTTGAGCTGGAAGAGCGAGAAAAGTGGTCAAACAAACTTGACTTTTTGTTATCTTGTATTGGATATGCCGTTGGTTTAGGAAATGTCTGGCGTTTTCCTTACTTGTGTTACAAAAACGGAGGAGGTATGAAGCTTGCTTAATTCTATAGTCGACAAATATTATTTTTTATGCAAAAAAGTGGTTGAATGTTGGGTGCTCGTTGAAGCGAAGTTGTCGAGTTGTGTGAGCAAATTGAACGTGCGAAATAAACTTATACTTACATTTTTTTATAGGCTTGTGAATACTAAATGATAAATTTTAACCGCAAAAATACAATCTGTTTATCTTTCTTGTTCTATACATTTGTGAGTTTAAGCTAATTACAAGTTGAGAGCCGCACGAAGTAAATTTATAAAGTGTAGAAGTTTATAATTAAGTCCACAAAGAAAATATATTATCAAAACAAAGTTTCGCATGTTTTTAACTTTTAGTTGACCGTCGGTGCAAAAACTCGATTTTGCAGTGCTGATGGATGTGTAAACAGATGATTTATATTTTTTCTTTAACGAAAAAAGAACAATTATTTATAAAGACAGATTCGTGCATTTAATGAAATAAACAATTTTCCGGCAGAGCGGCCTGCAAGGCTATTAAAAATGTTTAGTCAAATTGTCAAATGAGGCTCAATATTAGATAAAACTTAAAAAAGATCAATGGGCAAAAACTAAAATTACTTTTGCTCTGCAAAGCTATTTTATATCAAATTTAGAATATACACATTTTATCTTATATTATCGAATTTGTCAATAACCGATTTCAAAGGGGAAGGTTCAAATCACTGCCCCCGGGGCTGTGGACCACTAGTGTGGACCTGGTCCATGGACCTGGTCCATGGACCACCATTCATGGACCCCCCCTTTGGACTACCAATTTTTTTCAATTTTGTTTTATTTTATTCTATTTAATGTTCATTTTTTTCGTATTTTTCAGTTTGCAAAGATTTTCAATGTTAAGACTTACGAGTATGAAGTGAATTGATTTTTTCCTCCTCAGGCGAACAATTCTCACAGCACGAATTCTTGATCTATATTGAAGTTCCATGATTTGCATATACTAATCAAAGCAACATTTTTTCGCCATTTAAACCCCTTGTTAATACACTTTTTAGCATTATGAAGCCATTTATCGTAAGTTTTGCCGCCATTTTGTAAACAACTACAACAGGAAGCCCAAATAACGCACAGGAAGCCCACAACATAGGTTGAACTACAATTCATTTCATAACTAGATATCCCTTCATGTTCTAAAAAAATCAAATTTCAACGTGATTAAAAGAGATTTAGAGAATAACTTACCTTCGAAAAATTCCATCTTTGAAATGCACGTCCAGCAAGTGCAGCAAGCACGGATTTCGCACGGATAAGAATTTTTGGGCTTCCTGTGCGTTACTTGGGCTTCCTGTTGTAGTTGTTTACAAAATGGCGGCAAAACTTACGATAAATGGCTTCATAATGCTAAAAAATGTATTAACAAGGGGTTTAAATGGCGAAAAAACGTTGCTTTGATTAGTATATGCAAATCATGGAACTTCAATATAGATCAAGAATTCGTGCTGTGAGAATTGTTCGCCTGAGGAGGAAAAAATCAATTCACTTCATACTCGTAAGTCTTAACATTGAAAATCTTTGCAAACTGAAAAATACGAAAAAAATGAACATTAAATAGAATAAAATAAAACAAAATTGAAAAAAATTGGTAGTCCAAAGGGGGGGTCCATGAATGGTGGTCCATGGACCAGGTCCATGGACCAGGTCCACACTAGTGGTCCACAGCCCCGGGGGCAGTGATTTGAACCTTCCCGATTTCAAAGACAATATAAAATGCCCTCAATCACAATGGCCGAAAACAATTGCTTAAAAACAAAACAATTCTAATTTTGAATATTATGCATTTAGTTATTACGCTGCTCTTACCATTTACAAAAATTCTAAAGATTAGATTCTGGAGAAGAAGCATAATCTTTTATGTTTAAAAGATTGATATGTTTGTCAAAAATAAATTAGCCATCGGCAAAATTTGCATTCAATGGGAGGGGATAGAAGGGTAGGCTTTGTATCAATTGACTGATGAAGATCAGCAAAAAAAAAAAAAACTTTGATATTTTCACATTTAACTTTTGTTTTCTATTCGAACAGCATCATTTCTTATCCCATATACGATATGTCTATTTTTCTGTGGAATTCCAATCTTTCTGCTCGAGGTCGCTCTCGGTCAGTATACAGCGCAAGGAGTTGTGAAGGCCTGGGCAGTAGTATCGCCCATATTTGGAGGTAAGCGGATATGCTACATGCAAACACAAATAATGTAATAAACTCTGGTAGACGCACATGAGGACAGTTACAATTGCATACGAACATTAAAACAAAGAAACGCACAGACACAAAGTCAGACAGACATACAGATAGACAGACACACAGATAAAGAGCCGAGAGGCTGAGAGAAATAAAATAGCACTCACCAAAACGAAAATCACCCTATAAAACAACAACCCTGAACTTACTAGTATGTAACCCTCCCTTTTCGTACAGATTTAATTCGACACATCTCAGTTTTCCAACTCCCTCATATCTCACCCACCCCTCCCCCCTCAAAAAAAGATCAAGCCCTAATATGATTCTAATCTCTTATACTGTTGTTATACATCTTTCCGAAAGGCATTGGGTTTGCAATGACAGTTATAACATCTCTGTGTAGTGTGTACTACAATGTGATAATGGCGTGGTCTTTCTACTACATGTTCGACTCGTTCAGATCTGAAGTACCTTGGCAAGACTGTGGCAATCCATGGAACACACCAGCCTGCAGGTAGTTCCATTACTTGGGGATATACCCCCTCCCCCCTCCGATTATAATGCTTACTGCTTAATGAGGGTAGTGACCCTTAGTTATTTTATTTTATTTTGCTGTTTGTGGACCATTGGTTACTTTTTGTACTTTCATTTAGCTTTGGCCCCATTACATACTTTATAACGCGCATTTATAAGCACACTTTGCAGTGACTCAGAATATTAAAAATGTTTTCTTACGTTAAGAGAGTCTAAAGATACGTTACCAAGTACTCCACTGAAGGAATAGAAAACGCATCGTGCAGTTCTTCTCCTAACGCTTCTCTCGTTCTCTTAAAATCCCCGCGTGCTCTATAACTCAATAGAGCACTGCTGCCGAGTTTTCTATTCCTTTTATAAAATATTCATACACGAAAAATAAAAGAAATTTATAAAATAACGATGTATTATATAACGCGTGCTCTGATTGTTTAAAACGTCCAAAAAACATGTTTCTATAAGAGCATAGAAACACAAAACAACAAGTTTTTGAAGCGAAACTATGAACCACTTTCTTACTTTTCAATACTTAGAAATGTAAATTCCATAATTCTTTAAACCAGAGATGTCTAGAAAGGCAAATAAATTTGAAAAGGTAGTTTTAGCGTCCATAATCAATCGACGGATGAGTTTAAGTTCACAGAACAGCTCAAACAGTCTTGTGGAATTCAGCTAGCGATGTACTTCAATTGTTTTTAGCAGAAAGGCAGCTTCAAATTATTTCAATACTCTCCTGGCTGCTTCAAAAATTACCATTGAGTCCTCTACTTGCAGGGTTAATAAAGTTGAAAATCATTACAATCGATTTAAACGAACCTGGGAGCACATTCTCGCCTTTTTAACGAAGTTAAACGTTGAAATCCACTTTCATGTTTCTTAACTCCCTTGTTTACTTCTCTTGCTTTAGTTTTGAAAATTGTAAGTAAATATTGACAAATTTTCCATCGAAACAAGTGTATTTTTTCTAACTTTCAACAAGGAAATTTTTGCCAAAGCCATTGATGAACTTGCCCGCTGTTGCCAAGGCAACGTTCCGTGCTCTGTTGAGTTATAGAGCACGCGTCTATGCCAATCAGAGCTCGCGTTGTATCTCAAATATTTTATAATTAACTCTAAAAATACTATGCAATCGTTGTAACGGAGCTTGCTTAATAGCTAGCGAGCTAGCTTGTTAATTTAGGGAATTTCCTTTTTTTTTTAAGAGTGTTTTGTTTATTGCAGTGTTTCTCATAAGCCGACCAATTGCACGGGTTGTAAGGCAAAATCACCCGAGGAAGAATTTTTCCAGTAAGTACCACTTCCTACTTATATGAAAAACAACAACAACAGCGAATTACAACAACATGTTGCCTCCGTGGTTGATAATGAACACCTTAACGGACAAATAACCGTCGAAGTTTTAACTTACAACTGACCAGTTAGAACTACAGTGGAACACCTCTATTCAAGACAGTACTGCGACCAAAGAAGATGTCCGGTTTGGAGGAGGTTTCGGTTTACTGAACTTAATTTTACAATAGAAATTGGAAAAAAGTTGAATTCTGGACCAAAAAAGGTGTTCGGTTTAGAGAGAATTTCGGTATATTGAGGGTCCGGTATAGAGGGGTTTTACTGTACTCATACAAAGGGACCTCGCGGGATCCTTCACAGGACGCGGGATTGGCCTTATTTTATAGGCGGAATTTGGGAATTTGCTGGCGGGATTGCGATTTTGCAGATTTTTAGGACCGGGAACTTAGTATTGTAGCTCGGGATACGAGATATAAGTCATTTTGTGCTGATCCTCTTAAAAAACTTGTCATATGTTTTTTCAGTCGAAAAGTTCTTCAAATATCAGACGGTATAGGAACAGCAGGAGAAGTCCGCTTTGAGCTGGCCATGTGTTTGCTACTTGCTTGGATCATTGTGTATTTCTGTGTTTGGAAGGGAATCAAATCCGCTGGAAAGGTACGCAATATAGCAATGACAGACTCGACGTTTTTACAAATCGCACAACTGCAGCTCATATCGTTCATAAATTTGCTTCGGTAAATCTTCCTAATTACCTTTAAGACTCTGTCTATATTCTGAACATTATTTTCCCCTATCCTCCTCCGTGTACATTACTGATAATTGATCGTAGTATCTGCTTGGCTGTGTTTATTTGAATGTCTATTTTACAATGAGTCTAATATTTTTTTCTATTCTAGGTAGTCTACTTCACAGCTGTCTTTCCCTACGTCGTGTTGATCATCTTGTTCTTTCGTGGCGTGACGTTACCTGGCGCAGGAAAAGGCGTCTTGTTTTACGTGAAGCCAGACTTTGAACTATTAAAGAAACCACAGGTAGACTGTCGCCATCAATTTTTAAAACTCATGAATAATTAATGAGTGACTTTCAAAGCAAATCAATGCACGTGACAAGTTCTATAAATACTGATATAGAATTATCCTGATTTGCATAATCTTAATATAAAATTAGGTAAACCTAATAGCGGAGCTCCGATTTAATGAAATGAATTATTCATTCAATCATTCATTCTTTCATTTGTTCATTCACTACGAATTATCAAATTCTTGATCAGTTTTTTTTTTTTTTTTTTTGCTGTGTTATTTTCTTTTCATGATCAAATAATGATATAATCAATTGAAATACACAAAGCTTTATGCATGCGACAACATTTTATTATACGCAAAAATGCGAAAAATATATTGTTATGCATGGTAAAAATAGCACTTGTCAATTAAAATTGATTGTCCAATGAGAAGTTAGAAAAGCACAAACATGGCTTCTTTGAGTTGTAAACAAATCCCCTCGCGCTTCTCGCTTTACGCTCTTTCACGTTTGAAAAAAAAAAATGTTATAACAATCAACAAAAATTTCACTTTTCTGGTGAAATGTGTAATGAATTACTTATTGGTAATCTAGCTATCTAAAACGGTTGTGAATTTTTAATTATCAAATGTGAATACTGCGTAACTCGCAAAAAAATAGCTAGTACAATCACGAATTCATACAAGCGTTTTATTTTCAATAACAAATCAAAGATAACAAGAATCAAAATTAAAAAAAAAAACACACACATGACGATGGATAAATATCTTACAAAAACTAGTAAATTTAATTATTGCAAAATGCTTTATGTGGATGGTAAAAAAAGAAATTCATTAAAGATCGTCAAAAAATGTAAACATACCGGTGACACGTTTCTTGTCCTGTACTGTCACTTTTCCACTGAACTTTTTGTCCTCAGTTCTGTTTACAATAAGCTTGTTCAGGTTTTTAGAATTTTTAAAGTGGCAATCTGATTACAATAAGCTTGTTCATGTTTTCAGAATTTTAAAAGTGAAAAAAAACATTTTCACCGCCTCTAAAAAGTTTACACAGTTCAACAGAACGGCCGGCGTAGTATGGCTAGCTCGAGTTGCTCGATCACACATTGTGCTAAATTTGCATTTCCATCCACTCCTGAACTGGCAGTTCTACTTTTATACATCGTGTATGAAAAGTTATTTTTTGTTTTGAATAATTGATAAATCTGCATTGATCCTAAAGCTCTCCGTGTTCTGAATTGCCCGTAAAAAATTGATGAATGAACAGAGTGAAGTCATCTTCGTGATCGCGTGTTCATTTTGCTTTTCACCTCTTTTGAATATAATGGCCGCAAATGCACGTTTTTTATGAAATTTTGGTCGCCGTCGATTTTACTTCTAAGAGTAGATTAGTCGATGAGTAATGATTGGAAAACGCCACGAAGAATCCACGAACCCAAAGAATACAGCCTTGTCTACCAGCATCTTGCAAACTCGCCAAATAAACTCTTCCAGAAATTATAACTTGTAAAATCTCCATCTCTCCATCTTTGAATGGCTTTTAAGCACCAAAGAAAATCTTAACAGCTCTACAGGACTTCACATCAATTTTGATTAGTTAAAAACATCGGCACGGGACTTGTCAGTGTAAATATTTTGAAGCTTTTCTTCGTTGAATCGTAGTTCTTTTTCTTTTTGCAAATTCGGCGTACGCGTCTTTGTTTTTCTTACTCAGTCAAAACTCTTTTAGCCGGCAGCTTAGCTTGACTATTTTTTGTTCTTTGTCCATTTTAGAAATATATTTGTAGAAAGTTTCAGTCAGTAAACTGTAAAAAATCGATTGTGAATTTTGATGTGTGGAGATCAGTAAATTTTGTCAAAGTTTTGGCGCCCACTAAAAATGGTCAGCGACCTCGCGCTTATGGGCACGGACGCCGGACGGAAGGACGTATTACGGTCGCGCGGGCTTCCTGTGTCTGTCGACGAAAACTCAGCTCGATGGTTTACCATATTTTCTTAATTATGGTGCTCCGCTTGCGCGGGCCTTCGGCCCGCGCGGAGCTCCGCTATAACTCTATTTTCTCCCGATAAAGTTGAAACATTCTCGAGTTTTTGATGGACAAATATGTACTTACGTTTGGAGTCTTAGAAGCAATGTACAAAATTCGAATTTGTGTTTTGTCGGCGCGGCTTCGCCTTATATCTATGCCGATAAGACACTCATTCTCATTTTATAAATACTACATCAAAAGCGTCAATCATTATCGTGATCGTCATAATCATCATAAATATCCCCACCATCATCACATACATCTACCATCATCAGTTTCATTAGTTCCATTATCATCCTCGATGTCACGAGAATCGTTATACATTTTTTTCATTTCATCATAAACTTGAATAAGCGACTTGTACGTTGACGTTTTTGACTACAAAAACACCATAATGCTTTGCCCACCCTGTTTTGTAACGCAATTAACAAATTGCTTCACCAATCAAAAGAGCTTTAGAATTTGAATATGAAAGTGAATTCGCAAAGAAGGCTGGTACTAGTAAGATCACGACGTAATGGAAATTGCCATGAAGTTGTTGTTGAAATATGTCATTTTCATAAACGTTCATTAGCTTTTCTGTTGTGTTTTAGGTGTGGGTGGACGCTGCGGGACAAATCTTCTTTTCTCTAAGTGTTGGCTTTGGTGGCTTAATAACTTACGGCAGCTATAACAAGTTCAGAAATAACTGTGTTAGGTTGGTATATGGTTCTTATCTATAGAACGCATGGACACAATCTAGCTTAGATGATAGTCCGGCTTCCGAAGACAAGCTTTTCTGGTCGGGTTTCCTTTGGAATTTGACCGAGAAAGACTAAGAAAAAATAGCCCTGAAGCAATGGCCCTGAAGCGAGATGAAGTGCGAAGAAGTTTTCCAAAATAGTTTGTACAATATGCAGTTTTTCCCTTCAATACAGAAATACAGGAACCATTGGTATAACTAGTATATAACAGCAATGTGAAAAGTATTCTGGTTGTGGGTAGAGCATCACCATACTTCAGGCTCATTTAATTCCTTGATTGTGCTTTTCCTGTTTATAGCCTCTTTATTGAGTTTTTCTTCTGGTTTTTGTTCTATAGGGACACCTTGATTGTGTCATTCATCAACTGTGGGACGAGTCTGTTCAGCGGTTTTGTTATATTCTCTGTCATGGGTTTCATGGCGCATGAGCTGGGACTGAGCGTCGATGAGGTGGTTAGTTCGGGAGGTATGTTGTCATGCAAATATCAAATAATGGAAATCATTTTTGTATCAGTAAATTAATTGATCTGTTCTGCAAGGGAGGATTCAGAGGAGGGGACAGGGCGGTCGATGCCCCCCTTTTTTTGAAAAAAAAAACCTTCCTATATTCAAAACTAGAAATTATTTAAACATAGTTGGTATTTAATATTTCGGTTATATCCGTCAGGGACCGGTTGCACAAAGCCTGAATAGCGCTATCCACCGGATAAATCGCTATCCACCGGATAAATTCTAAAGAAATCCTTTGGAGTGGATAACTTTATCCAGTGGATAACTTTATTCAGGTTTCGTGCAACCGGTCCCAGACCAGTAAGATTTATTTGCTCCGGTTTTTTTTGCTTTTATTGGTTCATTTCTTCAAGTTGATGTTTTGCCTTAACTAAGTTTTTACTAAATATATTTTTTGTCAGATATCATTTACATTTTGTGTAAAATCATGTTAAAAAACATTTGGATGTGACTCTGAATTAAACTTTGGAATATTGCCAGATGTGAAATAACATTTGGAAGAAATCAAAATGAGAATGATTGTATTAAGTGAACGTTTTCGACTCTATAAGTCATCATCAAAATGAAAATTGAATACAAAAATACAACTTCTAGGATTTGGTAAAATTAGCATGAGCCAAAATTCAAGTAACACCCTTTGGGAATAGTGGCGGTGATGGTGACTGCTACATATATACTATACTATTAATATATCATACCTTTATGGAGCATACATTTTATTTGTTCTAGCCGGTCTTGCTTTCATTGCGTACCCGGAAGGCATCAAGAAAATGCCTGGAGCTCCTTTCTGGGCTTTTATCTTTTTCTTCATGTTGTTCAACCTTGGTTTGGACAGTCAGTTCGTGGGTGTCGAGACGGTGACAACAGTGCTGGCTGATTCGTACAAAGGCTGTAGACGATACAAGGCGCATATCACATTGCTATTCTGCCTAGTGTGTTACGTCATTGGCATTAGTAATGTTACCGAGGTACGTTGGTCATAATATGAGTTAAAAGAACTTGAATTGAATGGTGCAATACCCCACACACTTATTAGTAAATAAGCAATATTACCCAGGTAGGTTGGTCATAATATGAGTTAAAAGAGCTTGAATTGAATGGTACTAAAATATACTCTTGCAAGACCCCACACACTTATCATTAAATAAATAATATTACCCAGGCAAGCTATTATGATAAGAGTATACAAACCTTGAATTGATTGGCACTAAAATATACTCTTGCAAGACCCCACACACTTATTATTGAATAATAATATTACCCAGGCAAGTTGGTTATGATATGAGTAAAGACAATTATAATTGATGGTACTAATAAATATCCTTGCAGTACCCCACACACTTATTATCAATTAAGCCATTGGCGCAAAGGCAAAAAGCCATGCATGATTTTTTTAGACTCATCCTTTTTTAAGGGCCATTTTAAATAGATTGATGTAAATTCTTATTTGTCTTTGTGAAACACTTGGTGACCAACTCATTTTTGTACTCCACCCTCTCTTCACCCTCCTCCCCCTCCTCCCCCTCCTCTCCCCATCCCCTTCCCGATAATTAATGACTTATCCCTTATTGTACATTTCAGGGCGGCATGTACGTCTTTCAAATGTTTGATTATCAGGCTGGAGGAATATCTCTGATTCTCGTGGCTTTCTTGGAAGTTATAGGAATAGGATGGTTCTATGGTACGTTTTGTTATATATACAATATATGAGCGGGGATCTGTATGAGGATTTAAGCGAGATGTAGCAGTATTTACAGATATGGTGCCTTCACGGTAGTGATCTTGCATTGTTTCCGTATTGTTCTAGATTATACATTAATAATGAACTTGATCAAACCAGGGATGATCGATCTGCGGGATACCTTTTTCAAATTAAATTGAGTCTTTTCATTAATAATAGTAATAAGCTACTTATAGGGCACATTTTCAAATCTCAATGCGCCTTACAAGATAATAGGAAAAAATGAAAATTAAAAAAAAAAATAAATAAATAAATAAAAATGGGAGGGATTTGTTCAGAGTTTTTAATTTGATCTGGAAGTATATGTTCCATAGTTTACACGGCTGCAGCACTAAATGAACTGAAGATTCTTGATTTGTTCACATAAACAGTCAGTGTTACGTTAAGAAAAAGTGCGCAATGCCGGCTTCCTGGGAGACCGGCTTCAAGCCGGAAGGAACTACCGACGTTGAATATAGTTACCTTTCCTAATATCTAGGACACCGCATTTCATGTGAGCAGGGCTTATTAGACACTCCTTTTTTGTTCAGGCGTTGAGAGGTTTAGTAGGAATATTGAGGCAATGGTTGGGTATAAACCAAGCGTCTACTACCTCATCTGTTGGAAGTACGTTTCTCCACTGATTATCTTGGTGAGTTGACTACAAAATGATTTATAGTTATAATATTATTGTATATTTACATCTATCTGTCAGTCATTCAGCCAGCCAGCCAGCATTCTTTTTTCCCGATGACTAAAAGATTATTTAAACCCAGACCCTAGCTAACAAATGCTAACAAAGCTAACATCTTCATTGGTTTTATTAATATATATTATTTTGTATTTTTCATGCAGATTATTTTCATTTGGAACTGCATCAGTTGGGAAGGGATCAGCTATGGAGACCATCAGTTCCCGCCCTGGGCTGAGTTCATGGGCTGGCTACTGTGTATAGTGTCTCTAATATTCGTACCTATCTTTGCTGGCTATAAAATGTACACATATGAGGGAACCTTTGGAGAGGTACGTAATGCTTCAAGACGATCACGCTTTAATTCATGTTTCATCTATAGACATGTGCATTAGTTTATGTGCTGTTTAATAAACTAGCAGGAGTGCGATCTGCAAGTTTATTAGAATGCTTCAAAAACACCAAAAATTTCAAATAAAATGGTGAAAAATACAGTAAGCAAAGATATCTATCAAACTGACTGGTGGCCCTTCTGATAATGTGCAGAATTTCTGATGTGTCGAATATGCTACATTGACTCTGGTCCTTGAGAGTTAAAGGGGAAGCAGCTTTCTAAACAGCACGGGTTCAATTCCTTGGACCATTGTGGTCACATGATTGAACAGTGGCTACTTCGTACCATGTAATCTCTTTAGTATTCGATAAAGACACGTGTCATATTGCGGACGCCTACTTACGTCCCTTTTCACGCAGCACTGACATACATCAGTAGTTTCTACATCACTCATATGTTGTAATTTTGCTCGATATTTTTTCTTACAGCGATTTAAGCGCTTACTTTATCCTGACGAAGACTACATCGCAGCCATCCATAAGAAATACAATGTGGATGAGAAGTAAGATCCAACAATCTGCTTGTGATAAAATGTTTTTCATAGAACGTGTAATCTTATGCAAGTGACTACTGAGGTCTAAAATGCTAATGAACAAGAACAAGATTTATGAGATAAGAGAGCTTATCCCCGGACCCAAACAGGGGCTCTACTCGCCGTGCTATTTTTTAGAAACTTGTTACCAATATCCGCACTTTTGTCTTGAGATGTTTTGACGATGCGATCGCGCCTCCTGCAATCTGACCAATAACGTTCCGTCCCAGAAATAACTTCAGTTTAAAAATAGAATGAAAAGATCCCCTGATGAATGTCAAGCTCAATACGGGGGATAATCTCTCTTATCTCATACTCTCTCGGCAAGAAAGATACATTCATGGTCTGGATGGGGATCGATCTCACAACCTCTAACAACGCTCTACACACCATAATTGTAATGCCTTTAAAAAATCTAAGAAAAATACCAGCCGTCCTTTAAGAAAGGTGTGGTCGAGCAAGTTTTTAGTCCTAAAAGATACCAATCAGAAATTCAAATATTGTTGACAATCACCCCTCCCCCATTGACAATGTTGTTTGGTCTAGAAATTCATCTGAGGACACAACACTGAGTGTGGGAGGGAGGTCAGATGTTTCAAAGATGCAAACGAATATTAGAAAAAATATCTAATAAAAAAGAATAAAGGTTTGCACGCGCACAGTCTCGAGACTTGTTGCTCAAGATTGTAGCCATTAAAGCCGGTACACATTAGGCGGCAATTCGTAGCGAATTGTCCCGGCCGCTACAGGTCGCCTCAGTTTGCACTGGTTCAACATTTGTCGCCTAGACATCTCTCCGGCCCGAGGTGGATATATTGGATTTCATGCGGCAAGTAGCAGCGACAAAATTCTGTCAGGGCGACAACAATTTCCGCCAAAAATACTTAGTACACACGGGGGGAAATTGTCGCTGCGACCTGTCGTGAGGACAAGTCGCTGCAACCTGTCCCCTAGTGTGTACTGACCTTTATGCAAATGAATAGTTTCTGGGGTTCTGTGTTCTAAAAATAGAATTATAAGCGATGTTTGGAATCCCAATACCGTCATTTCCTTCCCTTATCGTATATATGCTCACTTGTTTATGACTAACATCATATTTTTTGGTGCTTTTCAGAATAACCATCGAGTAGTTCTCCGAAAAAAACTCAAGAGACACTCGAATCAATCTCGTAGCCAGAGCCCGCGTTTTCTTGTGACCTGCGTCAAAGAACGAGGGCTCTGGCATAATTCGACACTGGAAGCCACGTTTTATGGTGTCTGGATGTAGTTTCCCGGGGTAGTTTCGTCGTCTTCAAAATGAAGTCCGAAGTGATATTGACGTTTCATAACGCAATTGAAAACGCTATCAAAGTACTAATGTGTTCACAAACAAGCCCAAAAGAACTACAACCGTGAAACATGGCTTTCGGTATAGAATTATGCCAGACCTCGTTCTTTGCCGCAGGCAACAAGAAAACGTGGGCTCTGTGTTCGAGATCGCACTCGAATGAAAATCAGTCAACACGTAATAAACTTTATCTATAAAATCTTAATGCTACAAAGTGCTCATATCAGTTCGATAGAATTTTAAACAATCTTATTTTATCGAACAAAAATCTGATCTAGTATCACAATTTTAATAAACTTCAACTTAGTTGTAAACTTTATTGATGGTGGCGTGGGGGACCCTGGGATACCGTAATACCGCCTAAAAAAGATACAGATTTCAAGGTTTTGAAAAACGATGAACTAAACACAGATAAGTTTGTATTTTGAACATTTCAATATAATTTCGAACGAAAGAGATAAACCAAACCATTCTACAGCTTAGGCTGCCTGTGTAAAGTGTAGCCAGCCTAAAGCGCCGGTGAAATATTCAGTGACTGATCACGTCAGAATATTGTCCACCAACTGAACATTGACCTTTTGCCTTGTTCAGTACTATTATGTTCGGTGGAATGAAGAGTGAGTAACGTTCAGAAAGCGGGTATTTGTTCAATCGGACAATGAACATCTCACTGGGGCTTATAAAGTTGTGCATTTGACTATCATAAATAATCAACGTATAGTCTTAAAATCAGAACAAAATCAGAAACTCACAATGGAATACTGAAACGTATAGCGAATGTAAATTGCTTTAGTTTCATGCTCCGGAATATTTGATTTTTTCGTCGAAAAGCATTTGTTAAATATAATCATCTTTTATGATTCCAAAACCTCATAAACGACACATAGCAACATGCAAAAAGAATATTCTCTTCTAAAAACTTCGCAAATGCTGGATTTACAGCATCAAGCGGCCATCTTGAATCTACAATCATGGACAAAATGATATGGGACAAAACACGAAACATTACCATCTATTGTTATTAGTACAACAAGCGGCCCCTCCCCTCCCTATCTGGTCATCACCCCTCGTCAACTCCCTCCCCAAGCAATGCTGACGTTCCGTGGTGGCTCTGGAAGCATCCTAAAGCAAGTTCAAACTCAACATGTCCCATATTTTTTGTCTAGGATTGTAGTTTTGAGTTTCAAATATTGACCAAATATGGTGTTAAAATTATGTTAATTATTCTGAATATTTCTGAGCACGGTGTCGTGTTACACCTTTCAATATCCTGATGAGTTTCTCTTGTAATCGAACGTTACATATACTGATCCAGCTTATTAGGCTAGTTTTGAAAATAAATTGAATGCCAAACTAGAGGAGGTACGAGTAGGCATCCGTTCGCTGAAACTGAATTTATCATATTCTGTTTAACTCTAGAATTAAAAGCTTGAGGAACCACTTTAAATCGGATATTGTATTTACGTCTTTGCGATTTTGCAAACAAACTCAGCTCATTTTAATAGGTCCTATAGAAGGGAAAAGGGATGTAATAGAAATAAGCCCAGCAACAGCGTTGCCTTCTCTTACCTTATAGTTGTTTAACTTTTAACAATATCAAGCTTTATTTGTAGCGAACCATTTTCATTGAAGTGCGACCCTCGAAGCTAAACGTTTTGTCGAGAATCTGGCATTTTGGTAAACATCAATAAAAAAGCCGACAAAGTGTTAACTGTGAAATAAACGCGACAGTCTGTCTCACACTTTATCGGCTTTTTGATTGACGTCCACCAAAATGCCAGGTTGTAGACGAGGGTTTTGGCTTCAAAGGTGGCACTTCAACCGAAATTGTTGTAAAGGAGCCGTCTCATCCCCCAGCATGCAATGCGGTCTGAGGTTATTGTCTACATAAAATATAACGTCAGTTAAATAGACAAACAATAAATAAACTATAATGAAGTATTCCAAAATTGAAAGTGATGCGGGATGTTCCAGACTTCGAATACGTTATTCAGTAATTTTCCCTAAATCTAATTTCAACGTCGTCCAAAATGGCGTCCGTCGACTGGATGATTTTACGTAACGTATCGTAGCGTGACGTATCGTATGGTATTGCTTGGTATCGTATCGTATCGAAGCGTATCGTATGGTATCATGTCGTATGGTAATACTTGGTATCGTATCCTATCGTAGCGTGACGTATCGTATGGTATCATGTCATATGATATTGCTTGGTATCGTATCGTACTGCTAATACATCCTTGTGCTGTGTTGACTAATTAAACTGCCTAATTGATCATGTTTTGATCGACTTGTTTAATTAGTTCCCTGATTTTTTTCTTAATGTATGGAGCACTGTTCCTTCCGCGCGGACTTTCTTTCCAACACTCTTGCATGATCTTTGCCAACCTTGACAGTGCCTATAAATAAAAGTTGAACCAAATTAAAGGGATTAAATAATTCTGACATCATTTAGGAGATGTATAAATCAGTGACGTGGGCTCGGTTGTTCAAAGCTCGATTAGTACTAATCTAGGGTTAATTATATACGTTGTCTTAGGAGTTAACCCAGGATAAAAACTAATTGAATGTACTTCCAAAACATCTGCTGAAAGCTTTTTGTGTGATTTGCTCACAATCAAGATAAAATTAAAACGCAAATACGTCATGTAAGGTTTGTCATACACGACCAGCACAAATTGTTTGTAAATAAATAGACGCAATTCTGTTTACTTGTTTAGAGTTTGTACCTTTAGCACGGGCTTTGAACGATGGATTTTCACTTTGGGCTTACCCTGTGATTATTTAGTATTTAGCATGACGATTTTTTAGGATAGGGCTTCCTGTGTCGATGCGGTCATTTTATTTCAGGATCAGCAGATTTCTTCGTTCGATACCATTCGGTCACAACAAGTTATGAAATGGGATTGTTAACCAGCTAAATATTGTCGTATTTAAGAATAAAAACACGCAAATTAAATGTAAGTATAAGGTGATTTATGTAGTGTTTTTTAGCATTCAATAAGAGTATTTTGGTTGTTATTAAACATTTTTCACGACTCTAAGCAAGGAGAATCCTAAAGCCCGTGCCTTCAGTTTGTACCGTCAGTAGGTGCCAATTTGCAACGACCATCACCACCTTCTTTATGAAGGCCGCCACACACGGTGTAAGGGGTACCAGCCGATCGTGCGCTCCACTAAATATTGGCGGATATTTGTTGACGGTACGTTCTCACTCTATACAGTAAAAACCCGCGTATAAGAACCTATGAAATTTTCATTTTAAGCACCCTTCACATAAGAACCATTTCATCCTGAAATTTTAAAGTAGTTTCTTTAAAATTTCCAAAATAATTCGATTCACTTCATTTTTTTTCTTGCAAATGAAATATAGTATTCTGGGTGTTATACTGTACATATGAAGCATATGGTTTTATGTTATAAATCTTTGAATCTTTACTTCACCATATAAATCTGGACTTTTTAAGTACACTGAAGAACCTTGACAGTCTGATCTTGTGTTAAACACCATTTCTATAAGAACCTTTTCAGGCTGACTTGGAAAAATCAATGTTCTTATACGCGAGTTTTTACTGGATGTGCTTTATTAGCATAAATACAAAAACAAATTGTTCTGATGGACCTGACTGTAATTCTGACTTTCATGATAATAAGGAAATGAGAGAAAAGATTTTGCTATGGCGATCTTACAGCCAAACTATACCCGAATCGTGAACACATAGTGATCGTTGCTGATTTTAGTATCGAACTTTGATCGATATCTGAAATATTCGAATCAAGAAGTTGCCGATTGAGGCAGAAGAAGCTTTGGACATCTAAAACGCAAATCGCAATCCGTTTTTTTTTTCAGAGTTTATAAAATATGATTATTTTGGACTTTTTTTTAATGCATTATTTTGAATTTCGAAGACTTGATTTCAAATTTGAATATTGAAATCGAAGAAAGAAAGCAAGTTTAATTTCGATTAATGAAATCATTAATGATCTCTGTTTGTTCAAGATGCAGGTAGTTTGACAGTAATGGCAATGTTGATAATGAATCTAGTATTCAGGATGATGGAGTCATTTTTGTATGAGTAAGAAACAGTACTGTATCGTAGCTGTAGTTTCTAGGAAAGCATTTGAATTTTATAAAGAAGTGGTGGCCTAGTGGTTAAGGCATCGGACTTCGAGTCCACTGGCCAGGGTTCCATTCCCAGAGCGGGCGATCACACTGTGTCCTTAGACAAGATACTTTGCTCTCTCAGTGCCTCTCTCCGCTCAGGTACGGTGTATAAATGAGTACCGACATTTACTGAGGGTAGATATAGTCAGAGTATATATATATCTTCCACTCCCTGGTAGACCAGCAATGGTTTCCAGATGTTGAAGGGAATTTGGACGTTAAACATAGACATTTACTTTTTATTACTTTTATCGTAGCGCGCGGTATCATGACCGTACTGCTTCTCACTCATTTGAAAACGACTCTAGTGATAATAACGGCAATTAAGGATGTTGATGATAAATATTTTAATAACCTTATCTTTCGTCCAACGTTCTGGTATCGGCGGTCTAAACTTCTCTACACAAACAACCTGTCTTACGTCCTCTACATCTGGGCAGCGTGACAATCTCTCATAGTATGGGAACTCATATGGCTCTGTCACATCATCGTCTGTCACACAACGTCGCGTGACCTCCCAGAAAATCAATGCAACTGCGTAGATATCGGCCATCTGGTACTCAAAGAAGTTATGGGGCTTGGGTTTCTCCGCAAGAAAGTCAGGGGAAAGATAACGAGCTGTACCAACATTTGCAGTGTCGGGAGAGTCAGGCTCATTTTTGCGGATTGCGTGACCAAGATCACAGATGCAGCACGTGACACCTGGAAAATTGACGAAAAAAAGCGATTAATTGGTGACTTTGGTCGTTGTAAATGTGTTCTTTGAACCTTAGATTGTGAAAAAAACCCAAACGATCCCTTGCCTGTTATACCTGATACTAAGCCTGTGATCCCTTATACTAAGCCTGTGATCCCTGATCCTAAGCCTCTAATCCCTGATCCTTAGCATGTAATCCCTAATCCTAAGTCTGTGATCCCTGATCCTAAGTCTATGATCCCTAATCCTAAGCCTGTGATCCCTGATCCTAAGTCTGTGATCCCTGATCCTAGGTCTATGATCCCTAATCCTAAGCCTGTGATCCCTGATCCTAAGTCTGTGATCCCTGATCCTAGGTCTATGATCCCTAATCCTAAGCCTGTGATCCCTGATCCTAAGTCTGTGATCCCTGATCCTAAGTCTATGATCCCTAATCCTAAGCCTGTGATCTCTGATACTAAGCCTGTGATCCCTGATCCTAAGCCTGTGATCCCTGATACTAAGCCTGTGATCCCTGATACTAAACCTGTGATCCCTGATCCTTAGCATGTGATCCCTGATACTAAGCCTGTGATCCCTGATACTAAGCCTATGATCCCTGATACTAAGCATGTGATCCCTGATACTAAGCCTGTGATCCCTGATACTAAGCCTGTGATCCCTGATCCTTAGCATGTGATCCCTGATACTAAGCCTGTGATCCCTGATACTAAGCCTGTGATCCCTGATACTAAGCCTGTGATCCCTGATACTAAGCCTGTGATCCCTGATCCTTAGCATGTGATCCCTAATCCATCTAGTCCATCAGTTGTGGACCCTGATCCTATTAAAATCCTTCTTATCAAGCCTATAGTCCCGGAAAATGGATATCAAAAATGTGATCTAAAATGTGATCAGCCCCTTATCCCTACATGCCTGACCCAAAATGTAAAGTGCCTATGACAGCACGCTGTTTGCTTTAGATTATTGCTAATTATTAATACACTATCAATAATGCCATAGGTACTTTAAAATCTTTTTAAAATCAGATTGTGATCCGGCCCTTATCTAAAGCCTTATTGAGATTATCTAATAATATCTCCCCACCATCCGCTTTCACAAGGATGTTCTTGCTTTTTAGATCTCTGTGAGCAATTGAAGTTTTCCCTTGAAATGTCATGGCGTCTGTGTGAAGGTAACCCAGTCCATTGACGATAGAGAGTGTCATCTTGAGAAGACTGGGGATAGTCAGTGTTTTATCGTTCAACCAGTCACAAAGTGCTCCGTTTTCGTAATAGTCTAGCATGATATATAATTGCGTTTCAAATCCAGTATCTCTAACGTCTGATCCGATGAATCCTGTAATAGAAAAATCCATGTCAGAACATAGTAAAGAATTGTTGGGTTTCGTGCGGGAGCTCAATGTTTTTTAGCATCCTACTCCCACAATGCATTTAGACCATTTACAAGTTGGCGGCCTGTTCAGTAGTGTTTTCACTACAACTCCTGTAAGTATTGGACGATTTAATGCTTTAAAATCCAGACTGAGACACCAGAAAAAAGTTCAAACGTTCTTCAAAATAAGGTAACTAAGCTATTCCATGTATGGATATGAATTGCGAAGGCCAACTTTTCTAAGGTAAGTCTCAAATGTTCTACAATTCCTATTGGTGGTTTGCTTTGCTTTGGGAATCAAAGCTCAAAGATTGCAGTCTTAATCCTGGCCAATTGTCCATCAATGTGTGAATTCCTCACATTACCACAGACTGTAGTCAAATTCTAAAGAAGAATTACATGCTGTCGAGGCTGAGGTTGCCGTACAGCATTTGCGGAAAGGTCTATAGATGTACTCCGACCTCGATTCAAAATGGCCATATAAAATACTACGAATCAAATATCTTCATGTTTCGAATTCTCTCGGATTTTTTATTTAGTTAGTACACACGAGGGAGCTTTGCTCCGGGAGCTTGTTGCGGGAGAGTGCTGTAGGAGCAAGCTCCCTCGTGTGTACCGGCCTTAATTTGTTGTACAGCATCGGCGGAAAAGTCTTTTATCGGCCAAATCTGGTGTGCTTCTCTGAAAGTACCATCCCACCCCAGCCTAGCCTACTTGTAACAACACGACAATCACACTTACTTAATATATTTTCATGGTTGACGAACTGGTAAAGCTCGATTTCTCTTGCCCATGCTTTTTTATTCATTTGGGTACAAATCTTCACGGCAATATCTTCTTTTCTCCATTCGGCTTTATATACTTCGCCATATCGTCCACTTCCGAGGAGTTCTTTTAGATCGATGCCTTGAGATATAGAGGTTTGGAAAGCAGCTGCCATTTGAGATGTCGTTTGATCTAAAACAAATCAACTTGATTAAAATGATTATAACCCTTTGAATGAAATTTATGTAGTTAATTCTACTCACTGTCAGCTTTCGAATGAGGTATATCTTAAGGGTATCCGATAAAATACGACCAAGTTATTCGATGCGAAAATTAGCAATTTTTTTGTATTTTTACATGGACTTTCAGGCAGGTACCTAACATGCGCATTGTGCGATATCCTATTTACTTTTCTTCCGGTTTTCATATATTTGTCACTATTTAAGCATTAGAAGATGATTTCCGTGTTTCTATACTCTGTTAGAAACACGCGGGATTGTTGGGAGAAAACGAGAAAAGGTTTTGAATCACGAGCTGAAAGCGATGCTCTTATAGAAACATGGTTTTTTGGACGTTTTAGCCAATCAGAGCACGCGTTATATAATAGTTATTTTATAATTAGTTTTAAAGAGCACTGATCAAACAAAAGAAAACAATAGAATTAGCATAAAATAGCACTATTTAGTGGTATCTCATATGATGTTGCACAATTTTAGTGTGTGCACTCTAGCTAAACCTAGCTGCCTTTATAGATGGATCAATAGATTGCCTTAGTTCACGACTTACCAGGACCGATTTCAACATCACTGTCTTTTACTGTAGTTTCATCTTGACAAAGTCGTCTACAAGCTACGCAGATAGCTAACATGACAGCCAGAACAAGAGCAGTAATCATAATAATCACTTGATGTTTGGGTACAGGAGGACGGTATGTAGTTGGTACTGAAATATTATAGCAATGTCATATGTCAACAAGGACCTTAAGCATGAGAACGAGAGAGACCACGACGACGAGTTTGGACTTCATTTTTGCTAAAAAAATCATATGTAATGAGTCATATTTTGTCAAAAAGTGTTCAATGTTGACACAGCTACTGAAAATAAATAATAAAACCCTATCTCTTGGGAGCTGAAATCCATTGTTTTGTCCTCCAGGTTGAGCTGCATTCCAATGAACTGCAAGGGATCAGCGCACGGTTATTTTGGGATCAGCAATCAGAAGTTATTTTGCAATATGGGATCAGGTTTTCAGCTTTAAAATGGGTCATGAAAATTGGTTCAAAAGTAAATAATGTACAATTAGGGATGAAAGTTATTGGATGGACCAGACAATGTTTCAAAATTGAAATAAAATTTGGGATCAAGGATCAACATTTTTTGTCATAAAAATGGGATCAAGTAACTGATATTGTCAAATCAGAGATGAAATGAATTTGGTGATAAAAAATTGGGTGGATCAGACCATTGAAACAAAATCTGTAACAGATTGAGATCAGGGATCAATGTTTTCATAACAAGAATGATTCAAAAGTAAACATTGTTGAAGATATGAGATCGACGTAATTGAATGGATCAGACTGGATAAACTCTGAAGACATTGGAATAAAAATAAATAAATAAATAAACAAACAAACAAACAAACAAACAAACAAACAAACAAACAAACAAACAAACAAACAAACAAACAAACAAACAAACAAACAAACAAACAAACAAACAAACAAACAAACAAACAAACAAACAAACAAACAAACAAACAAACAAATAAATAAATAAATAAATAAATAAATACATAAAGAAAAAATAAATGAATGAATGAATGAATGAATGAATGAATGAATGAATGAATGAATGAATGAATGAATGAATGAATAAAAAAAGGTATGGATAAATGATCAAAATTGATTTTATCAGAGCATTATCACCATATTTTGGTGTGTTGATTTAGAAGTGATCGATTGATATTTGAAGCAAGGCATTCTACATTCTCTAATAAACACAGACAAATCTATTTGGTTCTTTAGATTTCCATAATTGTTTAAGATGTAAGAATGTAACACTTTATCAAGTACATGCAGCTATACCCACAACAATTATACAAACGCTAAACTAGGTAGATAGCAAATATAATTTTTGTATTAGAAAATTGGTGTATAAAATTTTGTGTTGGTTACTGTATGGGGTAAAAATCATCTGCCACGCCCATCTGGATAATACCTTTGCACCTTTAAGTACCATTTTCAAAATTCACAACAGTCATAAATCCCCACCATCTTGTATAAAGTGACAATCTTCTCAGCTCTAATTTATAGCATTCTTACCCCATAATATAATACTGAAATAATTGTTGATTATTGTGGCTCCCTCACTAATCGTAAACAGGTAAAATACTAAAGAAAGTATTATCTTTTCTTCATCAACATACCTTGACTATGCTTGGACTTCACAGTTGATATTATTCCCATTTCAACTCCTTCTGTTGTCGAGGTTGATAACATTTCTGGTGTATTACACATATCGCTATAGCAACAGGTGTCAAAAACACCAGCATCTCTTCCATAACCCTCTCTGTCACATATGATGAAATCATCAGGTGAATCAAGGCAGTAGCCGGTGATTTCCTGAGGATAAAAGAGATCTACTCTTTTGAGACAAGCACCATGATATCTTTGGCTGACATTGCATGTAAAGTTAGACTTAACACAGTCAGAGCAGAAACACTTGAGAGATGAGGACAACGTGTCGAAGAGACCTGCAAATTAGTTGAGTAAATAAAAAAAATGAATGAATGAAAGAATGAATCTATAAATAAATGAATAAGTGAATGAGTGAATGAAGGAGCAAATGAATGAATCAAGCAATGAATAAAAAAGGGAGCAAAATTGAATGAATAAATGAATGAATTAAAAAAGTGAATGAGTGAATTTAAATGAAGGAAGTAATGAATCAAACAATCATTTTCAATCAATCAATCAATGAATAAATAAATCAATGAGTGAATGAATGAATGAATGAATGAATGAATGAATGAATGAATGAATGAATGAATGAATGAATGAATGAATGAATGAATGAATGAATGAATGAATGAATGAATGAATGAATGAATGAATGAATGAATGAATGAATGAATGAATGAATGAATGAATGAATGAATGAATGAATGAATGAATGAATGAATGAATGAATGAATGAATGAATGAATGAATGAATGAATGAATGAATGAATGAATGAATGAATGAATGAATGAATGAATGAATGAATGAATGAATGAATGAATGAATGAATGAATGAATGAATGAATGAATGAATGAATGAATGAATGAATGAATGAATGAATGAATGAATGAATGAATGAATGCATGAGTGAATAAATGAATAAAGAAGGAATGAATGAATTAATGAATTAATTAATTAATATGAATCCATGAAAGAATAAACAAAAGAACAAGCAAAGGATTGAATGAATAACTGAACACTTCATATATAGACCAATGACTAAATGAAAACAAAAAACAATACAAACATTCCACGAACTCACTTATAAATAAATGGTTAAATGGAAATGAAAACGAAGAAACACAAATGCATCGCTATGCATATCTGAGTGTCTAACAGGTATTTCCAGAAGAAAATATGCTACATCGAGCCAAGTGTGATAATTTTATATGCACTCAAATGTATTTAGATATTATGTTTAAAATAAAATCAGATTCGAGAAACTCACCGTTTCAACATCTTTCGATGTCATTATTAAATCATTCGATACCATTGTGACTTTCATAAAAGAATGTTCAGATTTATTTTATTTAATACTTTTTGTACGTAAGATTAGCTATTAAACTGAGAAAAGCCTGCAAACGTCAATAGGCTAGTCACAAATTTTATTTTTTGTACGCTATTTTATTTTATTTTTGTACATGTTCTTGCCACCTTTGTAAGAGTCAAAGCGACGGAAAACAGAGGAAAAAAATAAATCGAGGATTATCTGAACCAAATAATAATAATAATAATAATAATAATAAAAAAACACACACACTCAAGCTAGGATAAAATCAAAGTTGAATTTCGTTACGTGATAAAAAAAGTTTTAACTCACTTGACATGAATGCCATACGGCGTACAAAGTATAAAGTGTCGTATTTGAAAATATGTAATTTCGAAATGTACATAAACTTTCATCGATTTTTCACTCAAAACAGACTTACCTAAGACAAGGAGAGCCAAAGAAATCTTGAATATATACTTGGAAGACATTTGTGCTGTTTAAGTGGACTTTTTGTCGTTGTAGGTTAATATTAAGTTATATGTGAAATCACATCTCCAACAAGTTGACAGCATTTCGATTTTGTTCATTCATTGCGGCACCTTTGTAGTGTGTCCTCTAGACAGAATGGCATGTGAAACACGCGAGAAATGTTGCAATGGGAAAAAGAGATGGAACAAATGAATGAAAATTAGTTTGAAAAATCGTCAATTTTTGAAATAAAAAAGAAAATGATGATTTTATGTAACAACGTTTAAACATTGATTTATTATTTATGTTCGTAAATCGATCATCTTTCATTCATTCATTCATTCACTCATTCCTTCCTTCCTTCCCTCCTTCCCTCCTTCCTTCCTTCCTTCCCTCCTTCCCTCCTTCCCTCCTTCCCTCCTTCCCTCCTTCCTTCCTTCCTTCCTTCCTTCCTTCCTTCCTTCCTTCCTTCCTTCCTTCCTTCCTTCCTTCCTTCCTTCCTTCCTTCCTTCCTTCCTTCCTTCCTTCCTTCCTTCCTTCCTTCATGCTATTCAATCATCTCTCAATTAATAAGTACAACTTTAAGCCTATATGCAAAGTAATCTCACCTTCAATGTGGGACGACTATTGTTCGCCTGGTTGCATGCAAGTGTGTATATTTGTCCCACATTGGTAACAGAACTACCTTGCATGTTGTTGATCAGCGGTATTAAATTTAAAAGACATACGTTTAACGAAGGACTTAATGCTTATTTTAGAGTTCTTCGAAAGAAATGGATTTCAGTAAGAAGTTTGAAATAACTGGGCCGAAAAATAGAATCAATGTTATTCATATTTAAAGAAAAATATCTCGTTCAATTTGATAAATGTTTCAATAATTTTCGATGAGATTTAGTAATACGACGGAGAATATAAAAGTACAAAATATCAGACCATGCCTCCAGACACATAGAGCTGAAGCGTCGCATGGCGGCTTTGCAGCACTTACGTATAGGCCGAAGATTTCGACAACGACCGCGCTATCCTTAATGGCAGACCGAGCTAACAAGGCTAACCCAGCGAACCAGGTCAGTGAGGGAGAAATAAGCCGGCCCCTAGACCATAGATGGCTAATTCCACGCCCCGCTTCACTGCGATCTACCAATCATGAATGTTTCAACTCCGCTTTAATACCTCTAAATGTTTTACAGCTAATCAATGTGGGAGGGAATGCTGTGTATTACGTAGTTGTTAAAAAAACACGCATGCGCAAACTCAACATCCAAGGCTACTCTACCTTCAATATGGGACAAGTACAGCTGCATGCAAGGTAATTTCATTGTCAATGATGCAATGTTATGTAGGTGCATATCGTTGTCCCACATTGATGGTAGTGTAACCTTGTATGAAAGTATGTATAGTTGTCCCACATTGTAGAGTAAACTTGATTGCGAGTGTATAGTTTTAACACATAATTGCAGGGTACCGTTGCATGCTAGTGTCTATAGTTGATAACAGAAACAATAAATAAATAAATAAATAAATAAATAAATAAATAAATAAATAAATAAATAAATAAATAAATAAATAAATAAATAAATAAATAAATAAATAAATAAATAAATAAATAAATAAATAAATAAATAAATAAATAAATAAATAAATAAATAAATAAATAAATAAATAAATAAATAAATAAATAAATAAATAAATAAATTAAATAAATAAATAAATAACGTGTATGTTCTGCATGAAAACAAGAAAATAAATGACACACAATTCTTTGATTAAATTTATTTTAAAATAACTACCTAATATATTTTCTTCTTACAATATCATTTAAATCTTTATCATCCCTGGAGCAAAAAAATATATTGACATAAATTTAACGACCTCCCCCTTTAGTTTTCGTTTTCATACCAACAGCATAAACAAAACGAAAAAACAATTATTTATTTATGTTTACTTCTCCGTGCCGACGTTTTTCCTATAGATATCTTTTACTTTTATCATAATTTTTTATTTGTACGACTCAGTTAATATTGTTTTTTTTTCTAAGAGATCAAAACATCATGGCTGTTTTATGCCTCTAAAATTCGAAAACAATAAACGGAAAAGAAAACAAAGAAACTGTTTTTTTATCATTTTTGTTTGATTTCCATTTTAGTGATATTGTATTTTGCGATTGTATAGAACGTGTGTTACACACGTTTGTTAAAAAAAATGGAAACTAGACATACGGACATATCAACGAACAAATATTGTAAATTTATTACATCAAGAGAGAATGAGATAAAAGAGCTTATCCCGGACCCCATCAGGGGATCTACTCGTAGTGCTATTTTTAGAAACATGCATCCATAGCTTAAATAGAACCTCATTATGTTTGGGTTTGTCAACGTTTGCAGGGAATTTGTTCAGGTGTTAAATATTTTCATACATTCATTTTTCTTATTTTCAAAAATAGTTATATTAGATATTATTTTTGTAATCTTCTTTGTTTTCTTTCTTAGTTTCCCTCTCCACTTTTATGATAAATTTTGCATGCAATGATTATCTTAATTACAAAGTCACTTTATCAATTTGGACATTTTCTCTTGGCGATTTCCTGAAAATAAAGATAGAAAGATAGAACATGAGAGAAAACAACAAACAAACAAAAGAAAACAACAACAAAAACAACAACAAACAAACCGAGCAAACAAACAGATGAAAAACAGACAAAGAAACCAACATAAACACGCACGCACGCACACAAAAGAACAGAACCAACAAACAAGGTACCAAAACAACAACAACAACAACAACAAACTGCAAACTGCAAATAAAATAAATAAATAAATTACCTCTCCAGTTAGTACTGTCAGCCCGTGATAAGCCTAACAAGAAACATGAATGCGAGTGCATGAACAAGAACAACGTATGCAGCGAAGGCTGTTCTACTAAGACCACGAGGCTTGAGACTGCAAGGAATTCAAATTTTGAAGTTAGTCGTATAAAAACCTGTCGGTAACATTACCAGCCTCGTGTACAGTAGTGTAGTGTAGTGTAGTGTAGTGTAGTGTAGTGTAGTGTAGTGTAGTGTAGTGTAGTGTAGTGTAGTGTAGTGTAGTGTAGTGCAGTGCAGTGTAGTGGTAGTGTAGTCTGTAGTGTAGTGTAGTGTAGTGTAGTGTAGTGTAGTGTAGTGTAGTGTAGTGTAGTGCAGTGTAGTGGTAGTGTAGTCTGTAGTGTAGTGTAGTGTAGTGTAGTGTAGTGTAGTGTAGTGTAGTGTAGTGTAGTGCAGTGCAGTTCAGTGCAGTGCAGTGCAGTGCAGTGTAGTGGTAGTGTAGTCTGTAGTGTAGTGTAGTGTAGTGTAGTGTAGTGTAGTGTAGTGTAGTGTAGTGTAGTGTAGTGTAGTGTAGTGTAGTGTAGTGTATTGTGGTGTGGTGTGGTGTGGTGCGGTAGGGTGTGGTGTGGTGTGGTGTAGTGTGTTCATGTGGTGAAACTATTACCTTCTCCGGTAAAGTCTTCTCAAATATGACATTGACGACTTGGCTGTACGACCTGAAAATCAGAAGTTTTTAATAAATACATATGACAGAATACAGTGTTTGTTTAGAAAATGTGACAATTTCAATGCACTTTGCTATTACAGTTTATCAAAGGAGTACAAGGCAAGAGAGAATCGCTAGTAGCCTACTTGAAAAACATTGTCTAGTAAACGGATTTTTTCCCCTCCAATTCTCAATTATTGGCTGAATTGAACTGAAATTTGACATTTTGACAATTGAATTTTGCTATTTTCGTCACAAAGATACTTGTTTGGGTCACCTCTTAATATTCGCCACTATTAACGAACAGTTTTATTCCAACCCAACAGAGCTGCTGCACGACTTATCCGCTGGATAGCGACATCAGGGGTTCGTAGAAAAGGCCCCAGTAAAACAATAGTAATAACAAACATTTACTCTAGCGCTTATTTGACGATAATACCCATCTTCACCGTCAGTAATTGATACATAGTAAAAAGAGTCGTTTTCGCATTAGTGGGAAACGGTACGGTTACGATACCGCCACGATACGACAGGAAATTTGAATGTTTTCTTAGAAACTACGGAAAGTAATGTTTCCCGCTGATAAGGAAACGACTCTATATTGGTGAAACGGTGAGCGTACCTATACTAGACGTTGAATATTGGTAGAGCTTCTGACCCTGATCTGTTGATAAACTGGTTCCAAGTTCATCCATGTCAATGGCAACCTATTAAATAAACAGAAGATTTCAATATCAACCTCGTCGATATCACCACTATATCATGCAAACATCAGTGGACGAGATAAAATGGGCTCTTCAATTGCCCTATTCCACCATGGCGTGACTGCTTGTCTACGTAAAATCGCCAAATACAATAGCAAATTGGAAAAAATTTTCTTCTAACAGAATGTTTCAGATAGACTAGTTAGCATAATTTTGACACCATATTTGGTCAATAGTTGACACTCAGAGCCTGGATTCAAAATGGACGCTTGATGACGGTAATCAAACATTTGCAAGTTTTTTGAAGGGATTTTCCTTTCTGCATGCTGATATGTGCCATGTGCTTAGTTTGTAAGCTTTTGGAAGCATGGAAGATATGATTTTATTTGAGAAAGGGTTTTCGACGAATACATCGAATGTTCCGGAGCATGGATCCAATGGAAAGTACTGTCGCTACATGTTTCAATCCCCCTCATGAGTCTTTGGTATAATCTATTAGCCCGTTTTTAGATATCTTTGATACCTGTGATGATGGCGAACGCTGGTTACGTAGTTGACCTTCTGTTTCTGTTAATCGTTTTTCTAGTTCACTTCTGGCCTCTCTTTCTTCTTTGAACTGTTCCTGAAAGACAACCAAGGTTGATCAGCTGACAGACAGACAGACAGAGAAGCAGACAGACAGACAGAGAAGCAGACAGACAGACAGACAGAGAAGCAGACAGACAGACAAACAGACGGACAACCGGACAGACAGACAGAAAAGCAGACAGAGAGAGAGACAGACGGACAAAAAGATAGATATAGACGGGAATGCTGACAGATAGACAGACAGAGGGGCTGATAGACGGTTGGACAGACAGATAAATATTTTCAATAATTTTGATAACTAGGATCTATCTAGTGCTAAGGTTCGTGTTAAGAACATATTCTAATATTGAATTTGTGTCCCATCCTAACTAAACACATGTAAACAAAAAATAGAGAATTGTTGTGAGTAATTTCGGGTTTTTCGCTTTGTTCCTCTGGCATGTAAACTAAACACTATTGCGCCAACTAGCAAGATGTTAATACTACGATCTGTTTAGTTCCATGTAAACACATATTGACTTTTCTACAGGTGGTTTGTTAATAGCGAAATTCGCTTCACAGCGCAATAAAGCCTCTAAGTGTCTTACAGCTTACCATTAGATGGTCAAATTCAACACACTTGGCGTCATACAGTCGACACGTCTCATCCAGTCTTTCAGCCATAGGGTCACTTAGTACTGGAGATTCAAGCTCTTGGTTTACGACAACGGCAACTGGCTCTTCAGATACACTCTCCTGTGAAAACAGAACCACGGATTATACATTTGTGATGTTATATTTCAAAGAAGGTATGAGCTACATAGCATAGAGTTCATGTAATGGATTCAAAAACCTATTGTGTTTTATTGTCTGCCTATTGTATTGTGTGTTTTGTTTTGTCGTTTTATGAATATCACATTAACTAAGTGTTATGTAGACCCTCCCTTTCAAAGACAATGACATGGATCAGATTCTAACACAAGATTACAACTTAGTTTTATTTGTGTTCTTTTTTAACTATTTAAGAAGCACATGGACATTTTCTACCATTGATCTAATCATTTATTCGTTGACTTTATATTAATGACTTTTTAATTTAATCAATTCAATGATTATCAGTTGATTCACTCACTAAAGCACTTATTCTTTCGCTCATTCATTCATTCATGTATTTATCCATCATTTATTCATTCTTTATCACTTTATTCGATCTATCTAAACATCTGTGTTGGGCTGATGTCATTCGTTCTTTCACACATGAAATAATTTATCTATTTATTTAGCATTCGTCCATTCACTTTGAACATACCTTTGTTGTCTGCTGTGTCTTTTCCAAGACCAACTTTTCCCTTTCAAGCGCATCTTGAAGCTGACTTCTATTGTGTTGTAGCTCATATTCCAACAAATTCTTTTGTTGCTCTAGTTCGTTAACACGTGAAGAAAGAGCATTGCAAAGTTCTTCATCTTTCTTACGCCGCTCTAACAACTTGGAATTTTCAGACTCCAGATTTTCGACCTTTTCTTCAAGATCATCTATCAAGGTTGCATCAAGTTCATCTGAAGACTCTTTTGCTCCTAACAATTTCAGTTTCTTTACAGATTCATCTTTCTCCTTTCGCAGTTGATCCAAGTCAGATCTCCAGCCTTTTCCGATGTGCTCAAAGTTCTTCTTTAGTTGGAAAATCGCAGATTCCTTTTCTCGTGAAGATTGCTTCAACTTATGGTTAGCTTCCTCAACTTTGTCCAGCTTTCTTGATAGCTCGATGTTTTCTTGCAATGCTTTTTGTAATTCGTCTCGTAGGTTTTCGCTAACTCTTTGGAATTTAGTGCTCATCTGGTCTTTTTCTTTTCGTGTTTTGTGATATTCTTTAGTTATGCGATTCATCTCTGTTTTCATCTCTTGTAACGTATTCGCAAACCCTTCGTGCGTTGTGTCTGATTCAGATTTTAGTGGAACAGAAACATCGCGTTTACCTTGCGACCTCAACATTGCTGCGATATTGTCCTTGTCTTTGATGGCGCTCTCGACTTCCAGCCTCAACAGTTGAATAGTCTTTTCTCGTTCAAGACTCTGCGCTTTTGTCTGATCAAGTTCGAACTTCAAGGTGGAATTGATGCGTTCGTAGTCTTTCTTGAGCTTAGCGCGGTTCGTTTCACGGTCTGTCACGGCAGTTCCCAGCTCTTCTAGAAGAGTGGCATTCTGTCTGGATAGATCATCGAAATTTTCTTGGAGTTCTGCAACCGCCTGTGTTGAATCGGAGTTTGCTAAGGCGTTTCTCAGATTCTCCGCTTCCAAAGTCAACCGTTCGATTTCTGCTGTTTGTTGGTCAAGTGTTCGTTGCACTTCAACTCGTTCGTTGGTAGATATTGTCAGTTTTTCTTTTAGATCCACAGCTACTCTATTAAGTAGTTCCTTATCCTCCTCTAGCGCCTTAATATTCGTTTCAAATTGTACAAGATGAGCTGCAAGATCATTCTTTTGAATCAGTAAGGTTTGGTAGTCTTCAGCCATCTTAGTAAGTTTGGTATTTTTCTGTTCGATTATGGTTCGTACCTCCTCCATTTCCTGATTGTGCTTGCTCTGCAAATCTTCTACACCTTTCTCTTGAACATTTCCAGCAACGTCGAGCTTCTCTCGTAACTTTCCAACAATTTCGTTTTTCTCAAAAACAAAAGCTTCCATCTGTTGTCTCAAATCATTAAGTCTCTGCTCAACGGATAGCTTCTCGTCATTAAGACGATTCTTTTCTTCCATTAAAATTTCGTAGCTCTCTTTGAAGGTTTCTCTTTGTAGTCCGTTCTCCTTCTCCCGTTCATGAAGCTTGTTTTCTAACTCTATGCACTTTTCTTTTTCCTCAGCAAGTTCCTTTTGAAGTTGAGTAATAATTTTACCTTGTTCCATCTGGCTGGAGTCCTTGTCAGACATGCTTGTGACAAACTTTGACCCTCCTTGTCGTACCAGTGTTTCGATATCCTTTCGAAGTGTTGCAGCAATTTCTTCCAAGTCTGTGTTTCTTCTCCCTAGCCTTGAATTCTCTACATCGACATGTTTTGAATGCTCCGTCACAGTGGTCAAACGGTCCTGCAGCTTTTCATTGTGGTCTTTCAATTGTGAAGCAATTTTATCTAAGTTCTTATGTTTCTCAGTTAGCTCCGCTTTTACATTACAACATTCTTCATGTTCAGCGGTTATTGAGTTAAGCTCATGCGTCTTTGAATCAAGTTGCTTTTGAATGGTTTCTAGTTGAGTTTGATATAGTTTTAAGCTGGAGTCTTTTTGTGTCAAAAGTTCTTCATACTCTAGTTTCACATTGTCGACCATTTTTCCTTTGTCGTTGGTCAGACCATCAAGCCTTTCTCTAAAGGCATTAATCATAGCGTCTTTATCATTTACCAAGTCCGCCATTTCAGCCCTTAGATCTTTACATCTTTGTTCTTTTAGAAGGTTGTCATCAGACAGTCTCTTGTTTTCTTCTTTAACCCCATCCAATTCGGTCTTCAGATTCTTCACCATGTGTTTCAATTTGGCATTGATTTTCACCTGTTGCTGTGTCTTCTTTTCCAGTTCATCTTTCTTAGCACTTGTTTGGCTTAACTCCTCTTCGATGTTAGACTTTTCAAGAATTTGGGCTTCTTCAGTGTTAATAGCTACGTCTTTAGTGGGCGAGAATAATCTCTTCTCTTTTGGCGACCTTAGAGGGATGTCATTTTCTTGTAGAAAAGCTAACCTCTGTGGTTCCTCACTAGAAATATTGAAAATATCTTGAATGTTGCGGTCAGATCCGTAGCTCTCTTCAAAAGGCGAGCTCTCCGCAACTTGCTTGATTTCTAGAGGAAGAATCAGAGGAACTGGCTTTCCTCCTGTTGGGATTTGCTTCCGTAGTCGATCACATTCAATCCTTAGTCGATGTAACGCACGATCTTTTTCGATCTTGTCACTCATAGCTTGATCAAGATCTTCCCTTAATCCTTGTAAGATGTGACTCATCTCTTCAGATGTTTTCTCATTTGCTTTTAATGCTTCGCTGACATCTGCCAGTTCTTTCTTAAGAGACACATTCTCTTGCTCAGTTTCTTCCAAATCTCGTTCCAGTTGAGATAAGTCGTTGCTAAAGTTCTCTCGGAGATCTTCGACCTTTTGTTTCATTTCTTCATTGGCAGAGTTCAATTCTTTCAACTCTTCTTGAAGGCTTTTGATAACTTGGTTGCCTGCTGGTTGTGAAGATTCAACCTGCGCTGAGGACATTTCACCATCAGTCTTAATTTGAGAGTTTTTAAGTTTAACCATGAGTTCATCTCTTTCAGCTTTCAACGCTGCTAATTCAACTTCATGCTCTTTCGAAGTCATATCTGAACAATCGACCGAAGCGTCTGCCATCTCAGGAAGTGACATGTTTCCTGTCTGAGCCTCCAACCTATGAAGCTTGACTTTGAACTCATAAGCAAGTTTATCGGCCGCTGCTTTTTCTTTAAGATTATGGTCAAGGTCTTCACGAAGACCGGATACAATGTGATCGAAAGTAGTTCGCAAAGAATCGATATCCTCTCGCTCCTTCATCAGTTGTTCGAGTTGTGACTTCAGTTCGTTTATTTGGTTGTTAGCTTCTATTAGTTGCGTTTCTGCAATTCTTGAACTTTCTGTCTTCTCACTAAGAGCTTTCTCATAATCGTTCTTTACATTTTCAATGTTTTGAGTATACATTTGTTCCACCTCAGCCAATTTAGCTTCAAGCTGTTCAATCTTCATCACTTTCTCTGCCAAAGCTGTGTCACTTTGAAACAACTCTATCTCTTTTTGCCGCTCTTCCAAAGCAGCTTCCATTTCACGATTCAGTTTGGTGTGTTCCTCGAGACGTTTGTCGGCCTTGGACTTTTCTTCTTCAAGATTACGAACTTTATTTCGGAGGTCGTTAACAATCTTCTCTTTTTCTCGAATGATCAGGTCCAGTTCTTCGCGTAGTTCTTTGCAAACTGTTTCACCACGGATCTTTTCTTCGCGTGCTCTTTGTAACTCATCTTTTAAGATGTCCAACTCGTCTCCTTCTTCGTCGGTTTTTCCTCGCTTTTTGAGAACTTGACGCAATTTTCGTTTAAGCTTCTCGTTCATTTCTTTAGCAGTCTGAAGTTCGTCCAGTGATCTGCCAAGATCAGTCTTGAGTCTGTTTACTTCTGCAGGCTGAAGATTTGCTTCTGCTGGAAGTGATTCAAACTCAAGCGTTTCAGCCGTTGACTGCACTTGCATGGACTCTTGCGGAACGGTTCCACTTTTAAGCTGCATTTTTAATTGTTCGTTTTCTTGCTCCAGCATTACTATCGATCTATCTTTGTCAAGAATGTTTGTTCTGAGCTGTTCGTTGTCTTCTTGAAGGCGTGCCTTTTCCAACACACTTTTTTCTAGTTGTTGGAGCTCTGACTTATTTTGTTCTTCAATTCTACTAAGCTCCTGCAATTGCTCATCAAGTTCTTGATTGTGTTGTTTTAAAGCTTCGAATTCCTTACTCACTGTGTCTTTCTCTTTGTTTACAGTTTCAAGTTTGTTTTGGAGTTCGTCTATTTTGCTCGAATTTTCTGAAAGCAAATCGTTACGACTATCGTTATCTTTATTATTATCCTCTATGACTTCATTGAGACTTTGGATTTCTTGCCGAAGTTCTTGTTCTTTAGCTTCACTTTGTTCTTTTACTTCTTCGAGCTGAGTTGTCAGCCTCTGAATGTCCTCTTCTCTTTCAGAAAGCGATAGTTCAAGCTGAAGACTCTCTTCCCTAAATTCTTTAAGTTTGCTGTGCGTTTCTTGAACCTCGGAGTCCTTTACAGCTTTGAAGTTTTCATAAAGCTCGTCCTTATTATGCAGCTCGGCCTCAAACCGCTGCATCTCGACTGCAAGTTGCTGTTTCAGTGCTACTTTCTCTTTCTGCTCCTGTTCATAACTATCTTGTAGTGAGTCATAAGCATCTAATGATCGTGTAAGCTCAAGTTCCATGTTATTCATATCGTCATGAGCCTCTTTTAACTCATCAGTAAGCTCTTCAATCTTTCCTTGCGCTTCCAGAAGTAAAACATCTTTCTCGGCTTGAATTGTCTCAAACTCTCGCTTGAGCCCCTCACTCGCTTCTTCTTTTCCTTTGTCAGCGTCTGACATTAACCGTTTCAGCATTTCATCTTTTTCAGAGTGACCCTTTTCAACTAATAGTTCCAATTCTTTGATTTTGTCTTCGAGAACGGTTTGGGAGTCACGGAAACCTTGTTTCAATTCTTCTTCAAGTTGATTCTTATCTTCTCGGGCGATGTTCAATTTGTCTTTCAAGCTCTGCAAAATCTCATCTTTTTCTGTTATTACTTGGTCAAATCTTGCTTGCAGCTGTTCGATTTCGCCTTTGAATTTCCTCGTTTCGCTCTCAGCCTTTGTCCTCTCCTCCCTCGCATTGTCAAGCTTCTTTTTCAAGTTTTGAAGAACGTCATCTTTTTCCTTGAACGCTTCTTCGAAATCCTCTCGTAATTGCCTGCAAACTCGAGCTTTATCAGCCTGAATGTCATTGTTCTTTTTTTCAAGACTCGCTTTTAGCATTTCGCTATCTGACAATGACTCTTGGAGTTTTGCGATCTCAGCTTTAGCTGTTTTTAGGGACGACCTCAGCCCTTCATTGGTCTTCTCCGTAGAGTCTTTTTCCTCGTGCAAGGATTCTGCTCTTTGGTACAAGTGTTCTGTTGTTCTCATCATTTCATCTTTCCAGGAATTGTCTACTTCGTCTCTGTCTTGCACGACTTTACGCAACTCATCGTAGTTCTTCTCTTTATGGATCAACTTCTGCTCAAGCTCTAGACACATTGTTTGCATCGTACGTTGGATACTTTCTTTCTCATTCAAGGCGTTCTGGAGATCTTCCCTTAGTCCCTGACAAATATGATCAAACTCAAATTTCACCAGCTTTTCAATTTCACCTCTCTCTTTTCTTAACGTTTCAAGTTCTTTCGTCAATTGCGAGCACTGTCCACATCCAGTTTCGCTGAATTCGGAGTGCTCAGTACGTGGTTCTTTTTGAGATGACTGCTCGAGAGCTCTTTCTTTCAAAGCTTTTATCTGTGAGTTTAGCTGATCTTCCGTGGTTTCCTTCTCTTCTCGAATTGCCTCTATCTCTTCTTTCATGAATGCCAAGGCTTCCTCTTTCTCCTTCAACTTTGCATTAAAGTCTTCTTGTAAATTGGAACTTTCATCTTCGTGGGATTCTTCTCTAGCCCTTTCAAGCTCCTGTCGCAATGTTGCCAATGCATTGTCCTTTTCTTTCAATTTTTCACGAAAATCTTTACGGAGATTTGCAATAACATCTTTATCATCAGCTGATTCTGTTTCTTCGCGTAATGCTTCAAGTTCTTCTCGCATGAAAGTCAAAGCGTCTTCTTTTTCTTGAACGATTGATTCAAACTCCTTTCGAAGATGGTCACAAGCATCTTGCTTCTCTTTTGTCAGTTTTTCAATCTCTTGGTTCAGCTTTTCTTTGTCTTCTTTGCTTTGTCGCACATGATTTTTGAGTTTAGATTTTACTTTTTCGAAGTTCTTTTTGGCTTTTTCTAGTTCCTCGGAAAGTATAGTTTGATCTCCAGAGTTTTCAGTGTCGGCCTGAAGAAAACGAGAAAAATGTTATCAACTAACAATGACACCACCACAAAGCAACCCCTGACAAAACAAACAAACAAACAAACAAACAAACAAACAAACAAACAAACAAACAAACAAACAAACAAACAAACAAACAAACAAACAAACAAACAAACAAACAAACAAACAAACAAACAAACAAACAAACAAACAAACAAACAAACAAACAAACAAACAAACAAACAAACAAACAAACAAACAAACAAACAAACAAAAAAGCAAAAAAAACAAACAGACAGACAGACAGACAGACAGACAGACAGACAAACAAAATCGATTGACCCAAACCAAAAATACAAGATAATAATAATAATAACATGGTCACACCTTAAGTTCAGCACTTTCTTGTGACATGGATCTTTCAAAATGAGCTCTTTCGAGCTGTGCTTCCAATTCAGCACATTTGGCAGAGATATCCATGAAACTGGACTCAAGGTCAGACTTCTCTTTAGAGAACCGATTCATAAGGTCATCCTTCTCTTGCAAAAGCTTTTCAAAGTCCAACTTTAGCTCTTCTTCTACCTGTTTAAAATCTTCTTTGGCAGTCTGTAAAGTATTTTCTTTGTCTTCTAGTCGCTGCGTAAGTTCTTTATTTTCTGTCGTAAGATTCTCAATAACATCATTCAACTCAGTTAGGTCTGTTTGCGGTGGTGATTTAGTTTGAATATCAGTAGCCGTCGGGGAAACGACTTCGCTCTGTTGGATTTCAAGAGCAGTCAACTTCTGCTCTGCTTCCGAAAGTTTGTTTGAGAGTTCTTCAATGTCATTCTGCTTAGCTGTTAATGCTTCAGTCTTTGCTTCGAGCTCGTTCTGCACTTGTTGCAGTGAGGTGTTTAGAGACATTCGTTCTTTGAACTGCTCTGTTAATGTAGCAATTTCTTGCTGATATTGGGAGTTAATTTCTTCTACCTTCACGTCAAAGTCTTCTTTCATTTGTTCGATTTCCTTCAGCTTTTCATTCATGGCGTTCTCTTGTTCTTTTATATCACGTTTTAGTTTCTCCTTTTCTGTTCTTTCATCTTTAAGCTTTTTCTTTAATTGTTGGATAAACCTGTCCTTGTCACCAACGGTTTTCTGGACCTCTTCTCGTGAAGCACTCTGCTGCAAACGTACATCAAGTTCAACTTTCTCGGTCTGGATTCTCTCTAGGTCTAACTTGAGGTTTTGCGCTTCGTGTAAGGCTTGCTGCATTTTAAGATTCATCTCTTCTTTATCTTGAATTGCAGCCTGGCACTCTTTTTTAAGGTTAGAAAGCTCTTCTGTCTTTGCTGATAAGCTTTCTTCGAGATCCCGCTTCAGTGCATCAACTTCTCGAAGTTGTACGACCTCAGCGTTTAGCCTCTTCACCTCGTCATTAAGATCATTTCTCAGAGTCTTCTCCTCCGCGATCCTATCATTTAGCTCATTCAGCTTTACGCTGTTCTCTTTCTTCAAATTTTCAATCTTTGCTTTAAAGTCACTGTTTGCTTTTTTATTTTGTTCTATTTTCTCACGGATTTTGTCTTTCAATTTCGCAATAACTTCATCTTTGTGTGATTTCAAGTCTTGAAGTTGTTGATTGAGTGCCTCTTCGACCTTGCTTCTTTCGTTGTCCTTTTCTTCCTTTACCTCTTCAATTCTTCGATTTAGCGTTTCTTCTAACTCTTGGTTAAACTGTCCTGCGAGCTGTGTCTTTAGATTTTCAAGCTGTAAATCTTTTTTGTCAATTTCCTCTTGGAAAGACGATTGAAGTAGCTCACTCGATTCGACATTATTGCTCTTGATGGCTTCATGCTGACATTTCAAATTTTCTAACTCAGATTTTAGTTCGTCCTTTTCCCTTACTGAGGAGTTGAGTTCACCTTCAACCTTCTCCAAAAGTTCTTTAGTAGAGTCCAGTAAAGATTTATTTGATTCAAATTCCTTTACGATATTCGATTTATTCAGAAGTTCATTTTCGATACTTTCTAAGCGTTCTTTCGTGGATTCAAGTTGCTTTTCAAGGTTTGTTTTATTTGCAAGTTCGTCTTCATAAAGCACTTTGAAACTACTCTCATCGTCTGCTTTTTCTTGCATAAGGTTTTCGAGTTTCTTTCTATAACGATCAAGCTCGTCTTCTAAATCACTTCGTATCTGAATCTCCTTATCTAACGCCTCTTTAAAACTTTTCTCTGTTTCTTGCTTCTCGTCTTTCAGTGACTCATTCTTTGATATGATCTTTTGCATCTCTTCCTGAAGATGGTTTGAACGTTCATGTTCTTGTTCAATGGCAAGAGAGAGGCATTTCTGATGTTCCAGGTTTTGGTTGCTAAGCTGCTCAATTTCAATAGCCGATTTTTCTAACTTTGATTCTAATTCCTTTTTAGCTTCTTCGAGCTCTGTTATATCTTTTTGAGACTGCTCGAGTTGAGATTTAAGGTTATTTAGCTCTGAAAGCGACTGTTCAAGTTTTGTGTTTAGTTCACTTGTAGATTCATTTTTGATGACTTCAGTTCTTTCCAATGCTGTTTGGAGTTCTGATTTGAGTGCTTTATTGTCGTCAAGAGCAATTTGCAAGTTCTCGGAAGTCCTTTCATGTTCTTCAACATGTTGGTCATGATTTGTTTTCAAAGACTCTAACATCTCCTTCAAAGAAGCTAGCTCTTCATCTTTTTCTGTGCACAGTTTTTCAAATTCACTTTGTTGTTGTTCAATTCGTTCACTTAGGTTAGTTTTCTCTACTTCAGCTTGTTCAAGTAATCTCTTTAGCTTAGCTTTCTCTTCCGAGAGAAGCTCCTGCTTTTCTGCTTGCTCTCTGAATCTTTCTTTGATTGCTTCAAGTTGTGAAGTATCGAGGTCTTTGTTCTGTAGCTGTTCTTTCAATTGATGAATAACTTTGCTGTCATGTTCAAAATTTTCTTCCATCTTAGCGACTTGGCTACGAAGATTGTTGCATGTTTCTATAACAGAATCTTTCTCTTCAAAAAGACTATTCTTTTCTGCTTCAAGAGACACATTCTTCTCGTTGCTTTCATTCAACTGCTGTTGCAAATTTTCAACCTGCTCTTTCAATTCTTGAATTTCGTTTGTCTGACTATCGTGCGCCTTCCTCAAATTTTGTGCTCTCTTCTTCCATGTTTTGACTTCTTCGACATGTTTGTTTTGGTATTGTTCGAGCTCTACTTTTCTTTCATCAGCTTTACATGTTGCTTCCTGGAAACTCGCTTCCAGGACATCAAGGCACGAATTTTTCTCGTTTAGACTAGTTTGAAGCGTGTTCAATTCGTATTCTTTCTCTTCAAGAAGTTCCTGGTACCTAACAGCAGTGTCGTCGAGTTGCTTTTCTAAATCATCTACTCTAGACGAAGACATTTTGAGTTCCTCTTTCAGAGTACCAATCTGCTCTGTTTGGATTTCGAAACTTTCTTGCATGAGCGCAATTTCTTCATCTTTGCTTTTAACGATGTCCTCGACACCGTCTTTAGCAGCGACTGCATTTTCAAGCTGCGCGATTTTTTCTTTAGAAGATGCGAGCTGTTCTTTTAACCCTTTGACTTTCTTGAACTCGGTTTTAAACTTTTTGAGTTTTTCTCCAGCATTATTGAGCTCACTTTCAAGTTCTGATATACGATTATCTTTTCTCTCTGACAACAGAGTTAGGCTTTCATTCAGGTTGGAAATCTCAACATCTTTTAGATTAAGAGTAGACTGAACTTCACCGAATTGTATCGTCAGAGATTCTAACGTTGCAACCCTAGAAGCAATTTCTTCTTTTAACCTGTCATTCTCAGCCGTAACTTGTTGTAATTTGTTCGCCTGAGATTCGTTGACGTCTTTGGTATTTCTTAGTTCTTCTTCAAGTCGATTTACAGTTCCTTCGAGTTCGGAAATTTTCTTTACTAAATCATCCGTCCCCTTTACATTTTCCTGCAAGGAAGTTTCAAGTCCACTGGTTAGCTCTTTAACTTGATGTTCCTTTTCGTCAACAATGCTTCGAAGTTTCTCGATTTCGGCATTCAGGGTAGACAAGTCATCTTCAAGTTTGGTCTCATTTTCCTGAAGCTGCTGATTTAGAATTTTTAATTGGTTGTTGTTCTGCATCAGTTCATCTTCTTTGATTTTCTGGTCTTGGGTGATACTTTCAAACTGGCCAACTTTTCTATTCGCCTCTTCCAGATTAGCAGCCAATTCTTTGATCTGGTTTTCCAGGCTTACTTTTTCTTCTTCAATTTGCGCAGTCAGTTGGCTCTTTTGTTCGCTCTCATCTTTCATTTGAGTTAACGATTCCTCTGCAAGAGAGAAAGTAGCTTCCTTGGCAACAAGCGTTTCCTCAATCAACATCTTTTCACTCTGGCTTTCTCGTAACTGCTGCTTGTAAAGTTCGAGCTTTTGTTTCAATTCCTGGAGCTCTTTATCCAGAGATTGGACCCTTTCATCTTTCTTTTTCAACGTTTTCGCAATCTTTTTACCTTTTTCGGAAAGCTCCTTAATCCTCTCGTTTTTTTTATCGAGGTCTTCTTTGGCTTTCTCGATAGTGTCCTCGACTTGTTTCTCCATGTCAAGCAGACGATCATCTTTTCTGCTAAGCACTATGTTCAACTCTTCTATCTGTCCTTGAAGAATCTGCACCTCGACGTTCTTAGACTCAATACCAGCCTCATTCTCTTGGGAAACTTCAGAAATAGACTGTTCGAGTTCAGTAATTTTAGAATCTCTCGATTCCAGTGCTTCGATGTATTCGTTTTCCTTTCTCTTTAACTCGTGAATTTCGTTATTCCGTTCTTCTATCTCCTCTACATATTCTTGATCTTTCTCCTGCATGCTTAGATCAAGTTCTTTCAATTTTACGTCCTTCTCTTCGATCATGGCTGAAAGTTCTTGAACAAGATTCTCCTTAACGTGAGCGAGTTCTTGAATCTCCTCATTTTTGTTCGAAATTAGAGTTTTCTGGTGTTCGATTTCGTGGTCCTTGGTGGTACAAGCCTCTTTAAGCTTCGTAACTTCGTCTATTGATTCAGATAACTGCTGTTGCAAAGAGCTGGACTTAGCGTTATAATTGTCCTTCTCAGCAGCAGTTGACTGGTTTAATTCAGCTAGACTAATATCTGCCGCTTCAAGCTTTTGAACTAGTTCTTTATTTTCTGCTATAGACTCCTCTAAACGTTGTTCTAAAGTAACGACTAGTTCCTCTTTGGTAAGAGTGGTATCAGACAGAGACTGTTTCAGAGACGCGTTTTCTTCTTTTAACACTTCTTTCTCTTGCATCGAACTGTCTAATCGATTCACTAAGTCTTCATGCGTGGATTCTAAATCTGTATAATTTTGCTTCAAATTTTCACATTCACTTTTTAGTTCTTTGCTTTCTTTTACCGAAGAGTTGACTTTGTTGAGTAATTCCTCATTCGCAGTATCCATTTCTGCTATTTTCTGGTTTAAGCTTTCGTTTTCGGTTTTAAGATTATCCACAGTTGTTGACATCGTTACTAATTCATTATCTTTTTCATCCTGTGCTGATGTAGAATCTTGAATCATAACTTTCAAATTCTCATTTTCAATTTTCAGGTTTTCATTCAATTGTTTCAACTCTTCCAACGAAGTGCTTGCATTCACTAGCTCATTGGAAATAGTTCCAATTTTTGTTTCTGAATCCTTCACATTTCCTGTTAGATTGGAATTCAATTGGTTGAGTTCTTGATTTAGTGCGTTCATTTCGGTTAGCGATGTAGTTGCGTTTGACAAATCTTCTGTCAAAGTTTCTTGCGAACTTTCTAGTTCATGGATTTTACTACGTAAACTTTCATTAATCTGTTGCAAATCGTCATTTTGTTCAGTCAAGCTCGCCACGGATGAATTAACCGAGCTTAATTCATTCTCCAAGTCTTCGTTCATGGATTCAGTCTCTCGCACTTTGACCACCAAAGCTTCATTCGTTTTCTGCAATTCCACGTTTTGTTCCCTCAAGGTAGCAATCGTTGAAGTCGCATTGGACAACTCGGTCGACATTTCCTCGGCAGCTGTATCAAACTCCTGTAACTTCTGCTTTGTTTCTTCGTATATCTTTTGTAGTTCATCAATTTCGTTCTTAGATAAGTTAAGTTTGTTAACCAAGTGCTCCTTGGCAGATTCTAACTCTACGACGCGCTGTTGCAGAGTTTCTTTCTCGCGAAGCAATGATTGATGTGAGTTTTCCCTCTCGTTAACGTTAGCTTGAAGGTGTTGTGCTTCCTCGACTTTGTCTTTTTCAATCTTCTGAAGTTGGTCTTTAAGGATACCAATTTCGTTATCTCGTTCTTGCAAGGCATTGGATGAAGCTTTTCCCAACTGTTCGATTCGCGCATCGAGAGAATCAGCTCTTGATCGCTGTTTCTCGAGGTTGGATTGCGCTCTCTCTAGCTGAGCTGTTTGCTCGTCAAGTTTGTCTTTCAGAGATGAGATAGTGCCGTCTCTTAGCTGTAGTTGGTGCTGAAACAGGAAACGACATGTGTGAGGATATGATAAAATATAGACAGTGAGGAAATTAAGCATTTCAAAATGGCAAACACGATGTGGTCAATAGTGATCTTTGCAATAGGCGATTTCAAGAGAGTATGAGATAAGAGAGTTTACCCCCGGACCCCATTAGTGGCTCTACTCGTCATGCTATTTTTAGAAGCTCGTTACCAATTTCCGCACTTTTGTCTTGAGACGTTGTGACGATGCGACCGCGCCTGCTGCAATGTTGCCCATCACGTTCCGTTCCCGAAATAACTACAGTTAAAAAAACAGAATGAAAAGATCCCCTGATGAGTGTACGCCCAATATGGGGGATAAGCTCTTTCCTCACACTCTCTTGGCGATTTGCATTATGTCGTCCTTTACTAAAACTAAAATAGATAGCTGTCTGTATAACAAAGTCAGTTTTACAGCACATTGAGACTTTGTGAAATTCGCTATGTAATTACCTGATATTATCATTATTGACTACCAATTCTTTGCTCGCTTTCTATTGTAGCGCACGAATCAGAATTTGAATAAAAGAGAATTTGCGGAGAATGTTGGTAGTTGTAGTTTAATGTCCAAATAATGCAAATCGCTCATTATCTATATCGAATTAAGATCGAGGATTAGCGATATTCTGAGATGACAATGGCGCTGCTAGTAATAACCATGATGTTGATGTTTTGGTCAAAAAAACTTGTTCGCTGAGTCATGTTTAGTCAAAACATCTTCCCTGTTGACAACAAAATGAAGAAATGCAACATTCACGTCAAAGAAAAAATCAGGGCACATGCACGGTTATGCTGGCGTTAGTAGTTTTGTTCTTCTCGAGCAACGTGTCATAGTTATCGGAAAAAACTGCACCGAGTCTTCCAATTTATGGAGATTTCTTTCTCTAACTCATCTATTCTCTTGTAAAGTGTTGCTAATTCTTCTTTTCTCCTTTTCAGCCGTGCAATGGGCATCCGAAGTCCAGTATCTGTCAGTCTCACCGACAATGCCTTTTGAAATAGGTATATGTTGATAATGACAGAAATGGTTATGGGTTTTTTCCAAAGTTCTTAAAGTAAATATTGGACAAGAATGTCCAATACTAACCTGTATCTCAGAGTGTTCAGCCTCTTTAGAAGCAAGTTTGTCGCTATACGATAACAATTCATCGTCCTTTTTCTCCAAGTCCTTCAGAAGTTCAAGTATCTTTTGTTCCCTTGATTCGAGTTCATTTGTGACTTGGGTAATAAGAATTTCCTTCTCTTGCATAGTGGTCCTATCAAAGCGTAAAATATAGCGTGTCAGTTTATTATTATCAAAGCAATCAACCGACCAACCTAGCAATCAATCAATCAATCAATCAATCAATCAATCAATCAATCAATCAATCAATCAATTAATCAACCAATCAATCAATGAACCAATCAACCAACCGATCAATCAATCAATCGATCGATCGATAAATCAATCAACCGATCAATCAATCAATCAATCAATCAATCAATCAGTCAGTCCATCAACTACTCAATCAATCAATCCATCAATCAAATACTCACTCGCTTTCTTACTCTTCAAACAATCGGTCAATTAATCTGCCAATCAAATTATCCGTCAACCCATTTATCAATCAACAACTAGCTCGATCACACGTACACGCACCTAAAGAGCTGTAGATTTTGCTGTAGCTGTGCTATCTTATTCTCTAAGTACTCAGCGTGTTTTTCTCTCTCTTCAAGTTGTTCATCTAGTTTCTTCATCCTTTCATTACTCTCTTCGTCTTTCGCTTCGATTAGATTCTGGAGTTCAGAGAGCATTGACTAAGAAAAGAACGAATGAATGACATGTATGAAGAAGTGGGCGAGCACAGTGCTGTTATTACTTAACGTTAGTGCATATAGAACATTAAACTGTTAATATGTTTACTTAACCCTTTAACAGTGTTTATGTACAGCAAACACTAAATGTATGTACTAGTTATCACTATTTATCCGTAAATAGCACTATTTTAGCAGAAGAACATAGAATTAGCATAAAATAGCACTGTTTAGTGTTTTTTTATGTTGCACACTTTTAGTGTGTGCTCTTCTGTAAGAATGCATAAAATAAATCAAATAAGCAAAAAGCGTAAGGGTTTTAATTGCGATATTAGAAATAAATAAATTAATGAACAAACAGATAAATAAAAGGGGCAAAAAAGCAGAAAAAATGACAAAAAAAAATAACCAAGGGCAATCAAAAGAAAGAATCTATTAATTAATTCGTGATTTGAAAATAAAAGAGAAAGAAAAGAACAAAAAAAAAACAAGATTCCACATTCCACATCAACTCTAGACTATTAGTACGTATAATTAGTATGCACACAAGGCCATATAACAGTATACAGTAGTACTACGTCTCGAACAAATATACTATTGCATTGTGGCAAAGGAAAGTAGTTTGGAATTCTAAATATGTAAAAAGCACTAAGTGTTCGACGGTGACACGTTTCAGTCTACTAATAAGTGTGTAGATGGAACTATTTTTGATTATTTTCGAAACAAAATAATATTGCAAGGCGTTCATACCTGATTAGAGGATATAATATTCTCAACTGTCTTGTCTAAATTATCTTTCTCTTTAGTGACTTTCTCATATTCTTGTTGAGCCTTGTCCAACTGCGATCGTAAAGCTTCACACTCTTGAATCTGCTCTAACAGTTTAGAGTCATGGGCTTCTTTAGATCCTTCTTTGACTGCTTCAAACTCCTCGACCATCCTTATAAACAAAGATCGAGTTTATTAGATAAAGGAGAACGCAAAGACATACAAAAAAGAAGAACAAAAGCATAAAGGAAGGAAGGAAGGAAGAAAGGAAGGAAGGAAGGAAGAAAGGAAGGAAGGAAGGAAGGAAGGAAGGAAGGAAGGAAGGAAGGAAGGAAGAAAGGAAGGAAGAAAGGAAGGAAGGAAGGAAGGAAGGAAGGAAGGAAGGAAGAAAGGAAGGAAGGAAGGAAGGAAGGAAGGAAGGAAGGAAGGAAGGAAGGAAGGAAGGAAGGAAGGAAGGAAGGAAGGAAGGAAGGAAGGAAGAAAGGAAGGAAGAAAGGAAGGAAGGAAGGAAGGAAGGAAGGAAGGAAGAAAGGAAGGAAGGAAGGAAGGAAGGAAGGAAGGAAGGAAGGAAGGAAGGAAGGAAGGAAGGAAGGAAGGAAGGAAGGAAGGAAGGAAGGAAGAAAGGAAGGAAGAAAGGAAGGAAGGAAGGAAGGAAGGAAGGAAGGAAGAAAGGAAGGAAGGAAGGAAGGAAGGAAGGAAGGAAGGAAGGAAGGAAGGAAGGAAGGAAGGAAGGAAGGAAGGAAGGAAGGAAGGAAGGAAGGAAGGAAGGAAGGAACAATGAATGAAAGGCGGGATGAGAAAGGAAGAAAGCAAGCAAGCAAGCAAGAGCGCAAGAAGGAGGCAAGGAAGGAAGGAATGAAGGAAAAAAGGAAGGGAGTAAAGAAAGAAAGGAAGGAAGCAGGCGAAGGAAAAAGGGAAGGACGAGAGAAGTTGGGAAAAAGAGAGTAAACAAAAAAATCCAGAAAAGATGGAAACGGCGAAAGGAAGAATTAAATGAAGGAAGAAGGGTACACACCAACAAAACAATTGGTCTTGCCATTTTCATTTTTAATGTTTACTTACATTGACTTTGATTTCTCCAGTTCCTCTAGTTTATGTCTCAAGTCTTCATTGTCATCTGATTTCTGTTGTAGTAATTTCTCAGTATCTTTCAAGGTTTTCTCGACTTCTGCCTTCGCTTGGATAGTTAATTGAAGCTGTGATCTACATAAAATTATCGCACTTAAAAGATTAAAATTTCAGTAATTTTCCAATTGTTTTAAAATAGCGGTTATTGATTTGTGCTAATTTATCCAGCTACTTCTTTGTATGTTACTTTGCTTGTATCTTTGGCTGCTTATTTGTTTAGACATTTTTGTCCTACTTTTTTCAAGTCCATTTCTCGACATATTTCCCGAGCATGGTCTTTCGATTTTTCACCAAAAAAAATGATATCAACTTCAACAGCTCCATCACAAACAACGACCTACAGCAACAACAACAGTACCACCAACACCCACATCAACGTCAACCACCACAGCAACAGCAGCAATGGCAACCGCAACAACACCACCAGCATAAACAGCAACAACAGGAACACCGTGAACTTCGATAGCAATGCCAACAACAACAGCACAAACAACAGTACAAGTCAACCATCATCTCAACCAACAACGACAACAATGCTGCAGGAAGAGCAATAGCAGCAACAACACCATCAACAGTAAAAAATGTAGCTATAACAACAAAACCATTATCCTCGGGAGCCCAGGGGTTATATTGGAGTGAGGAAGGAGTGACTGATATAGCCGCTGGTTACCCGATATAACATATACTCACTTCTGTATTTCATTCTCTTCATTTAATTCTTCTATGGTAGAGTTCAGTGTTTCCTCTAAAGCTTGCCGTGCATGTTCTGCGTCTTCGTCAGAACTTATCTCTTCAGTCTTCTTGATTTGCTTCTCGCGTTCAGCTTCAAGCATTTCTTCGAGTTCTTCGATTCTCGTTTGAAAGTTCTTTCTTTCCTAGAATGCCAAACAGAAAGGCTAAATGATTAAAAAGAGAAAATAACGCAAATAAACGGACAAACAAACATAAAATTATAAATTAATCTGCCAAACAACTCCTTCGTCAACCAATTTCTCTCCTAGAATGCCAAACAGAAATGCTCAATGATTAAAAAGAGGAGATAAAGCAAACAAACGGACAAACAAACTAAACGCACATAAAGTTACAAAAAAAAACGTCGTAAAAGTGTCATCCTTTATGCTCCTTGGTCGGAAGATAGTAAGTGCACAGAGAATCACCAAAGACACACAACAAAACAAACAATTCAAAGTAGATGTAGTCACCTTGACTAGAATATCAATGCGCCGTTCTAGTCCATATTTTTCGTCTTCTTGTAGTTTGATGATATCAGTGTAAGACGATCCCTCCATGGTTGCACCGACTAACGTACCTGCACTGGCTGCCATTTCTTGTTGACCTTCTGAAAATAATCACAATTTGTCAATCATTATCTGGTACTTATGAATATTCACCCTCGGCACCACATAACCACCCCTTCCCCCAAAAAAAGAATCTAAAAGACTACTAAGTAAGAACTTGAAAAATAAATATAAAAGGAAGAAAGAAAGAAACTCAGTGAATCTTAACAGTGTGTTATTCAATAAAAATAAATGAATTCACTCATAATCATATTTACGACACTGATCAAAAAAGACAAACAAACAAGCAAATAAAACAAACAAACAAACAAACAAACAAACAAACAAACAAACAAGCAAACAAACAAACAAACAAACAAACAAACAAACAAACAAACAAACAAACAGAGGGAGACACACAGAACGACATACAGACAGAACGACAGACAGACCGACAGACACACACACAGAGGGACAGACAGAACGACAGACAGACAAGAAACACCAAAAAATCAGGGGGAGATTGTACGAAGCATGGATAGCGCTATTTGCCGGATAAATCGCTATGTATCTGATAAAAGAAATCCTGTGCAGCGGATAGCTTCATCTATGCTTCGTACAAGCGTTCCCTAAGATACATGTTGCTTGTTCTCACTTCTACCTTCATCAGCAAGCCCTTCCTCTACTGTTCCACCGCCTTTCTCTTTATCGGTCGTCCAGTAAAACTCATCTAATGCTTGCTGTAATTCCTTCGTCTTTTCGTGCAAAGAATCCTTCTCCTCGTCAATTTGAGCCATTTTGATCTGCAAGGAAACCTTCTCTTCTCGCTCACGCAACAGGTACCCTTCAACTTCTGCTAAATTAGCCTTCAGATTCTCGTTATTTTCAACTAACTCTTTATAGGTTTGATCAAAGAAGGACCTCTCTTTGTCAAACGTAGTTTCCTTGGCACGACTTTCGTTGAGTGCTTTCGTAAGCTCTTCGTTTCCTTTAGCAAGTTGTTGACGTTCCTTAGATGTTTTCTCGAGCGCCGTTTTGGCTTCGTTAAGTTGTTTTGTTAGCTCTGCGAGTTTGGCATTTTGATTTTCAGTGAATTGTTTCTCGTCTTTGGAGAATTGCTCTTCATACTGGACGTTTTGCAATTGAACATGTCCTTTCTCTTCTTCTGCGTCAACGACTTTGAGAGTTAGGCGTTTGTTTTCGCCTTCTAAGACAGAGCATCTCTCTTCGAGTTCTTTCAGACGTTTTTCGCGTTCTTCAAGCGAAGCTTTGATTTCTTCACTCTCTACCAGACGGAGTTGTAGGTTGCCTTTCTCTTCCTCTAAATCAGCGATTTGTTCTCGGAGTTTACTGCTTTCAGCTGCGGCAGGTTTTTTCTATAAGCAACAAGTTAAACGGTGAACGAAAAAATATATATAATATACAAACAAGAATACACCAAGAGTGATTAATCATGGGTAAGCGCGCAAAGAAACAGCTACAGGCAGGAAGGCAGACAACCAAGTAATAAAGTAGGGAGGAACGAACGAACGCAAGAAGGATCGAGGGGAGGAATAAAATGCCGGTTGGAAGGAAAAATGATAAACTAAAGGAATGAGGGACGAACAAGCAACAGGTTAGGGTCAATATAAAAAGCTGACAAGAAAGTAGTAATTGTCTTTCTACATATTTACCTTTCGCATGATTTCCAGTTCCTTCGTCAGCTTTCCATTCTGCTTCTCTAAATTAGTTATCTTGGATTTCATTTGACCCTTTGCTTTTAACATTTTCGCCGTAGCGTCCTTTGCTTCTTTGTTCTTCACTTCAACGTCTTGCAGTGCTTTTTCCAAGTCTTTTTCCAGTTGATTTTTCTCCTCTGTAAGCCGGTTGACTTGTTCTTGTAAATCTTTACTGGTAGTTGGCGTCTCGAGAGCTTTCTTCAGCTCGTTTCTCTCCTCTGTTACACGCTCTAACTCGATCTGCATCTCTTTCAAACCTTCTTGGAAAGCACGCTGCTCGTCGAGAAACTGCCGTTCCTTTTCAGTATCTAAAAGCAGTAGTCGTTCATTTGAGGACTCCTTGCTTCTGCTATCGCTGTTTTCAATTTCTTTCTGTAATTTTGAAATAGTTTCTTCGCTCTGTTTTAACTTTTCATCCTTTGTTTTTACTAGGTTTTCTTTCTCGCTGCGTTCAAGTTCGTGTTTTTCTCGTTGGACCTCTAGTTCTTTCTGTAAACTGGTGATCTGTTCTGCTATTTCGTTCTCGCGTAGTCTCCAGTCTTCTTTCAAAGAGCTTACTTCCTCCTTCGACTGATTGGCAGTAGCGGCCAGTTGCTTGACTTGCTCGTTTCTAACTTGCAGTTCACTTTGTAATTTGGTAATAATTTGTTCCTTTTCTGATATTCTTTCTTCCAGAAGACTGACAAGTTTTTCAGTTTCAGGACTTTTAGACTTGGCCGGGGAGTCGCCACTAAAATTTCTTTCTTGTAAGGCCATCTTTAGCACACCAACAGCTTCGTCTTTGGCCTGGGGAAAAATGAGTTTATTATTGTGAAACTTGAAGACCCAATAACAATCCAACCGAAACATACATAGACTCAACAGAGGGCAAACACTAAATGCTGCAATTTTAGTGTCAAATGATGAAAAATATAAAATGCAGAAAATTAACCAAAACACTGTAAAAAGGTGAAAAAAAGTAACAAAAATAAAGAGCGCGAGCTCATGTTGACGTCATTTTGTTCGAAGATTTTCATCGCATTTTAGCGGTACAGTAGATTGCTTGGGATTGGCCAGTTTTTTTTTTTTTTTTTTTTTTTTTTTTTTTGCCATTGCTAGCAAACTAAATTAACGTCATCACACAAGACACCTATTAATAGTGCTAGCAATGTACCTGTATAATACTGTTCCTTTCGTCCAACTGTTCTTTCAACATGTGCTCTGATTCTTTGTAAGACTTTTCAACCTCAGCAAGTTCTGCAGCTAGCTTTCTCTCTTTTAATTGTATCTGATCTTGTAACATGCGAATAGTTTGTTGATGGTCTTGTTCTTGCTGTTGTAGCTGTTGCTGAAGAACTTGACACTCGTGCTGAACCTAAAAAAGGCAAAACTATTTACTAATGCAGTGATCAGATGTGCAATGCTCTAGACTTTCTTTGGGAGTATGCTCTTACCCTGCTTAGCAGAGATTTCTAAAAAAAACCTCTGTAAGGACGTTTTTTGCGCCGTCCAAAAGTTTGACAAATACAATAAACAACAATGTAACAAGCAATTTTAGATATTGCCTGCATATTTTGTTTGATTGTCTTGTTTTTTTTTTTTGTTTTTTTTTAATTTGTAATTATATTTATTATTATTATTTTGTTGAGGAATGGAAACCAAGTTAGAAAAACACACGAAACAGATTCAGTTCACTAACTGTATCATTGAAACTGAACTGTATCATACTACATGTATTGGCTCAAGTGGTTGAGCGCCAGTCTATTGTGTGGAGCTCACGGTTCAATTCTGGTAGCCGGACCACCACTCAGTGTCTTAAAATATTTGAGAAGAAATTGCTGCCTTTGTAATCAAAACAAAACAAACAAACAAATAAATGACATAGAAACAACACAACAGAAACAAACATTTTTGTTGTTATACCTTTTCTGTGGCTTGCATGGCTTCTCTCTGTGAGTCAATCTGTTTCTGTAATGTCTTACATTGTTTCTTGTGTCTCTCACATTCCTCTACAAGTTGTTCAATTTTATTACTCATTGCACCAACCTACATAACATGTAGTAACGCAAAGAAAGTTGTGTCAATTCACAGTCATTATTAATTTAATACAAATCTATGGTGGCCCATCGTTCTCATAGTAAATTTACATATAAATCATTAAAAAAAGAAGAAAAACATTAAATCAAAAAAAAAATAAAATAAAAAAAATAAAAAATAATTTTCAAAAAAGAAAATTAAAAAAAAAAATTTTTTTAAATTCATTTTCAAACAAAATAAAAAAAAATAAAATAAAATAAAATAAAAAAATAAAAAAACATTTCACTTTCAAAAAAAAAAAAAACATTTCATTTAAAAAAATATTAAAAAAAACATTTTCAAAAAAAAAAAGAAAGAAAAAAATAAAAAAAAAACTCAATTAAAAAAAATTCATTTTCAGAAAAAAAATAATAAATAAAATAAAATAAAATAAAAAAACATTTCATTTTCAAAAAAAAAAAAAAGACATTTCATTTTCAAAAAAAAAAAAAAAAAAAATATTCATTTTAAAAAAAAAAAAAAAAAAAAAAACTACCAAAAAAAAAAAAAAAAAAATAAAGAAAAAAAAAAAAAAAAAAAAAAAAAAAAAAAAAAAAAATTAATTTTCAAAAAAAAAAAAAAAAAAAAAAAAAATCAAGACAATTGATTTTCAATTTCATTTTCAAAATCAAATGTTGTTGGCGGCCCAGCGTTCTCATAGCCAGCAATGTTTTCGTACAGCGGTCGAAGTTTCAAATCAAAGATGGCGGGTTCTTCAAGCATCAGAAACATTGATTGGGAAGGTGACGAGCAGCTTAAAACAGACCTACAGCGCTACGTATCACACAAAATTTAAAGCGAAGTGAAATTTTTGACTTTGGTCGTTGGGTTCTTCCAGAATACGCTTAGAGTCTAGGTACTTTATCGCGAAGAATTTCTTTTTATGGTATTTCGTATATCAACAACGTAACTACGACACCGATTTCCGTGTTGTGCGCCAATTCAAGAACTAGAAGCCCAGAACAGCTTAGCGAACAGCATAACCTTGCTGTTGGACACAAGAAACGAGGACGAGGTGCAACAGGCACTTTTACTTGTCTTACTGTAATTCACGAAACGAAACGAAATAAAACTAAATGTGTAAAATACGAAATAAAACAAAATTTTTATATTTTTTTAGAACTTCGTTGACCCTAGGCTGATTAAATCAATCGATGCCGACGAGGTTTCAAAATATTATAAATAAACTTACTCATCAGAAAACACCATGCTAAATATTCGAAGCCTATAATATGATACTGAGCTGAAATATTGTTGGGTTGATAATAATAAACAAACATTTTATTAGCGACTTATTAGAACACTAATTTAAGAAACACGGAGATATTTTCGTATTACGAGTGCTTGTTTGCATGTCGAAGAGTTGTGGATTGATGTCTGCCATGGCCGGTCACGTCCAAGATGCTCAATCAGTCTTGCATGGGTTGTCAGGACTAAATGCAGACTCAAATATGTTGGATAGGAAGCTGTGAAGTAAAAGCTACCTGAAGTATTAAAGTTGGCAATGTGAATATTTTTTTCATTCACAGAATTTTTTAGGTAAAACCAGTCACGGGATAAAAAACAACACGACATCATCTCGCGAGTGGCATGTTTTGAATTACCGATTCAGTGTCTCCATATTTATTCAACCCAATGTAAACTAGTATTCTAATAACTCGCTAATAAAATGTTTGTTTATTATTATCAACCCAACAATATGTAGATCTTAGCTCAGTATCATATTGCAAGCTTCGAATATTTAACATGGGGATTTCTGATGAGTATTACCTGGGTATTGAAGTTTTTTGAATCCTCATCAGCATCGATTGATTTAATGAACCTAGGGTCAACAAAGTTATAAAAAATGATAAAAATATATTTCGTGCTTTACAGATTTTGTTTTATTTCGTTTAATTTCGTTTTATTTCTTATTTTACACATTTAGTTTTATTTCCTTTCGTGAATTACAGTAAGACAAGTAAAAGTGCCTGTTGCACCTCGTCGTCGTTTCTTGTGTTCAACATTCCCGCGACGCTCAAGTCCGTCTGGATTAACATCCAACATAACGTCGTGCACTACGTTACGTGGTACAGCAAGGTTATGCTGTTCGCTAAGCTTTTTGTGCATGGCGCGATAACCAAGCAACTGCCCTGGGCTTCTAGTTCTTGGCGGACAACACGGAGATCGGTGTCGTAGTTACGTTGTTGATATACGAAATACCATAAAAAGAAATTCTTCGCGATAAAGTACCTAGACTCTAAGCGTATTCTGGAAGAACCCAACGACCAAAGTCAAAAATTTCACTTCGCTTTAAATTTTGTGTGATACGTAGCGCTGTAGGTCTGTTTTAAGCTGCTCGTCACCTTCCCAATCACTGTTTCTGATGCTTGACGAACCCGCCATCTTTGATTTGAAACTTCGACCGCTGTACGCAAACATTGCTGGCTATGAGAACGCTGGGCCGCCAACAACATTTGATTTTGAAAATGAAATTGAAAATCAAATGTCTTGATTTTTTTTTTTTTTTTTTAATTAATTTTTTTTTATTAATTTTTTTTTTTTTTTTTTTTTTTTTTTTTTGAAATCAAATGTTTTTTTTTTGTAGTTATTATTATTATTATTATTATTATTTTTTTTTTTTCGGGTAGTTAATTTTTTTCTTTTTTTTTTTTTTTTTAAAATTATTTTTTATTTTTTTTATTTTTTTTGAAAATGAATTTTTTTTTTTAATTTTTTTTTCTTTCTTTTTTCTTTTTTTTTTAATTTTTTTCTTTTTTCTTTTTTTTTTTGAAAATGAAATGTCTTTTTTTTTTTGAAAATGAAATGTTTTTTTATTTTTTTATTTTATTTATTATTATTATTTTTTTTTGAAAATGAATTTTTTTTAATTAATTTTTATTATTTTTTTATTTTTTTTTGAAAATTATTTTTTATTTTTTTTAATTTATTATTTTTTGTTTTTAATTTAATGTTTTTCTTCTTTTTTTAATGATTTATATGTAAATTTACTATGAGAACGATGGGCCACCGAATATAGTTTAAATCAATTGGAATGTGAAAAAGAGTAAATAAATAAATGATCAAATGAATAATTAGATGAATGGGTGAACGAATGTATTATTGAATAAATGAGTTGGTGAATGAATGAGTAAATGAAAGAGTGGATGAATGAATGAATGAATGAATGAATGAATGAATGAATGAATGAATGAATGGATGAATAAATTAATGAATGAGTGGAAGAATGAATGAATGAATGAATGAATGAATGAATGAATGAATAAATTAATGAATGAGTGGAAGAATGAATGAATGAATGAATGAACAAATGAATGAATGAATGAATAAATGAATTAATAGATGAGTGAATGAGAATGAATGAATAAATGAACATGAATGAATGAATGAATGGATGAATGAATGAATATGAATGAATAAATGATTGAATAAATGAATGAAAGAACGAATTTAATGAGTGAATGGTGGAGTAAACAATTAATGCCTAAATAAATTACTCACCTGCTCTCTCAACACAGACACCATCTGATCTGACCCCCCCTGTATATTACCTAAATAAATTACTCACCTGCTCTCTCAACACAGACACCATCTGATCTGACCCTCCCTGTATATCCTTCATTGACTGCAAATGTTCTATCACCTCATCGCGACTTGAAATCAATCTCTTTTGAGCCTCCAACTTGTCCATCAACTCTTGTATGGTCTTATTTCGGTCTTCAAAAAGATGCTTTCCTTCCTCCTCTTTAAGTTTCAGTTGCTGAATTTCCATAATCTTTGTAGCAATTTCTGCCATGCATTTCTCTTCATTCTGTCGTCCTTCAATTTCAAGATCTTTTTCTCTCTGTTGACTGACCTTCAGTTGTTGTATTAGGGACTGTATGGTGTTGTCTTTCTCTGCCAGTAAGGTATTTGTTTCTACTGAGTTATCAGGTGAACTTGAAACTGGCAAAGTTGCCTATGAAACAAGTACAACATAAAGTAAGCACAGCCTCCAATGCAGACGTCTTATCTGGTTCGCCGAAAGAAAAGCTGGAGCTTTTCATTCCGTGAACCACATAAGACATCTAAAATGGAGGCTAAGGTAAGCAACCCTCCCTTTCAAAACTTTGTTAGAATCTTGGTCATTTCTGAACGTATTAACAGGACCGTAACCAGACCTGAATGGTAACCGAGGCAATAGACCACAGAAGGTTAGCAAAAATTTGGTCTTGTTTGCCTCTTTCTAGTTACACCATTGACTAATGTAATAAAAATAATAAGAAAAAGAAATAATAAGACCACAACTTTAATGTAGTCAATCAAATCCTGATTTATTAACAATTATTTGCCTAACCATTTGCAGACTTCCAGATTTTCACTAAATCGCTGTCTAGTAACGTTATTCAAATAACGTACATGTAATTATATTTTTTTCAGAAATTTGATTGCTAACAACCTACAACAACATTTTTTTCTTGTTTTGCACTAGTTTGCAATGAACACTTGTGCCCTTTAATTTAACTGAAGGTGTTTTCCAGGAGTTTTCATAACTACTTCTATTTTCAAGGGCTTTTCAAATACACTTAAAAGTGTTTTTAAAATCCATAGCTTCTCAAGGATTTCAAGGAGTAGCACCAACTCTGATGTTACCCTTGTCTTGACGTGTAACTAAGGACAAGTACTTACAGGCTGTGTTGATGGAGAAGCAGCCTTCAAAGAAGTCAGCTCATCTTCAAGTCTGGTAATCTTAGTCTTGGCATTGGACTTGAGCTTGTTAAATCTCTGTTCTGATGTCTGCAATAAGTTACAATTTATAAGTAGTAAGATATACATTTAAAACTAGGGTATGCATGCCAGGGCGATACATTGTGCAATGTATCGCCCTGACATGCACACTAACTATGGATTCGGGATAAATTTATCCACAGAATAAAAGTTTTTGAAAATAATTTACAGTCTGGATATAAGGATCTATCTGGGGCAGTTGTACAAAGCGTCTGGATAAAGTTATCCAGTGGATCAAAACACTAATAAACAACATAAAACACACAGGAAGGCTTATTTACTTGCCACTATTTCTTGTGTGTGACAAGTCGTGAGGTTATACACTTCCTTAAACTAGTTGCAAGTCTACAATTATCACAAGTTTTAGCACACATTCAAGGATCAAAATAACAGACTGACATTCATAGCTCAAAATGACCTTACAAATGCATTTTTTCAAGGTCAAAATTTGTGATAGTAATTCTTGTTTTTCCCTCAAATATATGGAGATAAATGTGTCCTTTCAAACTCTGATTTAGCAGGTCAAGTATCAAATTTGGAGCTAGACTGTCTCTTGACCTGCCCTTAATATTTCGATCCCTGCACAATCAATACGTTTTAGAAGCTAGAACATGTTGCATAGTAACTATAAACTACATAACTATGGCTAAGAGCAATGATTCTTCACCTCAAGGTCATTCTGTTTCTCTTTAAGGTGCTGTTTTAGTAAATCTACTGTCTTTTGGAGATCTGGATTAGCTGTATGCTGGTCACTGGCAGACTGGGTATCTTTCATTCGAAGAATCTCCTCCTAAAAAAAAACATTATCAAGTTTTAGTAGTCATTTTATATTAAATTGTTCAACCAAGTAAATTAGTGAACAATTCGCTGGAGATTACATGTAAATATAAAGTGAATTCTCTACTTTCACATCCTTACGATACCTTCTGATTTTTTTAATTTTTTTAATTTTTTTTTTTTGGGGGGGGGGGGGGGGGGGTGGGGGAGGGGGAAATAATTGTTATGAAAATCATTTGCATTTGAATAACAATTATAATAAATTGTTATTGATAATTATAATGATAACAATAATGACATAATGGTCATTACTCCATACAATTAACTACTTATCACATTTACAATATATCAAAAATCAATCAAATGTCAACTAATATAATAATGACAATAAGAACATTTAAATACATGTCTGTTTTTAAATGCTGTTAAGTATTGATTTTTTGTCTATTGGAGAATTTCATCCTCATGTAACATGTGGTGTCAGACTCTTTTCAATTAATTTTATTCTTTTCTAAAATCTATCCATCCGAAACAAAAGGCAATGCTTATTGTGAAGACGGTGAATTGAAGAGTACAAGGCAATTTACAGTCAAATTTGGTGTATTTCATTGTATCACTGTATGTCTTTTCTGAATCATCAATCAAATTCATAGTAAGGACAGATTTCATTCTAATGTTCAAGTCCTACATCATTGCTGATTGCATTTTGACATAAACTCTACCCAAACAACCAACAAATCCTAAGACATATTTCATGATTTTCAATTGTCATTTTTGTTGTGTTGAGCATTACAAACTACAATTTTGCACTGTTACTAATTTTGATATGCTTTTTTTCATTTTTGGGCTTCATTTTTTTACACAGCTGCTTGATTTGGTCATGTGACCTCTTCATGCAGGTACTGTAGCCCATTGTCAATAAATAAATATGTCAATAATTTATGAAGGAAAGAATGGAAATATGAATTGAATGTGGGAATGGATAAAAGTGTTAGATTAAATTAATTATTCATTAAAATTCAAAAACTAAATTGATGAAGTAAAAAATGACCAATCAGTCATTGCATTGATTATGTCACTCAAGTAAATAACAAATTAATCGATTAATCAATAGAGTGCAAACACTAAATGTGTGCAGCATTTGTCATTATTTATCAGTAAATAGCACTAATTAAACAACAGAAAACAATAGAATTAGCATAAAATAGCACTATTTAGTGGTATTTATGTTGCACACTTTTAGTGTGTGCACTCTACCAGTAATATCTCCTCATATGAAAATTAACAGGGGTTGAATTGCACAAATGAATAGAATATAATAAATAGGAGCAAAAATATAAATGGATAGCAGATAACAAAATTGATGGATAATTGAATGGACTTATTAATGAATGGACAAATTAACAAATGAATGGGCAGATGAATGGGTGGGAAATATATTAAAGAATAAATCATAAATTAATAACAAAAATTAAATTATAATAATTAAATGAGTAAAATAATAATAATAATAATAATAATAATAATAATAATAATAATAATAATAATAATAATAATAATAATAACAATAATAATAATAATAATAATAATAATAATAATAATAATAATAAATGAATGAATGAATTAACACAAACTATGCAAAAAATGCAATATTTTACTAAAGCTAGATTGAAAATTGAAAAAATTGGGGGAAAAAATTGGATAACTTGGATGCATGTGTAACTGTTTAAATGATCTGACCAAGTTAACCAATAAGCAATAAAATAAATCATAATAATTAATACATTTGCATATTAAAATAATAAATCGACCAATATTAAATTGATAGCTAGTTCATATTTACCAAACAAGACACCCAAATATTTCCTGAATAGTATTCAAAAATAGATAATTCTCAAGATAATAAATTTACATTCAAAAACGCCACACATCAAAGATTACACATTCATTTTATAGAAGGGAATTTTACCTCTTTCTCTCGAAGAAGCTTCTTAAATTCATGGTTGATATCTTCATTTCGTTTCTCGGACTCAACTAAAGCTCTTCGCAGTTCAGAGATAACTTCTTCGGGGCTCTAAAGTTGTATCAGAACCACAAGTTAAACTAATCAAATTCTAAAAAAGCACAAATGTTGATATCTACATGTACAAGAAATAAAATTCGCAAGATTCACCTGAGAATGTGTCGAAGTACGAGCTGTGTTTTCAGCTGAGTTCGGGTCATGATCATCACCAAAGCTTTCCTCTAGCTTGTCAGTAACAGCTTGAGCAACGGAAGATAACCTGCCCCACATATTCGCACAGATATATCATGTAATTTGTAAGTGTAGTGATTATTATTTTGATGTTTTTCTTCTTGATGTGGATTCAGCCATGTTGATCTGTTCAAGCTGATCGAACACGTCAGCTGACGTGGTTACAAAGTGCTAAGGTGCCAAGCCTGCTGCTCAAATTACTCGATGGGCGCAGCTATTTAAATTGCAAATATTTTCAAATTTCCAAATGAAAAATGAAGAGAGCAAAAAAAATCTATCATAATTGTAATTTGTATATACATGCATTTGTTGATATGATGCGTGGATGAAGTGTCAGCGATCTTCTAAACGATTTGGGATTCTGAACTTTATATGAACAGAAATCAGCGGTCGCTGTCGGATGCGAGTACTTTTCCCGGGCTAGTTTTGCGTCAGTGTTTTCCAGGTATTTGATTGATTCATCTCCAGTATAATCATATACGAACAGATTTGAATTTTGTATATTAAAGAGATGATAATATTAAAAAAAAAAACTTTTAAAGATACTTATTATTTGGATTATTGGTATTTCTATTTATTATTATTATTATATTATTATTCTATTCTTTATCGCTGAAAAGTGGGGGTGGAGGGGCTGAAGCCCCCCAGCCCATCCCTCTCCGCGCGGTCCCTGACTATGCGTACGGCTTGCGATATTACAGAGATTATAATACAGTTTTTTGCAGCCAGTTAGATGTCTTCAAATTAGTGGAAGAGAAGCTTCAGTCAACGGAATGGTGAGTTCAATTTCAGATATTTCAGTTTCAGAGTATCATATCAAGTACCACCCCTTTGCCGCCTTCCTTCTCTGTATCTCCACCAGCTCTTCGCGGCCTCTGGTACCCAGGCTACAAATCAAGAATCTGATTCATCAATAATGCAGGAATGACATAATGAAAACAGGACCATTGAAAAAAAAAGAAAAAAAAATGAAAATAAATTATCAGACATAATGTGAAGGAACAGTCAGGATCATATTGTTTATTTATGTAGACGCGGCATTGACGAGGTTTTAACAAAATCTTTTTAACAGGACGTTCCTGGGCACTGTTTTTTTTTTGTATGTTAAAGTGGTTATAACCCTTTGAATGAAATTTATGTAGTTAATTCTACTCACTGTCAGCTTTCGAATGAGGTATATCTTAAGGGTATTCGATAAAATACGACCAAGTTATTCGATGCGAAAGTTAGCAATTTTTTTGCATTTTTACATGGTCGTCCGAATTAATGAAATGACGTACATGCAGGTACCTAACATGCGCATTGAGCAATATCCGGTTTAATTTTCTTCCGGTTTTCATGTATCCGCTTTGTATATTTACGGTTTGTAGTTGATAAACTGAAATGTTCAACACACTTCATTACTGATAGCTACTGATTATTACTTGATAATATGCAATTTTACTGCTTTGTAGAAGAGCGTTTAAAGCTACGAAAATAGATCAAGTGGTCGTCAGAATGAAAATGATAATGCTGTGTATCTAGCCAAATTAATTTTTTTCGAAACGTGTGAAGATCCATATCAGTTCTTTCGAATATGTCGCCTGATTTCCGACAAACATGCACCCGGCAAAATGGATGCATTCACAGCTTTCTAGGCCTTTATTCAATATTCCTAAGCATGCACGTTAAAGAATAGCTACACAGCAAATCGTATATTCCGGCAATTTTATAATTGACGAAATGATTTGCAAATGGGAAAACCGTCGGATTCGGGCAGCGAAGAACGCGCTTTGACGTTCAAACGCTTTGCTTTGGTTTGCTCTGGCAAGCTTCATTTGAATGTCAATGTGATTTGTGAATACCTTCGTGAGAGCTGAATTCTTCTTTTAATCCGCTAAAGTATTCAGTCATATTCTGATAAATCCATGCATTCATGGCTTTGTTAAAAATCCCAATAATCACGTGGAAGAGTACAATGAGTCTTATATAACGCATACATTGTTTAATCAGAAAATTGTACATTGCTACATAAATATCATGTGAGACGCAATTAATGAACCCGATTATACAAACAAAATCAGGAATAATAAAAGACCTTTGTTTGAAAACCTCTGTAATCATGTAACAAGTCAGATAAATATCGCTTGCCTCCGTTCTCGGCCTTAATCTTTTACATTAGAAATGAAGAGTGTTGAAAATTTCAGGTCATCAACTACAGTCATTAACTATGCAAACCGGATATATGAAAACCGGAAGAAAATTAAACCGGATATCGCTCAATGCGCATGTTAGGTACCTGCATGTACGTCATTTCATTAATTCGGACGACCATGTAAAAATACAAAAAAATTGCTAACTTTCGCATCGAATAACTTGGTCGTATTTTATCGAATACCCTTAAGATATACCTCATTCGAAAGCTGACAGTGAGTAGAATTAACTACATAAATTTCATTCAAAGGGTTATAACCACTAGTTTAAAGTCAATTTTCAGCAAAACGAACAAACAAATTTTACACTGTAAACGATAAATATTAATTTGGAACCTATTCCCCTCGCCGTATTCGATATCTCAATAGCGGAGATTCTTATTTTTCTTTCTTTCGTGAATTGAAATTTTTTATTAAGACTAATACAAATATGAAACACAAAAAAATGCATGGAAAGAATTCCGCGTCATCGCTTAGCCTAAAAGCATTTTATTTGTAAACAAAAGTAAAGCAATCCTATTACCTCTTGGGAACTGAAGAGAACATTTTTTTACAAATAGTTTTCTCGCGTTTCGGAAACATTTTTTAATTTTATTTGCAACATTTTTATTCTATAAAAAAATGCCAGTGTTTATAAAAACGCGCGTTTCTTCATCAAAATAACCCTTTATGTATTCCTTGTACCTCATAAACAATCCGCAGGCGGACCAGGCCAATTCCCTGTGGCTTAATTATTGTGGTCCGCCTGTGAACAAAAACGATGACCCCCAATTTTTATCACATTTCTAAAATCTTCACATAATAAAATGTTTTGTACAATTTTTCATATGAAATGTCATTCGAAATTCATTTACACAGAAACGTCCTTAATAAAACAACAATTCATTTTAGTCTTTCTTTTTTTTCAGCTCAGACGGGGCTATACAAACGTAATGAGCCATAATGAGCCACCTCCAGGGGTTTCAGGCAACCAGCGAGCCTGATACTCACTTATATGTAGGGAACATGATATATTTCCGAATTACTTTTAAAAAAACAAGGGCAATTTTGAACTGTTTTATGAATTTTACAGAGCATATCTAATAATGAAATGATTTGATTAGTGACAGGACCAAGAAACTAAACTAGAAAAAGAAAACAAAAAAACAAGGTAACATGGGAATATGCCCTCCCCATCCTAGGAGGGGCTCCCTAGTCCCTAAAAGAACAAAAAGGGAAGAAACAATCTAAGATAAAATGGAATAAAATGCCTTAAAATGGCGCGAGGTTTTCGGGATGTGACACTGATAAAATACACGTTATGTCTTTATTTTTGACTTTTATTTATCAAATTTCGGTTATGGACACAAATTCTACGTACCTTTTCTTAATGTAAAGTACACAAACTTTGAAATCTAACTTCAAATCTTGCTGAAATATGCAAGTTTGACGTCAATGCAACCGACCTATATGGTTAAATACCCATTAAATGCCCGTTCTATTTCTAGGTGGCAATTCAATTACACAAAATTATTAAAATTAAAACACGACCGTAAAAAAGACCTTGTACACTATGCCTGAAACACTGTATCAACTTGTGTCAGAAAGCAGTCATCGACGTCTACATGTCATGCATCTTTATTTAAGACCTAGCAAACAAATCAACATCAATCAATATTTTTCAATCTACTGAAACAGAGGGTCCAATAAGGGGGTCTCAATATATGAGTTAGCTGAAGGAGGCTGAATGGATGAAACGTACAAAAAACGGTGATTTGAAAGTTACAAGTTGTGTGGCCTTGCTTCGTTTTATTCCAACTATATGTATAAATAAATAATAATTCTTAGGAAAATCAGAAGTTTTTTTAAATACCAAACATTTTTCGGTGTGACAGCCATCATCAGTGGATGTTATTAATTTAAAGTTTTAAAATGTATATCTGTGTACATTTGAAAAGTAAATAGTTTAGTTTGGCTAAACTTACCAACAGAATATACATAGACCGTGTTTGCGCCACCTACACAGAACGATTCGCCTGAGCAGCCTTTTTGGAAATCAAATCCACTACAATCCTTTGAGTCTTTAAGACTGGGATCTGCTAGCTTGTCGCCAACCCAACATTCACCTTCGAATAAGAAAGTTTATTATAAATAGGATACTTCAATCGGGACAGAAAATTCTTCGGATTCTCCCGTGCGTTAAAGTACGCGTACGTATGTAAGTCTTATTATGCAGCACCACTTTCAAAAGTTTGGCCAGAGGAGCGACTCCGATTGGAAAGTGGCGGGGATGCTCGTCGGATACTTTTGACAATGACACCTAAAAGGTACCAAAGTTAAAAGGGCCTGGCGATACATGATTTTTCCCCTTAAAGGTACCAACTCCAATACGAACAATTGGATATAATGATCGTAAACCGATAACGTGTTTTTGAATATCCGTGAATATCCTGAAACCGTGCAACAATTGTAATTCTGAAAACTTCCAAGAGACCCTAAAAGGGACCCAAGTTTCCGAAAAAGGACGACAAGCATCCCCGCCGAGCAAGCATCTATATCTGCGTTTTTAAATATTAAATAATCATTGAATAGACAAGCAATCGGACCTGACTGAAATGCATACATAGAAATATGCGCAAACATTTTAACTGGTAAGCACTGCATTGTAACAATATGACAACGCCAATTAACGCTCCGGCACAAACATGAAAATTCAATTTGGATCAGTGTTTGCTTGTGATTAATCTGTACTTTTTTGCGTATAGTACAACAATGGATTGGTTAGTTTGTTGTTTTGTTGGTTGGTTGGTTGGTTTGTTGTTTGGTTGGTTGGTCGGTTGGTTGGTCGATTGGTTGGTTGGTCGTTTGGTTCATAGTGTGATTGTCAACTTTCTTGAACTCGCGTTTATTCTTTACATATCGTTGTACGTTAACGGTTCCTTAAAATAAATATTACATTACAAACATTACGAAAATTACAGATAAAGAAAGCGAAGAAAACTAACCAAAAAACTAGAAGAATACTTACAAGATAAAGTTTGTCGAGTCCGGTTACGTTGAGCGTTTGATGCGAACTGACTAAATTATAGTGGCAGTAACTTAAAAGTAGATTTAATACAAAAGATCGGAATAAATTAACTTAACGAGAACAATAAAAAAGAAAAACACTATACAAAATACACAAAGGCTATTTTTGGCATCAACATTTCTCCCCCTCATAAGAGGGTGTACACTCTTATCAGTTTCATAATAATAATGTCAATTAAAGTGTTCTTGGTGGAAAGTGTACTTTCTTATACTAATAAAGTTTGCAATTATTATAATAAGTGTTCATATATGAATGTCTATGTTTCCAACACTGTGATGAGCTTGTGGATAGGTCTTGAGAGTTCTGATATTTGTGTCTTCAATTTGACGGAGCGCACGAAACCTTTTTCGTCGGGGAAAACCTCAGTAATACGAGCTAATGGCCATGTGTTCCTTGGTGTTCTCTCGTCTTTCACAAGAACAATATCTCCAGGCTTAAGATTCCTCTGAGGTTGACTCCATTTCCCACGTACTTGTAGCGTTTGAAGGTATTCCTGTTTCCATCTTGACCAGAAGAGTTCAGCGAGATATTGAACTCTTCTCCACTGTTTGCGACAATAGATGTCTTCTCGCTGAAAGTCGCCAGGAGGAGGGAGGACTATCTTCGACTTCATAGTCAGTAAGTGATTTGGCGTCAAGGGACCTGTGAGGTCTTGAGGGTCGTCTGTGGGGAACGTCAGAGGTCTGCTGTTGACAATACTCTCAACTTCTGCTGGCAGTGTTCTGAATGATTCATCGTTGATTGCTTGTCCATGTTCTCTGGTTAATGCCACGAGGATAGTTCTCACTGTTCTGATTAATCTTTCCCACGAACCACCCATATGGCTAGCAGAGGGAGGGTTGAACGACCACTGGCTGAGCCAATCGGCATTTTCATGACGGAGTAAGTACTCTTTGATTTTTGCTTGATTCATCTTCTTTAGATTATCTTTTAACTCGTTGACAGCACCGACTAGATTTGTGCCTTGATCAGACCTCATCGACTTGATTGGACCTCTGCGTGCTATGAAGCGTCGTAATGCGTTGAGGAAGGAATCTGTCTCCAATGAAATTGCCGATTCAAGGTGTACAGCTCTACTAGATAAACAGGTAAACAATACTCCATAACGCTTTAACTCCTTTCTTCCTTCTTTAACTGTACAAGGGCCAAAGTAGTCAACGGCACAGTGGGTAAATGGAGGCGCTGTGGTTACTCTGTCCTCTGGGAGATCAGCCATTTTCTGTATTGCTGGATTGGATCGTAGCCTTTTACATAAAACACACTTGGAGATGAGCCATCGAACTGCTGAATTTGCGTTGACGACCCAGAAGTGGTTTCTTAGCTCGTTTAACGTCATTCCTCTTCCACTGTGTGCTGTCTTCTCATGTGCATCACGAATGAGCAAGGTTGTGATATGGCTCTTCTTTGGAATCACTACTGGATGTTTTAGATTATCTGTAAGTTCTTGACTTTTACGAAGTCGGCCGCCAACTCTAATCAGACCGTCATCATCAATAAATGGATCGAGACGAAACAAAGTACTCGATTTCTTGATTACGGACTTGTTGCGTTTCTGTATAGCTCTATTCACTTGATCTTTTTGTATACGACCAAGGACAGCACTTTCTTTAACAAATGCGTCAGATTGTAAAACCTTCAGAATCACGGTTTCTGCTTTATGTAGATCATCAGATGTTACGTTGCGGATTAATGGTTTCTTTGATGTGTATACTTTGTCGTCGATCTTGCGGTATTTGTCGGGTATAGCGTCGTCCCAATCAACATTGCTTCGGCAGAGCTCTTGGAGGATCTTTTTGCCTTGTAACACAACTGGTGCTGCTATGCCAAGGGGGTCATACACCGAACTGATGGTAGCCAAGATGCTTCTACGAGTTAATGGCAAGTCTTTGAGTACAATTCGAAATCCAAGTTCATCGGCTTCGACACTCCACTGAACACCAAGAGCACGTTCTATTGGTAGATCTTCGGTGAGTTCAACGTTCTTCAGAGCTTTACATCTTTTCTCTTGTGGGACTGCTTCGATCACAGATCTTTTGTTGCTGATGATCTTGCTGAGGGGAAATCCTCCTTTTCTACAAGCGTTCATTACATCGTGTACTCTTTGGATTGCGTCTTCTTCACTTTCTTCAGAACGTAAGCAATCGTCAACATAAAAGTTCTTTCTCAGAGTCTCAACAGTTTCTTTACTCATCTCACTTTTGAAGTCTTCAGCAATTCTCTTTACTGCGTAGTTGGCACAACTTGGCGAGGAAACAGCCCCAAAAAGATGCACGTTCATCTGGTACTCTTCTGGTTCAGTCGATAGATCAGCATCTGTCCACCATAGAAAGCGTAGGAAGTTACGGTCTTCTTCGTGGACTCTCACTTGATGGAACATGGAATCAATGTCCCCCATGAATGCAACTGGTTTCTTTCTGAATCTTACAAGGACACCAATCAGTGAGTTGGTCAGGTCAGGACCTTGAAGTAGCTTGTCGTTTAGAGATACACCATGATACTTTGCACTGCAATTGAATACTACTCTTATCTTCTCTGGTTTTTGTGGATGATAAACCCCGTGGTGAGGGATATACCAAGTTCGTCCAGGTCTTGCAAGTAGCAGATGGGCTGGCACCTTTCTAGCGTAGTCTTTGTCGATTATGTCCTTCATAAAGTCCTTATAGTCGTCAAAAAGTTTGTTGTTGTGAAGAAGCTTTTTCTTCAGCCACTGCATCTTTCGCTTGACTTGTTCCTTGTTGCTAGGCATAGTAACATCATGATCTTTAAATGGTAGCGGTAGTTGATAATGACCATTGATCAATTGAATACCATCATCCATCTTTCTCATAAACTGTGTATCATCTAGAGAGATCTTCTGTTCATCAGCATACGAAGGATCACTAAATTCGATGTCAATCAGCTTACAGAGTGTGTCTGGAGTTACAACTTCTTTGACTTGACTTTGAACAGCAAAACTAAGGTTAGCAACTCTACTTTCACAAACGCTGGTGGCCATAATTCGGTTGAAAGAGTCGCTTTCAGAGTAGCACGAGGTTTTCAGCATAGGGCCAACAACAGTCCATCCTGCGAACGTCAGAATACCATATGGATCTCCTTGTTTTCCTGTCACAAAGTCAATAGGTTGTAAGGCAGCAGGGCAGTTCATTCCGATAAGCAGGTCTACTTGCTGTCGTTGTAGAGGTGTAGGCGTCTTGTCAGCTATTGTTTTCAAGTGAGGCCATTGTCGTACTAGGTCGGGACGAGGAATTTCACCTTGTGTAGCAGGAATTTCATCTCTTGAAAATGTCTGTGGTAACTGTGCAACGTTTGTTCCTTCGAGGTTTGAGACAGCAAGGCCTGTTATTCTCTTTGATGGAAATAGCTTTGTTCCGTTCATAGTCTTGACAACGACGTTGGTTTGCACTCCAGTGATCTTTAGTTGCTTTGTTGCTTCCTCTGTAATGAATGTTCCGGTACTGCAATTGTCTAGCATGGCATAGGTTTCAATAACTTGCGAACCAGCAGTTAGCTTTACAGGGACGATAGGTAGAAATTCAATAGATGACTTGCAGGCTGTAAGTTTCTGTAAATCGGTGTTCATGGTTCTAGCATTTATGATGTTTTCACGATGATCGTTGGTTTGAAGTGGCGCACGTTGTTTGAAGTGTTCGTCGTGGAGGCTTGTAGGATGACATTTTTTGCACACATCACAAATCCTTTTGCTTGTACATCCACGTGATCTGTGTCCTGTTTTGTAACATGCAAAGCACAGTCCTTTCTCCTTCACGAAATCTTTTCTCTCAGCAATAGACTTTCGTTGGAATTGTTCACAGTTGTCTAAATCATGCTTGGCTTGACAAAGAGGGCATTTTTCACAATCATCTTCTCTAGTTGAACTGGAAGTGTCTGACATGGTGGTTGCACGTGTTGCTACTCTGTATGTTGTCGTTGACTTGGGTTGTTGTTGTTGTTGAGCTGTAGAGCCTTTCAGAGCTTCTTTGGAAAATATCGGGTCTGCCGCGACTTCCGCTTCACTCACGATGAACTTACATAAATGTTGGAATCCCGGTAAACACACTTTAGACTGTCGTAGCTTGAGAACATGCCTCCTCCATCTTTCTTGCAAGTTGTATGGTAGTTTTCTCACCAGCGTCTGTAGATTATGAGGGTGATCCAGGATTGACAAAAACGACAAGGACTCCATCGCAGAAACACACTGTGTAAGGAAGACTGACAAGCGTTGAAGTGCAGAGTCGTCACCAGGCTTTAATGTTGGCCATTCATTAACTCTTTTGATGTAGGCTGTGGAAACTTTATATGGGTCACCATAACTTTGCTGTAATAGTTGCTTTGCCTCGTGATAACCGATGTCTGCATCCTTGTATAGACAGCCTTTAATCAATTCCTTAGCTTCTCCTTGTAAACACTGTTGTAGATGTTGAAAACGAACTTGATTGGAATCTGTTTTTGTCTCAATGTGATGCTCGAAATTGCGGATGAACTGCTCATAGTCCAAAGGGTTGTTGGTAAATGGCGATAACTGTAACTTTGGTAATAAGCTTTGCTGTTGCTGCTTCGCCAATATCTCTGTCAATTTGTTTTGTTTGTCAAGAAACTCGAGGAGTGGTTCTTTAAAAGGGCTTTCAACTTTAACTTTATAATCGTCGTCGACGTCGAAGATATCCGTTGGTTCTGGCTTGGCTGGTATTGAAGGAGTTGGCACACGCCATGGCGAGCATTCCGGTATAGGTGGGAATTGTGCGGGTTGTCCTGCGTCTTGATAGATTTGCTCTTTAGCTTGGATGATTGCTAGTTTTTCTTGTAAGTTGATCTTCTCTATTTCGTTCTGTAGCTGCTGTTTTTTAGGTAGTGTAGTCAAGAGTGCTCTGATTTCTGCTTCTTCTTCACGATCTTTAATCCATGAGGCTGTACAAGTGGAGCCAGAAAGGTTCAGCTGCTCTTCTATGTTGTTATCTGCTGAATTTTTGACGATATATTCTTCCGTTTTCTTTATAAACCGAGTGACGTCTTCATTTTTCTCGTCGAACCAATCTTGAGCAAGGATTTTCTCGCCTTCGTCTTCGATGCTTGAATACCATTCCATAAAACGTCGCTTGTACAATGCAAATAATTCTTTAACTTCTTGCAACTTGTCATACACACTTTGGACGCTCTCATCTGTAGTTGCTAAGTTCTTCATAAACTCTCTCAGTTGTTTGTTTAGTGCATAGCATTCTGATTTCTTTTGGTATATTTCGTAAACACGATGTTCCTTTCTTGTTCTTTTGCGTTGTTTTCGGTTGCTTTCACTTGTAGAAGCTTCGTTGTTGGACACTTTATCTTGAACTAAATGTGATTGTCAACTTTCTTGAACTCGCGTTTATTCTTTACATATCGTTGTACGTTAACGGTTCCTTAAAATAAATATTACATTACAAACATTACGAAAATTACAGATAAAGAAAGCGAAGAAAACTAACCAAAAAACTAGAAGAATACTTACAAGATAAAGTTTGTCGAGTCCGGTTACGTTGAGCGTTTGATGCGAACTGACTAAATTATAGTGGCAGTAACTTAAAAGTAGATTTAATACAAAAGATCGGAATAAATTAACTTAACGAGAACAATAAAAAAGAAAAACACTATACAAAATACACAAAGGCTATTTTTGGCATCAACACATAGTTTTATAATAGAAAGAATGGTTAGGAAGCCTATTGTTTTAAGCCTTTGTTCGGGTATGAGGTTGAACTGGTCTTGACCCCGCACAGGTTTTTATTTGTGCTCATTCCAAATTGTAAAATAAAGAGACTTTGCCTATATGATATTATGGTAAGGATTATTCAATTTGTTTGTATCAAATATTACAGAGCAGCCAAAAGAACGATTTCAGCCTTATCCAACAAGGGTAAAACAATAGTGAAATACTTGAAAAAAGTGTACAATAACATACAACAAAACAGTTTCCAAACCATTTCACTCTGTTATGTAAGTATGGTTGGTTTCAAATGGTTGGTTGATTGCATGATTGGTGCACTTACCATAGAACTCAATTCCCATGTATTTTGCACCCTCTTTAATGGCAGCATTAGCGCATCTACAGACAATTCAAGATCTTCCATATGCTCATAAGTCCACTCAAATTTACTCCCTAAATCGCGATCATTAAACAGCAGTCTGAGACTGCTCTTTACTGGTGTAGAATATTTGCACTTGTTTAGGGGGAGCAGACCAGGAGAACACACTGGAGACAAAGCAAGAAATCAAAATTCAATGGATATTTTTTTCACGCAGTACACCACTGGACGGAACACACACATACGCACACACACAAACACGCAAAACAGTGGCAAAGTGTGTCAAAACAGTTTGTTAACAAGGTCAACAGTGACCACTAGAAAAGTACATCATCATGTATACTCCACATATGTTTGTCTACAAACACTACTGACATATAAACAAATGACGTCATCAGCAACGTGACAGATGAAAAGTCAATAGAAACAAATCGGTACTCAGATATCAATCAATCAGGCAACTCATGACGTCATCAATCACGTGACATCGATAAACGGAAATAATTCCAAAATGGTATTTTACGATCAACGCGCTATGCATTGCAAAGTCACTTTTTTTTCAATTTGAATCTTACGAGGACGTTGTGCGATAAAGCACTTATTCAATCGATCGTATGTTCTTACCGAGTTTTTCGCACTTTTCCCCTTTAAAATAAGAATTACATTGACAGACGTAGCCGTCTTCATTACTGACACATTTTCCACCATTCAAACAAGGATTCTTGGCACAATGGTTTACTAGAATAAGAAGGCAAAGGCAGATCAGTCAATAAAAACCGAAGAAGAGAAATTAATAATATCACAATATGATCATTTCAAGAATCTTTTATTCGATACAGATTGTAGATCTAGATAATCTAATGTAGCAAGTTTGTATAGGAATCGAAGGGTTTTAAAACAGTTACATTTGAACTTTTCATTCCCGTATAGAAGATGGTGGTTTTGACGAAACTCCACCATGCAACTATTTTTATAGTTTTCTCCACAATGGTTCATGGAAACTCACACATTTTGTGCTTCGCATTTTTTTTACATCCAGTTCTGATCAATATGATATTTTTGGCGTTACATTAATAATTTTTCATACCTTTTTCGCAATGTTTTCCCATAAAAGCAATTGTACAGGTGCAGACGTATCCATTTTCCTCGTTAACACATTTCGCTCCATTTTCACAAGGTTTCTTTGAACAATGGTCAACTAGAATTAAGGAAAAAAGTATGTAAATTATATGAACAAAAACTTACAAACCAAACTTTGGAAGCATTCTCTTTGCAGGGCATGGTCACAAAACCAATCAATAAAAACAATGAAATAAATAAATAAGTGAATGAAAAAATAAATAAATAAATGAATAAATGAGTGAATGAATGAATATATGAATGAATGAATGAATGAATGAAAGAATAAATAAATAAATAAATAAATAAATAAATAAATAAATAAATAAATAAATAAATAAATAAATAAATAAATAAATGAATGAATGAATGAATGAATGAATGAATGAATGAAATAGATAAATAGATAAATAAATAAATATATAAATAAATATATAAATAAATGAATGAATAAATAAAATGTCTGTATCTAAAAATATGTGTATCCCTACGATTAACGATTAGCGTGAGCGTTATGAAATAATTGGGTATTTCTAAAATATAATTTTCTCTATTCCGACCTTTTTCGCAGTTTTTTCCAATAAAACCAGATGGACATTGACAGGCATGGTCATTTTCCTCGTTAACACATTTCCCGCCATTCTTACAAGGTTTATTAGCACAATGGTCAACTGAAGAGAGAATAAGAAAAAAACAGTTAGGTGGAAAGCTTTATTGAATTTTAGTGACTATGTATAAGGTTTTTAAACTGAGCAAAATAACTATTAAAAAGTATAATTATTTACACCAGCAAGGCAAATTACTCAGTTGAAATACTAATTTTGGGGATAAAAGTGTCATTTGCATATCTTACGAGTTCAGTAGTTTTCTTAGCTGCACATATTATATAGTTACATGTATATTTATTTTGTACATTTTGAGTAATCATTTCTTAAAAAAACATACGAATAAAAACATGAGATATGCAAATGATTTTGCTATTGACTAAATTCTCTTTCCATTCTACAATCAACCACTTCAAGAATAGCTGTATGATTTGTTTAAAGCATTAAATAACAACCTTTTTCGCAATTGGTACCCATAAAAGGAGATGGACATGTACAAACATAGCTATTTTCTTTGTTAGCACATGTGGCGCCGTTTTTGCAAGGGTTCTTGGCACAATGGTCAACTGAAAGAAAGAATGAAGAGGATTTGTTTGCAATTCATGAAACCATTAGATTCCTTAACTACAACGACAACAACACTTTATTCACTCTAGACATTACAATCCACAAGTAAATTATATTATTCGGTTTAAGTTAAACTTAAAAGAATAAATAATATTATTTAGAGTGGAGTCTGGAGTCTGAGTTAACCTTTCGGTTTTCTAGTCAGACTCTAGCCTTTTTTGTTAATTCTAGAACTGTCTATTTGGAACTAAAAAAAGTTTGAACAATTTAGTTAAAAGATGTTGAGAAATAAATAGATACCGAAAAACCGGTCATTTTTCATTTAATTGTTCAGAAAGTAAATGTTCTTTGATTTTTTTTAGAAAACGTATCTGCCGAGACATTTTTTAGATTATCTGGGATGTCTCTTCAGAAATTAATTGCAACATTTTATATAATTTGCTTGCAAATGCCAGTGCTATTGCTACCTTTTTCGCAGTTTGTTCCAATAAAAGGAGATACACATTCGCAGACATGGCCTTTTTCCTCGTTAACACATTTCCCGCCATTCTTACAATGCTTCTTGGCACAATGGTCAACTAAAGACAAAAAAAATTGCGATTAGATTTTGGATAAAAAAAAACCTTTTCTTGATTCATTAATTAATTCTCAATAACTACCATTTTCGCAGTTTGTTCCAATAAAAGGAGATGGACATTGGCAGGCATAGCCATTTTCCTCGTTAACACATGTCCCGCCATTTTTACAAGGGTTCTTGGCACAATGGTCAACTGAAGAGAGAAAAAGAAAACCACGATTAAAATTGAGCTTTGCAGTAGAAATATAAACAACATGATATTTTTACTACCTTTTTCGCAGTTTGCCCCTATAAAACCAGATGGACATTGACAGGTATGGCCTTTGTCCTCGTTGATACATTTCCCGCCATTCTGACAAGGCTTCTTGGCACAATGGTCAACTGAAGGCAAAACAAGCCATGTTAGCGACGGACGGTTAGATATTTGAGTGTGGGGGGGGGGGGGGGGGGGGGGGTTGGGCAATTTTTTATTTTATTATTATTATTTTTTTGTGCAGGATATTTTTTTCCATGTGATGGTTGTGCAGGATATTTTCTTCATCCCTTCACGATATTTGTTTATTGGCACATTTGCCGTGCACGATTTTTTTTCTCTGTTTAAGTCTTTGCTCGATATTTCTTTTGGTATTCACTCCCCCCTCCCCCACCCCTCAAATATCTAATGGTCCGTCCCTTAGTTATTCATGAAAAAACCTTGTTCTAGCTTGACTCGTTCATTATTTATATAACTACCTTTTTCGCAGTTTGCCCCTATAAAACCAGATGGACATTGACAGACATGGCCTTTTTCCTCGTTAACACATTTCCCGTCATTCTTACAAGGGTTCTTGGCACAATGGTCAACTGAAAGGGGAAAGAGCTTATTTCACGTTGTGGTTTTGTATCGATTTTTAAACAATTGTACACTGGGAGCATTATCATTGTCATCATCTGAAGAGTTTATGAAAAAAATCATAATAAACTATAAATCAAATATTTTGCGATTGTTATGATCATGCAAGTAATACTATGAACTGAATAAAAAAGTTGTTGAGATATCGCACTCATTCTCGCCTACCCTTTTCGCAGTTTTTCCCTAAGAATGGAGACGGACATTGACATACGTAGTCATTTTCCTTGTTTGCACATTTCCCACCATTCTTACAAGGATTCTTAGCACAATGGTCAACTAGAATAAGAGCAACAAAGGGATTCCAGATAAAATAAATTTTTTTTTAAATTCACTCCAAGATAATTTTGAAACGAGCTGTAAGTAACTACTTACAGTTTTTAGCATTTAGTACAGGGAAACGAAAGTTTAAAATTGGTGGCTTCTTGTGACTTCTATTCTTGTCATATCAATTATTAAAGACGCAAATAAATTTAAGACCATCGCGAGTATACACATAGTCTCAGTTCCGTTCTTATTCACATGCCACATGTTCATAAGTGATAAATCAGAATTTTTGAGAGAAAAAAACTGTGTAGCACAGTTTTAATTCATAATATTGAAAACTTGGGATGAAGTTTTTCACATTTTATAATCTTGAATAATCTGAATTTTTGTGCAGTTGACATGATTTTGTTTTTGAACTTTGTAAAAGGTTGACTCACTTATTCTGACAATATCTACCTTTTTCGCAGTTGGCTCCAATAAAAGGAGATGGACATTGACAGACATGGCCTTTTTCCTCGTTGACACATTTCCCGCCATTCTTATAAGGTTTGTTGGCACAATGGTCAACTGCATCGAAAAGGAAAAAGAGAAGAAATTTTTTGAAAATCATAAAACATCTACGTTGTTACGAGGGCCTACGTGCCTATTGTCATGTTTAGATTACTCTAGAATAGTCCGGAACATTCATTGAAAGTCTTGGAAATAAACAGTTAGTTCTAGAGAATTCTGTTGTCTGTAAAACTTTAGTAAAGTCTAGAAAGATCTAGAATAATCATGAGAAAGATAGTTCTAGACGTTTATAAATAGAAACATCATGTAAGATAACTAAAATAAACAAACACTCGAATGTTCTGGAAGGTCTGCCAAAACATATATAAAGAGCTCTCGACGAAGTGAGAGGAGTTCTCAGTTCAGTCTTAGCTAGAGAAGAAGAAGAAGAAGAAGAAGAAGAAGAAGAAGAAGAAGAAGAAGAAAGAAAGAACAGAAAAGGACAAGAACAGAAAGACCTTCCAGGCAAGGCTAAGAACATTTAATAATAATAGGTTTTAGTTAGACTCATTCAGATAACCTTACTTTTGTAAGCTCAATAACATATTATTTCAATAAAACAGTTTTCAACAGCCATTTGCTGGGTCTAACGTGTTTCCTTGTAACCCGTGTTGTAACAATGTTAATAGTTGGTTCTTTAATTCTTGCTACCTTTTTCGCAGTTCTTTCCAATATAAGGTGATGGACATTGACAAACATGGTCATTTTCTTCGTTAACACATTTCCCGCCATTTTTACAAGGTTTCTTGGCGCAATGGTCAACTAGAACGAGGAAAAATATGTTAAAACATTATATGGTAATTTTTAAAATGTTCAGATCATCGGATCCGTCGAGGCAAGCAAGGGGATGGATTTACACGGGGAGGGGGGCGGGACTCCGGGGATAAGCGATCGGGGATGCTCGTCGGGATTATTGCTGCGAGCGAGCGAAGCGAGCGAAGCAGCAACACTAATCTTGACGGGCTTGCTGTTTACTCAATGACCGCGTGTGCACTGGGCTTTTTGTATTGCCGTTCCAAAACTCGATCAGTTTTCAACTTTCTAGCGGGCGATGATTTCCCATAAGGCATCTCTTCCCCATATCTCCCACGTGATTGCAACTCGATGTTTTTGACAGAGGCATTTGAGAGTCTTTACGGTTCTGGCAGAGTTTTAAAATCCTTGCATTCGGGTAAGATCAAACACTACGAAAACCATAATGCAAATTTCTCTATTTACTAGAGGAAGTATTCATCAAGGTGATGGTCGTTTTAGTGCTGTTTCTACGGGGAGTCAATGTACTTTTATGAGTCTCTCGTCTTTGTTGTGTGCAAACTCGTGTCCTATTTTGCAATGGACCACTAAAACGGTCGATCATATCTTAGTACAAGGAGATGCAATGTATCTCAAAGCGTTTCACCAACAAACTATATCGGACATAGAGATACTGTCCCTTGACTATTTGCCAAATCGGGTCATTTGGCCAGCGATTAACACTGATCGAAATCAAATTTCAATTCTGTCAAATGAAGGTACCCAGCGCCATCGTGACAAACAAAAAAAGGACGATAAAACGAAAACTTCGCCCAACAAACCGAGTCAATCGCCCATTGTGGCAAACAAACCACTAAAACAATCGAGAAGAAAACAACTGAGATCCTAGACTTGGATGTAATGAAGTTTACATACGACACACAACCAGAAAGTTATTGACATTTTGACTTTACAACTGTAGTTATTTCATTGTCAAAATATTGTTTGCATCCTGTTTTAACTCAATGCCGGCGTTGTAGATTCTTTACATAAAAAAATATATCAAAGAAATTGCTTCAATGCAAATGTTGGTGATACGTTTTACATTACTTAATTGACATTTTACCATTATATGTTGTCGTTCAATTTTTTGCAATTTTTGATTCTTCACATATCATAACATAACATACAAAGTAACTTTAATATGGACCTTGTTTATTGTTCGGCAATGTTACTATGACTGTTCACATTTTACATAATTATACTGTAGAATTTACAGCCAAGTTCGCTGTATTGTGACTCACAATTTCAAAAATTGGTTTCAATTGATTTTTGGGGTTTTCTGAACTGTCAATCACTTTCATGTTGCGAAGCTTGCTGTAACACATTGTTATTATTTCAAATAAACTACACCCCTAAACTTGATTAATGGTCCAGAACGGTCTAAATTCAAACAAACTTATGAAAAGGCTGGTCGCAATACAATTAATTTGGCTGTAATCACATTTAATGCACAACTGTAGTGGCAGATTATCAACTTGTCCATTATGTATTCAAAAGTGTCCTGAATTTACTACCTCATGCAAAAACACAAAATACTTGACATGTTATCACATTCATAAACATTTTGTTGCAATCTCTCATGATCTCTCTTGTTCAGCTGTTTTTAATATGATAGTTTACATAAACTTTAACTCATTCAAATAAAATTTGATGACAAGTATTGTTATTACTGTTCAAATTATTATATATATATTAAAAAGAACAAAGTTTTACAATTATCAGATGTGTACATTCATTCCAACATAGAGTATACTTATTGACTTTGCTTTCTATTGACTAGCCTGCTATACTTTGTACAAATTGTACAAAATTGTGTTATTTCTATTACACATACAATAAGTATACTCTTAGTATTACATGGTTTGCATATAATTTTTATCAATTATAGCTATTACACTATTTGCAAGCCATCCATCCCTTGACTCATTGGTGTACTATATCATCTACATTTCTTAATAACAGCATTCACATTTCAATGTATCACATTACCAGACAAACCAATATTTTAGCTTTGCAAAAACATCTCGCAGCATTTCATTTCCGATGGAAACTGCTAGTTTTTAAAAATACCCCTAAAAGATACCGGACGTTTTTTTTTCAAAAGGGCGTGGCTTCACAAATTTTTCCTCCCTAAAAGATGCCAAAATTATGAGTTTTAGTGGCTTTCAAGCCATAAAAGATACCAAAACGCAAGAATTTTGTCAATTTCATATTTTTAAACCCTAAAATAGACTAAATCGCCGATTTTTACCCCTAAAAAAATACGACGGGTATCCCCGATCGTTTACCCTCGGAGTTCCTCTCCCCGGGGATTCATTTTTCCGCGGTACTTTATCAAGTTTCCTATTAACGCCCCTAGGATTATATATCGCTCCCAACCCCATTCTTAAAGGTATGTATATCCTATGATCAATAACAAAGTAGTATGACTCAACTTAATAAAGTACGCTTTTGTGGAGTCATGCCCATAAGTTCTCCCTTACCCTTTTCGCAGTTTGTTCCCAAGAATGGCGATGGACATGTACAGGCGTAGCCGTTATCTTTGTTTAAACACTTTCCACCATTCTTGCAAGGTTTCTTCACACAATGATCAACTAAAACGAAAAGAACTTAATAAGTCGACTCTCACTGGGCCGTAACCAGTGGGTGGGGGTTCCCCAGGGTGCATGTGCATACCCCAAGAAAAGAAAAAGGTCCGCTCATCCATTTCCATTTTTCTCTTGTTACAAGATTTTTTACAAAAATCTTGAATTTGGAATCAAGAGTACAAAACTAGAATAATCACCAAAAAGACAAAGAATAAAATCATTCAAAAGAACTGTAAAGCGCAATAAGAGCAACAAACTGTAATAGGGGGTTTTCACGGATTTCTGAAAAGAACGCTGATTTTGTGAAAAAATATGACAGCTACTAAAAAGACTACTAAAACCCATCAATGGCCCAGGGTTTTCCTATTTGTACCCGCTGTTAAAGCTCTGGTTGAATTGCGGCCCTGTCTCACATCATATACATTATAGGCCCCATTAAGTCTATTCATTGCTGCCAAGATATTTTAAGAACGGGACATAATTGATCAGATTGACCAGAAAGGAAATAGACGAATTTAGTGTTGCTATACTACACCTTTAGCTTTCCATTAACGACACTGAAACATTCACTCAAGCGAAAGATGATTACCATTATCGCGATGAAGCATTTAATAAATGTGAACATTCAGTGAATAAAAGTAATGGTTCTTTAGAAATACATTGTTTGTAAACATTATTTTTGCTGTGATTGAGTGTTTGTTCATGTTACTGAATGTTTCTTTGTGCTAATGGTAATGCTCTTTTGCTTGAATGAATGTTTCAGTGCGGTTAATGAACTGTAAAAGGCGTATTATGATGAAAATAGAAAACTTTCATTCATTCACACTACCTTCTTCACAGTTTTTTCCCATGAAAGGAGATGAACATTGACAGACGTGGTCATTTTCTCTATTTTCACATTTTCCGCCATTTTTGCACGGATTTTTGGCACAATGGTCAACTGAAGTTAAGCAATATGAAAAATCACAATTAGATTTACCATGCATAAAATATTTTGTTCTTGATTTGTAATATAATTCCATCGTGATACCTTTTTCGCAGTTTGTTCCAAAATAAGGAGAAGGGCATTGACAGACATGGCCTTTTTCCTCGTTAACACATTTTCCGCCATTCTTACAAGGTTTCTTGGCACAATGGTCAACTGAAGTGAAGCATGATAATCAACACGATTATATTTGAAATGCATAAAATATTTTGTAAAGTAAGAACGTAAACTTGATGAAATGCATAAACTGTACACTAATATCTCAAGGAAAATGATTATTGAATTTGTATTTAACTACCTTGTTCACAGTTTGTTCCAATAAAAGGAGACGGACACTGGCAAACATATCTGTTTTCCTCGTTAACACATTTCCCGTTATTCCTACAAGGATTCTTTGCACAGTGGTCAACTAGAAACAACAATATAGAATAATTGAAAGTTAAGCCTTAATGTATTCTCCGGAGACTTCACCATCCCTTTCGTCACTGAACTTTAACTTTCTTTCATTGACGCTGCATGACGCAACTAAAATTGCATTGCCTTAGTGTGGACGGTCGGTAGTGTGTTGAGAAGAAATTTACAATGATACACTTGAAATAGACGATTTTTTGAATGTTTTATTTGTATTTCCAGTGCCATCGTAATTTCATTTGTGCTTATTCTAGAAATTCGTGAAAATTTGTAACATTACAGTCAAATGCACAATCAAAAAGACCGTTTATCTTTGTTTAGAAAATATTAGTGTCCATATGTTTCATGCATGTTTTTTAAACGTTCTTACAGGCCATATCTCGAGTCCTTTAGTCATGACCAATTTAATGCAGGGGGAAATTGAGTTTTGATTGACGGGAGCAAAAAAGATAAATGGCGATGACCGTATGAGCATTCGAGTTCGCAGAAAACTGAAAACAGCACGTTTTTATTAAGCTGAATAATGTGTGTTCTTGTCAGTTAAAATGCTTGGTCTTATCATATACTTGTATAAAAAAAAAAAAAAAAAAAAAAAAAAAACGCATGCGAAATACGGAAAGCTATTTTGTTTACGAATGTATATTTTTATCCTGTTATCATATCTTAGGCATCATATCAATTATTGAAGAATGCACTGCGTTGAAAAAAATACGCTTATGATTAACATTGAAAAAATTATCATTTATCTTTTAAAATAAATACCTTTTTCGCAATTCGTTCCCAAAAAAGGAGACGGACATTGACAGATGTAGCCATTTTCTTTGTTAACACATTTCCCGCCATTCTGACAAGGTTTCTTAGCACAATGGTCAACTGAAGAGAGAAGAAAAACAGACATGACTAACTTTAGGGACTTGAGAGATTCTTGTTTTTGCATTTCGAATTCAAATAATAGCTTTTAGAATATAATATATTGTGGAGGTATATTTGCAGCATAATTTTCATAGTATTTATATTTTTTTATGAAGAACGACATTGTTCTTGGTTGTGTTCAAATGAAATACAGGATTTCGAACTTCATAAACATTCGATCAATATTCGTTTGTTGTTTTGACTTGTATTAAAATACCTTTTTCACAGTTTTTCCCGATAAAAGGAGATGGACACTGACAAACATGGCCATTTTCGTCGTTAACACATTTCCCGCCATTCTTACAAGGCTTCTTGGCACAATGGTCAACTGAAGCGAGAAGGAGAAAGAATATTATATTTAAACGTAACTTTGTAAAAATTTATTTTTTTCATGAATAACTAAGGGACGGACCATAAGATATTTGAGGGGTGGGGGAGGGGGGAGTGAATACCAAAAGAAATATCGAGCAAAGACTTAAACAGAGAAAAAAAAAAATCGTGCACGGCAAATGTGCCAATAAACAAATATCGTGAAGGGATGAAGAAAATATCCTGCACAACCATCACATGGAAAAAAATATCCTGCACAAAAAAATAATAATAATAAAATAAAAAAATGTAAAACTTTAGTAAAGTCTAGAAAGATCTAGAATAATCATGAGAAAGATAGTTCTAGACGTTTATAAATAAAAACATCATGTAAGATAACTAAAATAAACAAACAATCGAATGTTCTGGAGGGTCTGCCAAAACATATATAAAGAGCTCTCGACGAATTGAGAGGAGTTCTCAGTTCAGTCTTAGCTAGAGAAGAAGAAGAAGAAGAAGAAGAAGAAGAAGAAGAAGAAGTTAAGAAGAAGAAGAAGAAGAAGAAGAAGACTACGAAGAAGAAGAAGAATTTGTAATATAATTCCATCGTGATACCTTTTTCGCAGTTTGTTCCAAAATAAGGAGAAGGGCATTGACAGACATGGCCTTTTTTCTCGTTAACACATTTTCCGCCATTCAGGTTTCTTGTCACAATGGTCAACTGAAGTGAAGCATGATAATCAACACGATTATATTTGAAATGCATAAAATATTTTATAAAGTAAGAACGTAAACTTGATGAAACGCATAAACTGTACACTAATATCTCAAGGAAAATAATTATTGAATTTGTATTTAACTACCTTGTTCACAGTTTGTTCCAATAAAAGGAGACGGACACTGGCAAACATATCTGTTTTCCTCGTTAACACATTTCCCGTTATTCCTACAAGGATTCTTTGCACAGTGGTCAACTAGAAACAACAATATAGAATAATTGAAAGTTAAGCCTTAATGTATTCTCCGGAGACTTCACCATCCCTTTCGTCACTGAACTTTAACTTTCTTTCATTGACGCTGCATGACGCAACTAAAATTGCATTGCCTTAGTGTGGACGGTCGGTAGTGTGTTGAGAAGAAATTTACAATGATATACTTAAAATAGACGATTTTTTGAATAATTTATTTGTATTTCCAGTGCCATCGTAATTTCATTTGTGCTTATTCTTGAAATTCGTGAAAATTTGTAACATCAGAGTCAAATGCGCAATCAAAAAGACCGTTTATCTTTGTTTAGAAAATATTAGTGTCCATATGTTTCATGCATGTCTTTTAAACGTTCTTACTGGCCATATCTCGAGTCCTTTAGTCATGACCAATTTCATGCAGGGGGAAATTGAGTTTTGATTGACGGGAGCAAAAAAGATAAATGGCGATGACCGTATGTATGGCGTTCCATTTCCGCCAAAATTCAACACTTTAGTTCAACATTGTACTTTTGAAATTTGTGCTGATTTCACAATTCGACTTTCAAGTTTATATTTTCTTGTGGTCACTTTACAATTCAACATTGTACTTCCAAGAATTGAACATTGTACTTTACGTAATTCAACATGCAACATTCGCGATTCGACTTTGTACTTTTCACAATCGAACATTCAACTTTACAACTTGCTTCGTTTGAATATCCAACCGCAATCCAATCACCATCAGTTATCGTGGGCTCAAGTAGTATCAAAAAATTATTCCCCAGTAGGGGATAGGGGTATTCAACCAGCCCTCCCTACACCGTACCCTTGAATTTAATCGCGAATCCTTCCCCTGACTGTTGCAAAAAGATGGCGGATCGACGTAAGGTTCTTTGCCAACCAACTCAAGGTACAGGCAAGCATTTATAGTGCCTTTATAGAACAAAAGATTTCAGAAATTCCACACTTGCATAATCCGCGTAGTTGCTAAAAGCCGGAACTACCCACAACGAGCCACAACGATCCACAGCGAACCATGTAAATCAATGGATATTAGTCATGCTGCTGAATGGCTCAAACTTCAAAATTCATTCATTTACTAAATATTTTCTTTTGATTTATTAAATAAATAGAGTTGTATAAAAAACGATGTCATAGTATGCTAATTTTCCCCGCAACATTGAAATGGCTTCCGAGTCTAAATATAACACACTATGCATCTTTTCACCAATCACAGCAAAGCATTCCCACGCCAGAGAATAGACTGCAACAAAGGCAAACAACAGCAATGTGAATTTTTTAATTTATTATTATAATATTATCATCGTTTTCATTTTTGTTTCGTTATCGTTTTTGATTGAATGTTTATCGTGTACTTTTAAAAAAACGTTTTTTACTGTGACAGGGAAACTTCAGTGAGTAAGACAAAATTCCGGTGGGGGAGGGGTGGGTACAATTTGGATCATCGTGGTATTTACTGATTCATTTTACTCGTGTTAGATTTACATGGTGTTTGTTTTGGTTCACTGTGGATCGTTGTGGGTAGTTCCGGCTTTTAGCAACTACGCGGATTATGCAAGTGTGGAATTTCTGAAATCTTTTGTTCTATAAAGGCACTATAAATGCTTGCCTGTACCTTGAGTTGGTTGGCAAAGAACCTTACGTCGATCCGCCATCTTTTTGCAACCGTCAGGGGAAGGATTCGCGATTAAATTCAAGGGTACGGTGTAGGGAGGGCTGGTTGAATACCCCTATCCCCTACTGGGGAATAATTTTTGATATTACTTGAGCCCACGATAACTGATGGTAATTGGATTGCGGTTGGATATTCAAACGAAGCAAGTTGTAAAGTTGAATGTTCGATTGTGAAAAGTACAAAGTCGAATCGCGAATGTTGCATGTTGAATTACGTAAAGTACAATGTTCAATTCTTGGAAGTACAATGTTAAATTGTAAAGTGACCACAAGAAAATATAAACTTGAAAGTCGAATTGTGAAATCAGCACAAATTTCAAAAGTACAATGTTGAACTAGCGTGTTGAATTTTGGCGGAAATGGAACGCCATACGTATGAGCATTCGAGTTTGCAGAAAACTGAAAACAGCACGTTTTTATTAAGCTGAATATGTGTTCTTGTGTTAAAATGCTTGGTCTTGTCATATATTTGTATTAAAAAAAAAAATAAAAACGCATGCGAAATACGGAAAGCTATTTTGTTTATGAATGTATATTTTTATCCTGTTATCATATCTCAGGCATCATATCAATTATTGAAGAATGCACTGCGTTGAAAAAAAAAATACGCTCATGATTATCATTAAAGAAATTATCATTTATCTTTTAAAATAAATACCTTTTTCGCAATTCGTTCCCAAAAAAGGAGACGGACATTGACAGATGTAGCCATTTTCTTTGTTAACACATTTCCCGCCATTCTGACAAGGTTTCTTAGCACAATGGTCAACTGAAGAGAGAAGAAAAACAGACATGACTAACTTTAGGGACTTAATTTTTGGAGATTCTTGTTTTTGCATTTCGAATTCAAATAAAATATATTTTATAATCGATGAATAAAAAACGTGTGTTGTTTATGAAATTGACTTTCTCCTCTTTAATTTGTCACCCATTAGCTTTTAGAATATAATATATTGTGGAGTTATGTTTGCAGCATAATTTTCATAGTATTTATATTTTTTTATGAAGAACGACATTGTTCTTGGTTGTGTTCAAATGAAATACAGGATTTCGAACTTCATAAACATTCGACCAATATTCTTTTGTTGTTTTGACTTGTATTAAAATACCTTTTTCACAGTTTTTCCCGATAAAAGGAGATGGACACTGACAAACATGGCCATTTTCGTCGTTAACACATTTCCCGCCATTCTTACAAGGCTTCTTGGCACAATGATCAACTGAAGCGAGAAGGAGAAAGAATATTATATTTAAACGTGACTTTATAAAAATTTAAATAACCAGTTGCCGATTTATTTTTGTTTTCGCTTTACCTTTTTCGCAGTTTGTTCCCAAGAAAGGATATGGACATTGGCAGACATAGTGAGATTTATTGTTAACACATTTTCCGCCATTCTTGCAAGGTTTTGTAGCACAGTGGTCAACTAATAGTAGAGGAAACGAAATATATATATTTATATATTTAATTTATATTAACCGATGCATCATGTTTCGTTAAATGCAAATGGTTGGAAGTTAGAGTGCACGCACTAAAAGTGTGCAACAGTTGTCACTATTTAGTGGTAAATAACACTAATTAAACAAAAGAAAACAATAGAATTAGCATAAAATAGAAGTATCTAGTGGTATTCATTTTGCACACTTTTAGTGCGTGCACTCTATCTTTCACAAAATAATTCTGATAGTGATTAAAACTGTCACACACGACGGTCACAAATTAAACTACCTGTGGTAACTACCCAATCATTTCTAAAATCGTGCAAACTTGCGCAATCCTTTCCCAGTAGTGATGTGAACCCAAGCCTTTCAGTACGTTGATATCCGAATGAAAAGTGATTAGTGCTTCTTGCCGTTGGAATTCAAAGTCGAACAAACAAGTATCATGATGTGAGCTCCGTTTTATCGGACATCAATCAAATCTTGACATGCAATAACACTGAAGTCGATTTTCTTGTTTATTCTTGTTATGGGCATGACCAAAACTATCAATAATTATATTAATGCAAGAGAGTATGAGATAAGAGAGCTTATCCCGCGTATTGGGCTTTACATTCATCAGGGGATCTTTTCATTCTATTTCTATCTGAAGTTATTTCGGGAACGGAACGTGATTGGCCAGATTACAGGAGGCGCGGTCGCATCGTCAAAAAATCTCAAGACAAAAGTGCGGAGATTGGAAACAAGTTTCTAGAAATAGCACGACGAGTAGAGCCACTGATGGGGTCCGGGGATAAGCTCTCTTATGTCATACTCTCTTGATTAATGATAGTTGAAAAACATCACAGCCAAAACAGCATAGCAAGGTGACATTTTCTTTATGTTGTGGAGATCTGATAAGAGCACAATTTTCATAACATCGATGACTCTTATGATGTTGAATGATATGTGTTCGTGCAGTTGTGTTCAAATACCGGATTCTGAACCTCATAAAAATTACCTTTTTCGCAGTTTGTTCCAATAAAAGGAGATGGACATTGGCAGGCATAGTCATTTTCCTCGTTTACACATTTCCCACCATTCTTACAAGGTTTATTAGCACAATGGTCAACTGAAAAGATAAAAAAGAGAAGCACGATCATAATTCATCTTTGCAGTAGAAATGTAAACATATTAAACATTTGTGATCATTCAGGTCCAAATAGTGCTGTAACAGCACCCTACTAAGTGAAAATGAACATATCCCCAATATTGGGCTTTGCACACATCATCAGCCACGTTAAGTCTATTTATTGCCGCCGAGTTATTTTAAGAACGGAACGTGATTGGTCAGATTCACCAGAGTGGAAAGAGATCGACGAATTTTGTGCTGGCGTCGAAGATAAAAAAGAAGAGCTCTTCAACTTTGCAAAAGAAAAATCAACAATTCTGAATAATATATATTAACATGTTCCCCAGTCGTCTTTATCTTAAGAATAAGGTTTTAGCGGGATTGGTAACAATTTACAAATAGTCTGGTTTCTAAAAGTAGCACTAGCGTGCTTCCTGATAGGGTCCGGGGATAGGTTCTCTTAGCTCTCTGAATCAGCATATACAGAATTTGTCTGCGCATGTCAGAAAATTTTAGCTCGCGGTCATGTTTACATTTTTTTTTCACGACCGTGGAACTTTTGAGTTCCAATCGCAATCTTAGTGATCTTCAATTTAGGAAAATATAAATGGATACTTAAAGTCCATCCCTTTGTAAGGTGCTGTGACTAAGTCAAGTAAATGTGGAGGTTTTTGATCTCGAAATATTTTTGAACAAAAGTCGGCAAAACGAAGAAGAAAAACACAAACTTACTGCATTCGTGTGAGGACTGCTGCCATTATAAAAGAAATAGAAGAAAATTTTTTCCACAGATTATGAATCAAAGCTCATGAGAATTGTGTGGAACAAAATGATTTCTTATTGAGGATCGAGTTTGTGGGGTGATGAGCAGATTATTGGCGCATTTTGCAAGTTTTGGTCAACTTTCCTTCTTGATAAGCGGTATGTTTGAGGCGGCTGCGCCGAAGCTAAATATAACTGTTGCGAGTTGTCAAACCACATTCTACATCACAGCATTGTTATTTTTTTTAAGAAAGATTTGCCAAAACGTGATATTGCGATATTTGTTGACGCCATGGTTGTGTTTCTCCTCGATCTCAAGCAATTTCGACTGATATGAATACCGAACTTGAAATTAGGTTAGAATGATTTTGATTAATCCAAATAATTGTGAAAACACAGATGAACCACCAAATTTTTTAAATTTCTGCTCAGGCTTTTGTTGATATACTTCTATCTTCACTAAATATAAACTTTAACTCAAGCACGGAGAAGATTTGTCAGTCTTACTCTGTGGTCAATTTTTTCGCATAAATTTGAAGAAAAGTCGAGCTTAAATGTTATGCGCCTCTAGCTTTCTTTAATAATCGTAGATTAGTATTATACTTTTGGTTTTCAATAGACTTTTGGCCAAAATCTTTGATCGGCAGTCAAAGATGACCTAGTCTCATTGTGAAAGCGGCCATATTGCAGAATCTTGCAGATACTTCATGGTTATAAACAAACAAATTGTTATGCTAATGAAACAAGAACTACAATAAGCCGTACGGAAATAACGGCCAATCACTGTATGGTTGGAACAGAGACTTTCGTCAGCTGAAGGGGATTTAGAAGGTATTTTTCTTTCTACCATTAATTTACGACATGCGCAAACAAATTCTCTATATGCTCTCTGCATCAGAAAGATTATTGTAAAAAATCATAAATTTAGCGAGGGGGGGGGGGAGGGGTTTTACGGGAATATTTTAAGGTTGTGTATGCAATTTATATTTTATAGCAGTCACTGAGCATGACACTCCACTAAGGTAATATTGACTTTAAACTTTTGTAAGCACTATACCTCCATGGCATTCACGGCAAGGTTTCACTAAAACAAAAACAAGAAAACATAACTTGGAATATGCCTTCCATATATATAAGTTGTTTAACATGTACTGAATATCCAATCTGATTCCCTTATCTTTTTTTTCTTATTTTCTTTCTTTGTCCCTTTCATCCTTCTTTATTTATTTATTTATTTGCTTAGTTAATTATTCTATTTATTTTATGAGTATTAGCATTTTTTTATTTTTGTTATTTTTTATTTCTACCTGTTATTCCACTTCCGCAATAGCGTGCTGGACAATCAGATAATGGAACTAGCTCGTACACGTAGAAATTTCCACAGTTTCGTACACGAATGTTGGTTTGGCGTTTGCAACACCGTTTTGCTATGTTGATACATGCAATGCGATTCACGATTCCCTCGCTTTTCGTTGGATGTGGTCCTTTCATCCAAACTGTCATAGCAGTACCACAGTGGTAGTTTGCAGGGCATTGGGTTGCCATTTCTGTGCCTGCAGCGTCAGTGAAGCGATGCCATCCAGAAGTATATAGATCACATTTATAGGGAGTGAAACTTCGAACTTTCCTAGAGCGATCGCGACTATTAATGACCTTGTATTTTTTACATTCTAGGCAAGAAAAAAGAAAGAAAAAAAAGAACAAAACGTTAATAAACTCTCCGGGAATGATATCTAAGAACTTTGTGGTATTTGAAATAACAAAAACTACCCTTTGAAATATAAATAATTACGTAAGAATAGAATAATATAATTCAGACATAGTGATAAAGGACAAGAAAGATAACAAATGCTGGCTAATAGACTTGAGTGTACCTTCAGATAAGAATATTGGAGCGAAGGAAATCGAGAAACTATCCAAATATAAAGACCTCGAGATAGAAATAACAAAAATGTGGCAGATGCAGACAATTACCATACCAATTATTGTGGGAGCATTGGGAATTGTAACGAAGTCACTAACTAAACATGTCAAGAAACTGCCAACATCTTTAGACTGTACACAGATACAAAAAATAGTTTTGATTGGAACTGCTCACATATTAAGGAGAGTTCTGTCAATATCTTTATAAGTGTAATTCTTTTATTTATGTATTTTTTAAATTATTTATTTATATATTTATTTATTTTAATTCATTTTTTTTTAAGCCCAAGGACCAAGGTTTGGTTCCGGCAACAATCATAACGTACTATCAGACAAAATGTGAAAAATAATAATAATAATAATAATAATAATAATAATAATAATAATAATAATAATAATAATAATAATAATAATAATAATAATTAATAATAATAATTAAATAATTAATAATTAAAGGTCAAACACAAGGTGATAACAACAGTTAAGTCGGTTCACAGAACGGCAATGAGGACACGTACACTGATTTCCATGTTTGAATTCTATCAATGTCAAAAACAGAAATAAGCTTATCAAAGTTGTAATTGCTACTAACTTTTTATAAGTAGGTACGGGTTTTACGAATGATCACAGGAAGAGAATTCCACAATACAACGATACGGTTGAAAAAACAGCGCGAAAATAGCTGTGAGTATCATAATGACCGGACCATTAGATATTTGAGTTCCCTGGGTTCGCGGCCTGTGCTACCCAGGGTAACATTTGAGGGGTGCTGGGGCAATGTTTTTTTGCTGGATATTGTTTCCCATGTGATGGTTGTGCAGGATATTTTCTTCCTCCCTGCACGATATTTTTATTGGCACATCTGCCGTGCACGATTTTTTCTCTGTTTAAGGCTTTGGTCGATATTTTTTTTGGTATTTGCCCATCCCCCCTCAAATATCTAATGGTCCGTCCCTAAAGGAGGAGACACCTCCCTCCCTACTAGTAATTACAGACCGATATCTATTGGTTCTAATATTCGAGAAACTTGTGCGCACTCTAATAACAGTTGCACGCTTTTAGCGCGTGTTCCAGAGTATTATTCTTTCCAAAGCACCTCAAAGAAATGTAAATTATATATTTATTCGTCGTTTGTAATTGTGTGAATGAGCATATATTATGCATGCTAAAGACAAAACTCACGTAGTCGACAGCGTGTGCATGACCCGGCTCCGAGACTTAAAGACACTCAGTAAAGGAGGAGACACCTCCCTCCCTACTAATTACAGACCGATATCTAATATTCTATAATATTCGATAAAGGATCTTACCGTTTTCTGCCATAATAATACAGTTTTAATTTTTTTGCGTATAAAAAATAGATAAGAGAAGCTCGAGTTCACGCAGCTATGCGTCTAGTTTGTTTCAAAATGTAACGCAATGGTATGTCGCAAGCAAAAATTCGCGTAAATTATTTTTCAAAGCAATGGTTTTAATACTCCTTTATATTAGTATTTGCACATATTTATAAACTTAAGATTATTATTCCTTAAAACATTCCTTCATAGTTTGGAATAGAGTTTGGAAGGTAACGAAGCGGTTCAACCATTTGCATTTTTATAATTAGAATTAAAAGCTGAGAATTTTAAGAATATGTAAAAAGAGCCTTAGCGTAGCTATAGTGACGCCGATCGCCCTTTAACATTCATCATCAAAAACGTCAATCTTTAGTCAATACTTCTGTAGTAATCAATTTACCGTATGTTTTTCTGTCGATGGATGGTAGTGTTTCGAAAAATACTTAAAGTGTAACTACTTATAAACTTGGGTTAGCTACCTTAAATATACGCTAGCGGTGACTGTGCGTTCGGCTTGCGACATTACAAGGATTATCCCACTGTTTTTCTACAGCTAGTTAGATGTCTTCAAATTAGCGGAATAGAAGTTTCATCAAGGAAATAGCTTGTTCAGTTTTAGAGGGTCGTTCTGCAAAATTTATCAGTTTGAGTATCAAATCAAGAATCGACTGGTTCATCAAGAGTGCAGGAATGACATTAAGTAAACATGAACATTGAAGAAATAAAAAAGGGGGAATATATACTGATCAGACATAACGGGAAGAAACAAGAGAGTATGACATAAGAGAGCGTATCACCCGTATTGAGCTTTATACTCATCAGGGAATCTTTTCATTCTGCTTTTAAACTGAAACTATTTCGGGAACGGAACGTGATTGACCAGATTACAGGAGGCGCGGTCGCATCGTCAAAACATCTCAAGACAAAAGTGCGAAGATTGGTAACAAGTTGCTAAGAATAGCACAACGAGTAGAGCCCCTGATGGGGTTCAGGGATAAGATCCCTTACCTCATACTCTCATGGAAAGAAAAGTCAGGATCGTATTGTTTATTTATGTAGGCATTGCTGAGGTTTGTTTGTTTATTTGTTTTCTTTTTTGTTGTTGTTTATTTTAAAGTCATCAATTTTCAGCAAAACGAACAAATATAGGTTTTACGCTGTAAACGCTAGCTATTAAATTGGAACCCATTTCCCGCGCCGCATTTAAGATGGCCAGATTTTTCCTCAAATTTGCCGCAAGATATCTCAAAGACGGTGATTCCTATTGTTTTTCTTTCGTGAATTGATTTTTTTATTAAGACTGCTACAAATATGAAACACAAAACATGTCATCACATGGAATGAAGGACAATACATTTTTGTAAAAATAATCGACCCCAACCTTGGAACGAATTTTAGCCTTAGCCTAAAAGCATTTTATTTGTAAACAATGGCATAAGCAATCCTATCCTATCTTAGGAATTGAAGAGAACAGTTTTTTTATTTGATTTGCAAATTTTTAAGAGAGTTTAATGTCTTGCAACATTTTTGTGACTTTATTCTATGAAAATACCAGAGTTTAGATACGCGCGTTTTTTCATCAAATACCTCAAAAACAAACACGGCGACCCGCAATTTTTATTACATTTCTAAAATCTTCACATAATGAAATGCTTTGTACAACTTTTCATACAAAATGTCATTCGAGATTCATTTACCCAGCACCGTCCTTAATAAAACAATTTATTTTAGAAATTTTACGGGGCATATTTAATAATGAAATGATTTGATTAGTGACGGTTCAAGAAATATATAAAACTAGAAAAAGAAAACACGCAAAAAAAAAGGGAACAAGGGAACATGGGAAAATGTCCTCCCCCCTCCTAGGAGGGGCTCCCTAGTCCCTAAAATAACAAAAAGGGATGAGACATTTTCGTGATGAGACACTGATAAAATACACGTTATGTCTTTAATTTTCAGTTTTATTTGTCAAAGTTCGGTTATGGACACAAATTCTACATACATTTTGTTAATGTAAAGTACACAAACTTTGAAATCAAACTTCAAATCTTGCTGAAATATGCAAGTTTGACGGCAATGCAACCGACCTATATGGTTAAATACCCATTTAATGCTTGTTCTATTTCAAGGTGGCAATTCAATTACACAAACCCTCTGGTTTATTTAGTATCATTAATTTATTAAAATTAAAACACCACCGTAATGAAGACCTTGTACACTGGCCTTTGTTCGATGCCGGAAACACTGTATCATCTTGTATCAGAAAGCTGTCATCGACGTCTACATTCCATGCATCTTTATTTAAGACCTAGCAAACAAATCAACATCAATCAATATTTTTCAACCTACTGAAACAGAGGGTCCAATAAGGCGGTCTCAATATATGAGTTTGCTGAAGAAGGTTGAATGGCCGAAATGTACAAATACACAGTGTTCTAAAAGTTGCTTCATTGCTTCATTTTATTCCAACTATATGTATAAATACATGATAATTCTTAGAAAAATCACAAGTTTTTTTAATACCAAACATGTTTCGGTGTGACAGCCATCATCAGTGGATGTTATTATTTTTAAAGTTTTAAAATGTATATTTGTGTACATTTGAAAAGTAAAAAGTTTACTTTAGGTAAACTTACCAACAGAATATACATAGACCGTGTTTGCGCCACCTACACAGAACGATTCGCCTGAGCAGCCTTTTTTGAAATCAAATCCACGACAATCCTTTGAGTCTTTAAGACTGGGATCTGCTAGCTTGTCGCCAACCCAACATTCACCTTCGAATAAGAAAGTTTATTATAAATAGGACAGAAAATTCGTCAGAATCTCCCGTGCGTTAATACAACACAATACAATACAATTAACTTTATTTTAAGAGGGTGCGTATTTACAAAAATACTCTTCCATACGGCCCTAACAAAATTATATTAATGAAAAGAAAAATACAGTAAATTGTTAGAATAAATAAATAAGATAATAATGTAAAGTTGACTTGATCAGTAAATTCGTGAGACAGACAGATTTTCGTTGGTATATGATACAGATTTCAAAAAAAGGTTTTTAGCATGTGAGAGACGGTCTTCAGTAATATTCAATTTGTTAAGGTGGAATAAAGCATTATAAAAAAATATCTTTTTAAGCTGTTAGTTTTGGGTTTGTTTACTCTATTAAAAGAGTCAAGTTTTTTTTATTAAGTATTGTGGTGTTTTGTGTTTATGAATGTTGTTGATAAGTTCTAGGCGACGCTTTATACACAGTTTGTCGATGGGGCGCCAACCCAGTCTTTTAAACAACTCAGAAGATCGACTTTCTTTTGTTGTTTTGTCGACAATCATTCGCGCAAATCTTTTCTGAAGTTTGAATATTGTGTCTAGTTTATCTGCATCGCAGTTGCCCCAAACTGATAGGCAGTATTCCATGCAACGTTTGATGTAGGCGTTGAATAACAGGATCCTGTACTTGGTAGGTATGTATTTTTTGGTGCGAGAGAAAACAACTAGTTTACGAAGAAGAACTTTACGCAGATTTTCAACATGACAAGACCAGGTCAGGTTAGAGTCAATAAGGACTCCAAGAAGTCGTTCACAGTGAGATTGAGAAATTGACTGTCCATTTATCACAAGAGACATGAGCCTATTATCATGTATTTGGTTTTATCAGGGTGAACTGTCATGCAATTTGCATTGTACCAGTTTGTTGTGGTATCAAGATCTTGTTGGAGACGCAATTGTATGTTCTGTAGATTGTTGCTGCTGGTGTATATTGTTGCATCGTCTGCGTAGAGACCACACTAATTTTCCAGCTCAGTGCGAGGTCGTTAAAGAAGAGCAGGAACAGAGTTGGTCCGACGATAGAACCTTGAGGGACTCCATGTGTTATTACTTCCGGGTTTGATAGAACTCCACAATAATTCACTTGCTGTAATCTATTAGCTAAATAACTAATGAACCAATTAATTGCGGTAGGTGAGAAACCATAGATAGTCAGTTTCTTTAATAGGGTCTCATGATGAACAACGTCAAAAGCTTTTCGAAAGTCCATTAAAATAACTCCTGTAAGTTCTCCACGATCCATTGCTTCGAGCCAATCATCAGTCATCTTGAGTAGTATATGTTCAGTGGAGTGCAGAGACATGAAACCAGACTGTGTAGGAATTATTAGGTTGTTTGAGCGTAAATATTGCTTAAGATGCTTACAGACATGCTTTTCAAGAATCTTAGATAGAACAAGTAGGACGGAGATTGGTCGGTAGTTGTTAGCATCAGACGTAGATCCACTTTTATGTATAGGTGTCACTCGAGCAAGTTTGAGGGCTGATGGATAGATGCCATTTTGAATGCTGGAGTTGAGAACTTTCAGCAGAGAGTCACATACTGTTGGCACTAGCATTTTTAACATTGTCGAGCTGAAATCATCAAGTCCAGTAGCAGTATGGGTCGGAAGTGAGAATTTTACATCAGGGTCCTTCTGTTTATCAACAAATGATTTCAGGTAGGTAAGATCGTTGTCGGATGATTTTATCCGCGATTGAAGTGAAGGGTTTATTAAACTCGTTCGCACGATCAATCAGTTGGTCTTGAGAAAGTGTAGAATCAGGGTTGGTGTTGTGATTCTTTTCATTAACTGGAAAAATACTTTTCAGTGTTTTCCAAAGCATACGAGGTTTATGTTTGTTTGAGTCTATTTCTTCTTTAATTACTTCTGCTTTTGAACGTTCAATTAAATGCGTAACCCGGTTACGGCATTTGTTGTAGATTTGTTGGGAGATTCTGCCTTTGTCGAGTTGTTTTTTCATGTGGTCACGACATTTTATAGCTTCGAGAATGTCCGAATCTAGCTATTTCGGTTGTTTTTGTAGTGAGTCGTACCCGCTTTGATTTTACTGGCGCATGCTTGTCAATAAAATCCATTGTCAGGTTTTTCCAGACATAAAGCAAGTCCTCAGGGCTATTGTGTAACGTCAAGGACACTTCAGGGAAATCTCATTAGGTCTGCCACTAATCCTTTGTTGTTCACTTTATTCAAAGTACGAGTACGTATGAGAGTAAGTCTTATTATGCAGCACCACTTTCAAAAGTTTGGCCAGAGGAGGGATTGAAAAGTGTCGGGATGCTCGTCGGATATTTGTGACAATGACACCTAAAAGGTATCAAAGTTAAAAGGGCCTGGCGATACTTGATTTTTTCCCCTTAAAGGCACCAACTCCAATACGAACAATTGGATATAATGATCGTAAATCAATAAGTTGTTTTTCAATATCCGTGAATATCCTGAAACCGCGCAACAATTGTAATTCTGAAAAAGACTCTAAAAGGGACCCACATTTCCGATTTTCATCCCTAAAAAAGGACGACAAGCATCCCCGTCGAGCAACCATCTATATCTGCGTTTTAAAATATTAAATAATCATTGAATAAACATCCATCAACGCTCCGGCACAAGCATGTTATTGTTTGCATTACCGGAAACTTTATGGTATTTCATTTTCAGAAAATGAATGAAAATTCAATTTAGCTTTGTTTGCTTGTGATTAATCTGTACTTATGTTACGGCGTCATAATAAAAAAAGACATTTGCGTATAGTACAACAATGGATTGGTTGGTTTGTTGGTTTGTTTGTTGGTTGGTTGGTTGGTTGGTTCATAGTTTTATAATGGTTAAGAATGGTTAGAAAGCCTATTGTTTTATGTGTTTGTTCGGTTTTGAGGTTGAACCGGTCTTGACCCCGCACAGGTACTTATTTGTGCTCATTCCAAATTGTAAAATAAGGAGACATAAACTTTGCCTATATGATGTTATGGTAAGGATTGTTCAATGTGTTTGTATCAAATATAACGCATTTGGAGCGAGCAGCCAAAAGAACGATTTCAGCCTTATCCAACAAGGGTAAAACAATAGTGAGATGATCATACTTGGAACAAGTGTACAATAACATACAACAAAACAGTTTCCAAACCATTTCACTCTGTTATGTAACTATGATTGGTTTCAAATGGTTATGGTTGATTGCATGATTGTTGCACTTACCATAGAACTCAATTCCCATGTATTTTGCACCCTCTTTAATGGCAGCATTAGCGCATCTACAGACAAGATCTTCCATATGCTCATAAGTCCACTCAAATTTACTTCCTAAATCGCGATCATTGAACAGCAGTCTGAGACTGCTCTTTACTGGTTTAGAATTTTTGCACTTGTTTAGGGGGACCAGACCAGGAGAACACACTGGAGACAAAGAAAGGAGTCAAAATTCAATACATTTTTTTTTCTTATGAAACTATTATAATTCGCTGCGGCCATGGATCCGAGCCGTAGTTATAAATTTGGCTCTTTTTTTACGCAGAAAACAAACACACACACACACACACACGCACGAAATAAAAAAAAACAGTGGCAAACTGTGGCAAAACAGTTTGTTAACAATGTCAACAGTGGCCACTAGAAAAGTACATCAGCATGTATACTCCACATGTGTTTGCATATAAACACTACTGACATATAAGCAAATGACGTCATCAGCAACGTGACATATGAAAAGTCAATAGAAATGAATTAGTTTTAAGATGTCAAACAATCAGACAACTCATGACGTCATCAATCACGTGACATCGATAAAACGCAAATAATTCAGAAATGGTATTTTAAGATCAACGCGCTATGCCTTGCAAATTCACTTTTTTTTTTTCAATTTAAATCTTACGAGGACGTTGTGCGACAAAGCACCTATTTAATCGATCGTATGTTCTTACCGAGTTTTTCGCACTTTTTTCCTTCAAAATCAGAATTACATTGGCAGACGTAACCGTCTTCATTACTGACACATTTTCCACCATTCAAACAAGGATTCTTGGCACAATGATTTACTAGAATAAGAAGACAAAGGCAGATCAGTCAATAAAAACCGAAGAAAAGAAATTAATATTATCACACTATGATCATTTCAAGAATCTTTTATTCGCAAAACCAATTCTATCCCCGACAAAATACCGATACAGATTGTAGATCTAGATAATCTAATGTAGTAAGTTTGTATAGGAATTGAAGCTTTTTTAAACAGTTACATTTGAACTTTTCATTCCTTTATATTGCATCATGCAACTCACTTATTTATACGTTTCTCAATGATGGTATACATAAAACTTCTGATTCATTAACTAATACTACCTTTTTCGCAGTTTGTTCCAATAAAAGGAGATACACATTTGCAGACATGACCTTTTTCCTCGTTAACACATTTCCCGCCATTCTTACAAGGCTTCTTGGCACAATGGTCAACTAAAGCCAAAAAAATGCGATTAGACTATGGATAAAAAAAAAGTTTTCTTGATTCATTAATTCTCAATAACTACCATTTTCGCAGTTTGTTCCAATAAAAGGAGATGGACATTGGCAGGCATAGCCATTTTCCTCGTTAACACATGTCCCGCCATTTTTACAAGGGTTCTTGGCACAATGATCAACTGAAGAGAGAAAAAGAAAATCACGATTATAATTCAACTTTTCAGTAGAAATGTAAACAACATGATATTTTTACTACCTTTTTCGCAGTTTGTCCCTATAAAACCAGATGGACATTGACAGGTATGGCCTTTGTCCTCGTTGATACATGTCCCACCATTCTTACAAGGTTTCTTGGCACAATGGTCAACTGAAGGCAAAACAAGACTATGTTAGGGACGGACCATTAGATATTTGAGTTATGGGTGGGGGGGGGGGGGGGTGGTGGTAAGGTTGGGCAATTTTTTTTGTGTGCAATATTTTTGCAGGATATTTTTTTTCATGTGATGGTTGTGCAGGATATTCCCTTCACGATATTTTTTATTGGCACATCTGCCGTGCACTATTTGTTTTCTCTGTTTAAGTCTTTGCTCGATATTTCTTTTGATATTCCCTCCCCCTCCCCCACCCCTCAAATATCTAATTGTCCGTCCCTTAGTTATTCATGAAAAAACCTTGTTCTGGCTTGACTCGTTCATTATTTATATAACTACCTTTTTCGCAGTTTGCCCCTATAAAACCAGATGGACATTGACAGACATGGCCTTTTTCCTCGTTAACACATTTCCCGTCATTCTTACAAGGATTCTTGGCACACTGGTCAACTGAAAGGAGAAAAAAGCTTATTTCACGTTTTGGTTTTGTATCGATTTTTAAACAAATGTACATTGGGAGCATTATCATTGTCATCATGTGAAGAGTTTATGAAAAAAAAATCGTAATAAACTATAAATCTTTTGCGATTGTTATGATCAATGCAAGTAATACAATGAACTGAATAAAAATGTTGTTGAGATATCGCAATCATTCTGGCCTACCCTTTTCGCAGTTTTTTCCTAAGAAAGGAGACGGACATTGACATACGTAGTCATTTTCCTTGTTTGCACATTTCCCACCATTCTTACAAGGATTCTTAGCACAATGGTCAACTAGAAGAAGAACAACAAAAGGATTCAAGATTTAACTTCACCCCAAGATAATTTTGTTACAAGTAACTAAGAAGTTGCAGTTTTTAGCATTTAGCACAGGGAAACGAAAGTTTAAAATTGGTGGCTTCTTGTGACTTCTAGTTTTATCATGTCAATTATTAAAGACGCAAATAAGTTTAAGACCAATGCGAGTACACATAGTCTCAGTTCCGTTCTCATTCGCATATCACAGAGAGAGAAAAATGTGTAGCAGTTTTAATTCATAATATTGAAAACTTGGGATGAAGTTTTTCACATTTTATAATGCTGAATAAACTGAATTTTTTTGCAGTTGACATGATTTTGTTTTTGAACTTTAATTTGTAAAACGTTGACTCACTTATTCTGACAATATCTACCTTTCTCGCAGTTGGCTCCAATAAAAGGAGATGGACATTGACAGACATGGCCTTTTTCCTCGTTGACACATTTCCCGCCATTCTTACAAGGTTTGTTGGCACAATGGTCAACTGCATCGAAAAGGAAAAAGAGAAGAAATGTTTTGAAAACCATAAAACAACTACATTAATTGTTAATTCTTTAATTCTTATTACCTTTTTCGCAGTTCTTTCCAATATAAGGTGATGGACATTGACAAACATGGTCATTTTCCTCGTTAACACATTTCCCGCCATTCTTACAGGGTTTCTTGGCACAATGGTCAACTAGAACGAGGAAAAATATATGAAAACATTGCTGTGAAACCCCTCTATACCGGAAACTCAATATACCGAAATTCTCTTTAAACAGAACAACTTTTTTTGGTCCAACATCTCTTGTAAAATTAACTTCAGTAAACCGGAACCCTCTCCAAACCGGACATTTTCTTTGGTGTCAGTACTGTCCGGAATGGAGGGGTTCCACTGTATATGTCAATTTTTAAAATGATCATCGGATCCGTCGAGGCAGGCAAGGGGATGGATTCACAGCGGGAGGGGGGAGGGACTCCGGGGATAAACGATGGGGGATGTTTGTCGGATTTCTTTAAATAACCCTAAAAGATATCGGACGTTTTTTCAAAAGGGCGTGGCTTTACAAATTTTTCATCCCTAAAAGGTACCAAAATTATGAGTTTTAGTGGCTTTCAACCCCTAAAAGATTCCAAAACGTGAGAATTTTGCCAATTTCACATTTTAAAACCCCAAAATAGACTAAATGTCCTATTTTTAACACTAAAAAATACGACGAGCATCGCCAATCGTTTACCCTCGGAGTTCCCTTCCCCGGGGATTCATATCTCCGCACCACTTTATCAAGTTTCCTACTAACGCCCCTAGGAGTATATATCGCTCACAACCCCATTTTTAAAGGTATGTTTATCTTATTATTAATAAAAAAGTAATATGACTCAACTTAATAGAGTACGCTATTGTTGAGTCATGCCCATAAGTTATCGCTTACCCTTTTCGCAGTTTGTTCCCAAGAATGGCGATGGACATGTACAGGTGTAGCCGTTATCTTTGTTTAAACACTTTCCATCATTCTTGCAAGGTTTATTGAAACAATGATCAACTAAAGCGAAAAGAAATTAATAAGTCGACTCTCACTGGGCCGTAACCGGGGGTAGGGGTGGGGGGGTGGGGGGTTGGAGAGACCGCTCATCTATCTCAATTTTTTTTGCTACAACTTTTTTTTATAAAAATCTTAGATTTGGAATCAAGAGTACAAAACTAGAATAATCGCCAAAAGTACAAGGAATAAATTCATTAAAAAGTACTGTAAAGCGCAACAAGAGCAATTATATAATTGTAATAGGGGTTTTCAAAGGTTTCTGCAAAGCACGCTGACTTTATGAAAAATATGACAGCTACTAATAAAAAAGACTACAAAAACCCATCACTGGTCCAGGGTAATCTATGTGTACCCCTTGTTAAAGTTCTGGTTACGGCCCTGTCTCTCATCGTATACATCATAGGCCCTATTTAGTCTATTTATTGTTGCCGAGTTATTTTAAGAACGGAACTTGATTGGTCAGATTGACCAGAGAGGAAATAGACGAATTTTATGCTGGCGTCGAAGATAAAAAAAGAGCTCTTCAAATTTGCAAAAGAAAAAATTAACAATGCTGGATATTTTAACATGTTTCACAGTTCTCGTTCTCTCAAGAATAAGGTTTTAGCGGCATTGGTAACAAAAATTTGTCTGATTTCTAAAAATAGCACTAGCGGGGTTCCTCATGTTGTCTTGTTGAAATCCTAGACTTCTTTATAAACAACAACTTAGTTAATTCTAGCAGACTTACGCGGCTGTACTATTATGATGAAAATGAAAAAATAAACTTTCATTCATTCACACTACCTTTTTCACAGTTTTTTCCCATGAAAGGAGATGGACATTGACAGACGTGGTCATTTTTTCTATTTTCACATTTTCCGCCATTTTTGCAAGGTTTTTTGGCACAATGGTCAACTGAAGTTAAGCAATATAAAAAAACACTATTAGATTTAGAATGCATACATTATTTTGTTCTTGATTCGTAATATAATTCCATCTTGATACCTTTTTCGCAGTTTGTTCCAAAATAAGGAGATGGACATCGGCAGACATGGCCTTTTTTCTCGTTAACACATTTCCCGCCATTCTTGCAAGGTTTCTTGACACAATGGTCAACTGAAGTGAAGCATGATAATCAATACGATTTAATTTGTAATGCAAAATAATAAAATATTTTATAAAGTAAGAATGTAAACTTGATGAAATGCATAAAAGATGCTTCAAACGTGTGAACTTTGATGTTGATTTCAATCAGCTTTCTCGAGTAGAGAAGTATCTAAATATTTCTCTAAGAGAAATAAGAACTTATTGATGGATTGATAAACTGTACACTAATATCTTAATGAAAATATTTATTGAATTTGCATTTAACTCTGGTCGTGGAATGAAACACTTTCGCACTACCTTGTTCACAGGTTGCTCCAAAAAATGGAGACGGACATCGGCAGACCGCATATATGCTTTTCACGTTAACACATTTTCCGTCATTCTTACAAGGCTTCTTTGCACAATGGTCAACTAGAAACAAAATAAAAATAATCATGTCTTATAATAATAATTAATAGGAATAAATGGAAGTTAAACTTTAATGTCTTCTCCTGAGAAGGTTTCCACATCGCTTTCTTACTTTTAATAGCAATACATGACGCAATTTTTGTGTTGCCTTAATGTGTGGAAGGTTTTTAGTGTATTGAGAAGAAAATTACAATTAATGATACACCTGAAATTGACGATTTCTTGTATTTTTAATTTTTATTTTCAGTGCCAGCGTAATTTCATTTGTGCTTAGGGACCGGTCATTATTTAGCGGGAGTGTCTATTATTTGGTCAGCGAAGGTGTTCAAACAATGTGACCCTGCAATAGTTATGGTTTAAACATTCGAAGCCCTCCCCATTCCGAAGCTCAATAAAAAATGACCCTCCCCATATTCCATTCTCATTCAAGGATATACAGTATTCTTACAATATATAAGAAACGTTCTAGATGCTTTTTAAGACATTATTATCAATAAGATCTATATTAAGATTTCTATAACTATATGCCCATGCCACTGAGAAAAAATTAGAAGTTACAGTTGTAAAGTTATATTAGTTATAAAAATGTGTGCTCATTTATTTCAGAAGCGGATCCAGGGAGGGGGACTGTGGTGACTTCCCCTCCCCCTCCCCTCCAAAAAAATGTCATGATTTTTTACTTCTTTTATAATTGAAAAGCAATTTTAATTTTTTCATTTCATTTACTGAAATAAAATAATTGATATCAACCGAATACATTTTGAGTGTTTCATTCTCATAAATGAACTGCATTGAATAACGTACAAAAATGTGAAATCCAAAAAGGGATATGCTAACGAAAACAGTTGGAAATTCAAATTGGTCCCCCTCCTTAAAAAAATCATGGATCCGCCACTCTATTTGTATTAGAAACGTCGTATTCGTGAATATACGCAAAGCTCAACCCCCCTCAAATATCTAATGGTTCGTCCCTTAATGCAGAGTTTTTGCTAGCGCCGAGTCTCACCACACATTGCCGAGAAGACCACAGGAGGCACTGTCTCACCAACGTGGCAAGACGTCACATATTTAGCATTTAAAGACGTTAAAAGACGTTAAAAAGTAGGTAAGTAGAGAATTTTCCCCTTGAATTTGTGCTTTTTTTTCATTACCAAAACTTTTTTTTGTACAAAAACAATACGATACCTTGCTAATGTGTTCAAGTGCTAACTGGTAATGTTTTTGCATAAAGTTTTCTTATCTTTTGCATGTTTTACCGTTGCTAGAGGACTTAAAAATGGTGAAATTTTTGCTACAAACGTGGATTTTCACATTGAACATTTTCTTTTTTGTTTCTTTCAGATTGTATTGGTCGTTTCTGTTAAGGATTTACTGATTCTTGTAGCTCGATATTAAAGTGTTAAAGAAATGAAGTTTGTCAGTTTTTGGATTTAAATGTTTTTTACAACTTTTTAATACGGCCTCATCGTTTGTAATGACGACACCCTTGAAACCCGTACGTGTTTCTATGCTCTTATAGAAACATGGTTTTTTGGACGTTTTAGCCAATCAGAGCACGCGTTATATAATAGTTATTTTATAGTTTAGTATTATTACTCTATTCAGTGATTGCCATCATACACCCGAGATGATCTATTGAAGAATGATTTACGTTGAAATAAATTACACTTGGAATCGTTATAATTAGTTCTAAAAAATGATCTTTCTAAAGGAAATACCTCTTTCGCAGTTTTTTCCTAAGAAAAGAAAGGGACATCGACAGACGTAGCCATTTTTCTTGTTAACACATTTCCCGCCATACTGACAAGGTTTCTTAGCACAGTGGTTAACTGAAGAGAGAAGAAAAAGAGACATGACTAACTTTAATTTTTTTAACTTTAAACTTTTTTGGATCCCTAAGACGTTTAACGGACATGTATTAGAGAGCACGCACTAAAAGTGTACAACAGTTGTCACTATTTAGTAGTAGATAGCACTAATTAAACAAAAAAAAAAAAAAAACAACAGCAATAAAATGAGCATAAAATAGCACTTGTTAGTGGTATTTAAATTGCGCGCTTTAAGTGCGCGCGCTCTAACTTCCTTTTATTAACATTTTGAAGCTATTATTGTGGAAGATTTTTAGTGTATTGAGAAGAAATTTACAATGATACACTTGAAACAGAGGATTTTTTGTATCTATAAGTTTTATTTCCATTGCCAGTGTAGTTTAGTAGTTGATACGTGACAACTGTTCCACACATTTAGTGTTTGCACTGTTAGGTTGTATGCAATTTATAGCAGTCACTGAAACTCCCCTATAATATGATATTGACTTCAAGTATCTGAATAAAGAACTACGAGTAACTTAGTTAGCTGGTTCATATGTCATTAACTCCATGGCATTTACTGCAAGGTACGAAAATATAACTTGGTAAATGTCTTTTATATGTAAGCTGTTTACTGACAAACAATGAATATCCTATCTGTTTTCCTCAAGGCCAAGCTCTCTTTATTTCTTTGTTTATTTATTTATTTATTTATAAATTTATTTATTTATTTATAAATTTATTTATTTATTTATTTGTTTATTTATTTATACATTATTTATTTATTTATTTATTTATTCTTTTATTTTTTCATTGATTATTTATTTATTTATTTATTTGTTTATTTATTTATTTATTTATTTATTTATTTATTTATTTATTTATTTATTTATTTTCAGATTATTATTCTCTTATATTCTTATTAATATAGTTTTTCTAGATTTTTGTTCACATTCAATAAAATCTCAATGATTGTCTACAAGTAATTACGATTTCTGCTAACTTTTGCCTAATTGCATTAAGGATTGCGGTTAGTATTCATGTGGCTTTCCTTATTGCATAAGACCATCATATCACCCCTCACTACTATTGTTCAATGAGCTAGTTACATTTTCCATCAGATAATTTATCATTTACCAGACAACATCCATACTCACCATTACCATGACCATAACCGTGACCATAGCCATGACCAGGACCGTGACCATAACCGTGACCATTACCATGACCAGGACCGTGACCAGGACCGTGACCATAACCGTGACCAGGAACACGACCAGGACCGTGACCATAACCGTGACCATTCCCATGACCAGGACCGTGACCATATCCGCGACCATGACCACGTATTCCAAAAAATCCCTGTAAAACATGAAGTTCGATCCATAAAATGACATAAAATAGTTTCTCCTTGATAGTACAACTAAATATATTACAACTTTCTAATTCAGAATGCAGCTGTACCAGGCCAAAGTATTTCGCATGTATATTTTTCACAAACCAACAAACAAACAAACAAACAAACAAACAAGCAAGCAAGCAAGCAAGCAAGCAAGCAAGCAAGCAAGCAAGCAAGCAAGCAAGCAAACAAACAAACAAACAAACAAACAAACAAACAAACAAACAAACAAACAAACAAACAAACAAACAAACAAACAAACAAACAAACAAACAAACAAACAAGCAAACAAACAAACAAACAAACAAACAAACAAACAAACAAACAAACAAGCAAGCAAGCAAGTAAACAAACAAACAAGCAAACAAACAAGCAAACAAACAAACACACAAACAAACAAACACACAAACAAACAAACAAACAAACAAACAAACAAACAAACAAACAAACAAACAAACAAAACAAAACAATAGTATATAATACAAATTCTGCTTGTCTTGTACTAGCGACCAAATGTATGGAATCACATTAAAATTGTTGAAAGCGAAATAGGTCTTACAGTCGAGGTTCATTTTACATCGTTGAAAATCGTATTTTTCCTTCTTTTATTGTCGTACAAATTACATATCTTGGACAAAGTTTGTGATTCCGTGTACCTTTGCGCAGTTGTAAACAGTTTTTGCATTTAGTGATATTTCTCTGTAAAAAAAATGTGCAAATTTCTTGGAACTTTGTAATATTAATAGTACACAATTCACTTTATTTAAAGAGGGTAGCTAGAATTACCTTGCGTAATTGTCATCCATACCTTAAAAAAACTACTATAAAAACAAAAATAAATAAGACTGGAAGCAGCGAGGCGGTACCCATTAGCATCACAAGCCGGATTTTATGAAAAGCTTGAAATGTACACGTTTTTTTAATAGAATGATAGATATTGGCAAAAAGGATTGTAATTGAGACTTTTTTTGTATATGTGATAATTAATATGGCTTATTTATGTACATAAATAAGATAGCCGCGTGGAGACTGGTGACTACTTTATTTGTTATTTCCTTCAGAAGATAAAATTTGCTATCTAAACATAGAAAAAATATCAAATAATTGTCAAATAATAATGTTCTATATTTGTATATCATATTCATTACATATATATTTCATGTATTTTGTATACAAATGATAGTGAATGTAATTAGTCAATTATTCCTTCGTTCTTAAGTTATCGCGATCGTTTTTCTTTTATATGTTTTATGATTTTTTATTCTTTGTTTCATATTATTTCATATCATATTTCGAAACCATGCTGTAAACAATACGAGACTCTCGCACAACAATATACATAAGCTAGAAATTGTGCTTGCATGCATAAGTTATTTGTCGAAAAAAATGATCACATTTTGAATCGGCATACCTTCCAAATATTTCACGCCCGATTTTCGTTCAAATGCATTGTTCTTTATAGCTATGCTATTGCTATATTTGCTTGATAGACATAAAATGTTAAAAATAAAATTAATAGAAACTTCCTTTTCTTATTTATCCTTACCAGTGCATAGGTGTGTATCATATATATATACACGTATAATAGTATCTTTCAATAAAACCTTTAAAAAATATCTGTAATATTGGTATATTCACTGGTGTCAGCTATTGGATGTGTGTTGTTACACACAAATTCGCACAACTGTGCCTAATTCTTATTTCTTGATATTTAGCTGTATCAAATTAATAAGAATGCTATATTGTTCTAGGTATTATTAAAACTAGCCATATTCTTTACCATTTTCAAAAAAAAAAAAAGATTTTTTAGTATCGCGTTGATGTCAATACTAAACATTTATTTTGGACAAGCGGCCGACTTTGATTTGAGTACCACCTCGCTGCTTTCAGTCATTATTACTACGAATTAGCCATAAACGCATATGTAAGCAAAAGGATTAAAACTATTCATTTTTGTGTACCTACACTTATGTTTAAATTAATAGCACTATTTCACGGTTAAGAAAGCACTTGAAGCGCGTATTCTTGCATCTATTTCACAAGTAGGGTGTGGCATTAGAAGAGCTCATTTATTCGCTAGTCCTCTCACAACGTTCTATTTCTTAGTCAATAAAAATAATAATATTTATATTAATTTCAACATTCTATTTGAGTTAATTTTGATTCGCAAAGATGATCACCCTTTTTGGTTTGTTTCATTTCGTTTTGCTTCATGCATAACTTTTCATGTCCCAGTAAACTATTGTCACTATCAAATCATTTTCATTATTTTGCGACATTAATTAAATAGTTCTAATTTCCACGCGCCGTACAAATTGAGTGTACATGGGAAAGAGTATAACGTCGATGGAAAATCTCACCGAAAAATTAAGCCAGCGCCTCAAATAGTTAAGATATTTACTATAGTTTTACGCATTAAAATGGAAATGTGCACAAGCCATTCAAATAAGCGCCGTCCAAGACAATGAAGGATGTCTTGGTTAACAAAATATATTCAATTCAAATGACAAAATAGTTTTTTTACTTTATTTTTTATTATAGTTAACCAACCGAGTTTTGGTGTCTTACGGTTTGTTTCAATTGCAAATAATCGACTCCCGGCCATACGGGACTCTCTATTTTTTTTTTAAATAGGAGTAATATTAGTTAATATTAATACTAATTATTACTAAATAAACTAATTTATGTTACCTTGTGTGCTAGGACACAGTTGAGAATCATCATCAGAATCACTAACTTCATCTTGTCTCTTGTGCTTCTTTGCCACAAACAAGTTGACTAGTTCAGCTTTTAGATCAGAATGAGAGTGTTTAAGGAACCTATTGTGTTATATATGTTTGCTTTTTGCAAGTGAATGTTTTATTGGTCACAGGCAAATGGTTTTTTGAGGAATGATGCGGTCAAATATAACGAATATTGACTGATGCATGTTTTCTTTACCATTGAGTCTGCAACAAAGCGTCAATGCCAAGGAAATATTTCAATGCGTTCTTTATTGTTGTTTTTTTTTTTTGGAAAAGGGAGTCGATCTCAACTCAAATCACTTTAAAAACCAGTATATTCACTATATATATTTATTTACAAAGCCGACCAGAACGCTAATTAACCAAGATTATTTCATATTTCGTGACTATTAAGTTTTCAATTTATAGTTCATAAGAAACTGGAAGAATAAAAAAATGGAAGAAGGAAAAATATATAAAAACGAGAGATAACACGATATTTCGGTGACGTCATGACGCCATTGTTAAGTAAAAAAAAGTATAGTGGTACTTTCAGCCTACGCCGTTGTTAATATACTGTATATAAAACAGTTACAGGTCAGTAAACTCAGAAAGACGCTTTTTGTATCTTAAGGCTCAAATCCAGCTTGTCTACTTTTTTAATGATTTGCTTGTATCATACTTAGTATATCTTCTGAGTGATTAAAAATATGCTTTGATACAAAAAGGCGCACAGATCAAGTTCGGCTAGACTTATTTATCATTTTAAAGCATCTCTCTGAGTTTACTGACATGTAATTGTTGTAGATACATTGAAGCATAAACTATCACCTTCCAAGGTATGTAATTTATGGGAAGATAAAAGAAGCAACTAATACGATTTTCAAAGATGTTTTGGATGCCGATCGATAAAAATTATAAAGAAATATACAAACAATCCCGCGCAACATGTCGGCAATTAACCTTAGATCGGTCTGTTCCGAGAAAAGTTATATAAAAGCGTTATATAGGTCGTTTTCAAAAAACATCTAAAAAGTTGAATAATGTAAAATAAAATATGATAACCTAACATTTAAAAACATATTGTAATTAATAAAGCGTCATTAGTAGTTTAGTAAACTGTGGATGAACATTTTTCGGAGCACATGTTATCGTGGTTTTGAAAGAAATCACCTGGAAAATCCAGCGACGCCTATTTCACACATGACTTGAGTTCATAGCATCAGTCGTAAAACAAGAATATCAATTTATTTTATGAAATACAGTTATTTTCTATCAAATATCCTGTTGTATAGAAACATCTCCAGCTTCTAGGACTGTTTTGTGGATTTATTCATTGTTGTTTAATGCAAGATTTCTTCTAACTTCTGCTATTCGCTTGAAATGACTAAACTTGAGTCCTTAAACTGTCTTGAAATAGCAGACTCGTTCACAACAGCTTTTACTTACTATTGTGAAACAGTCGCAAACATAAGTGCAGGATTAAGTGAGTGAGCATATTTATATATACATATAGATTTATCTTGCAGTAATCACTACTGTCACTAATAATAATAAGATTCATGAATAATTAATGACGTCCCCCGAACAATAGAAAATCACCACCGTGAATAGACTAATTCCATAAGTCCCAGTTCGTTCTCTGTTGAATCAGTCTAGACAGTGAAGGCATCGGTATATTTTATACAGAAATCGTCCTGATTCGCATAAGGTTTAACTTGAAATAGTTCGGCCAAATTAAATCTAATTTCAAAAATATTAATCTTTATAACATAGACACGATATAACGCGCGCTCTGATTGGCTCATTGTCATGAACCATCAGCGGATATTTCATAAACTTAAGTCAGCATTCTTTTGGTCGATCAAGATTCTCGATCTCCTGTACTACAAACTAACCGAGCTCAGTGAATGCAGTAAGACTTTTATCAAAAGTGCGTTTTGATTAAAAAAAACTAGGACAATTTTTGATCGATCATGATATTTTCGACCATTTGTTGATTGGCTGTAAACCGTGGTTCCGCTAGGATCACAGACTCAATAATTGTTGTCAATGAATGTCAATGGCTGGTGCACGAAACTTGTGCGAAAGTTTGCATGGATTTTTTCGCTAAAAAATATATCAAAGGACAAATTATCAAGGGAAGTTAAGAAAATGTAAGTAACTTATTCCAATAAATGATGCCATGATTTGATGTTTTTTGGTAGTTTTTGTTGATAGTTGTTGTTTGTTTTTGTCGGAGAAGTTCAGCCTTTGAAGTTGGCAAAATGTTTGTAAAGCAAACGTATAATTTCTCGTTGTTTTCTTGCAATAAAACAACAAAAAATACATTTTATTGATGTCCATTTTTTTTGTGCTTCCTTGCCACTAACAAGTTAACTAGTTCAGCTTTTAGATCCAGATGAGAGAGTTTAGAGAACCTACTATGTTGGGTTTGCTTTTTGCAAGTGAATTGTCTATTTGTCACAGGCAAATGGTTTTTTGAGGGATGATGTGGTTAAATGAAAGCTGATTCTGGAACAAAGCGTCAGGGGCGGGCGACGTGGGCGGGTGTTGCTGTTCCACCACCCCTGAGCGTCACTGCCTATGGAAAGTTTTTAATGTGTTCTTTATTGTTTTTTTTTTTTTTTTTTTTGGAAAAGGGAGTCGCTCTCAACTCAAATCACTTCAAAAACTATATATTCTATATATTTTTATTTACAAGGCCGACGAGAACGCCAACTACCCAAGATTAAGTCATATTTCGTGAATATTATGTGTTCAATGCATATTTCATAAGAAAATGGAAGAATAAAAAATGGAAGAAAGAAAAAATAAAATAAAAACCGGATATAACTCGATATTTCGGTGACGTCAAGACGCCAATGTCAAGTGAAAGGTATAGGGGTACTTCAGGCAACCAGACAGTGAATGGTCGTTATTTCAATAAAGCTATATGTAGTTCTGGTTGGCATATTAGCATAACAATATCTTTGATAGTAAACATGAAGTATCACTATACAAGTGAATAACGCGTTAACGTTTTCACTTGATAATGTCGTCATGAACACACCAAAACGTCGTGCATTAACTCGTTTTAGATATTTTTCATTTTTAGAGTTCAGAAACTAAAAGTGTGCAACATGAAGAGCAGTAAATAGTGCTAAATTATGCAAATTCTATTGTTCTGTGTTGTTTATTTAGTGCTATTTACTGCTTAATATTAGAGTGCACGCACTAAAAGTGTGCAACATAAATACCACTAAATAGTGACTGTTGCAGACTTTTAGTGTGCGCACTCTAGTAACAGTTGCACGCTTTTAGCGCGTGTTCCAGAGTATTATTCTTTCCAAAGCACCTCAAAGAAATGTAAATTATATATTTATTCGTCGTCTGTAATTGTGTGAATGAGCATATATTATGCATGCTCAAAACAAAACTCACGTTGTCGACAGCGTGTGCATGACGCGTCTCCGAGACTTAAAGACACTCGATAAAGGAGGAGACACCTCCCTCCCTACTAATTACAGACCGATATCTAGTATTCTCTGATATTCGATAAACTTGTAGATAAACAATAATTAATGTATATCGACTAATATCGCATTTTGAATGACTTTCAGTTCGGTTCAGAAAATAACAGATCAACGTACGGAAGAAACAATTATTGAAATTACAGACAACTTAAAAAAATCCAAAGATCGCGTACAGCTGTTATACCCGATGTACTTTAACATACACAAAATGATCAATGATAAGTTGTTTTCTTTTAGTGGAATCAAGAGAGCCTCGTCATGGTATGTGGCCGTGTAAACATTACTCATGAGATTCTGGTTGCATCTTTGGAATAATTATTGATGCATGCACATGCTTTAGTCGGAACTCGGTCACGCATGTCGATCACCTAGTTACAGTAAGGACACTCCAACCTGGACCACGTTATGTTTTTTTTAATGTTTTTTTCAATACTTTTAAAACTTGAATCCTTTAAGGTAATTCCGTAGTTTTGCACTGCGCATAGTTAAGATTTTTGGTTTCAGGACTTTTATCATGTAATCTAGTCATATTATGTTTGTAAATTACTTTGAATAAAAAATTCGAAGAATTGCGATATTTTCGAGCGAGAAAACGAGACAATTTTGAAACTCGACCCAGTCCTCTCTCGGAAAACCGGTTTTTTGACAATGAATTGACGATATTTTTTCGCAATATTTCGCAAACTAGCACGGTGACCTATGTTTTTTATTTGATAAAATTATTTGTTATAACATAACATCAAATATATCTATATATCGGGCTAAATTTTGAGAAATTTCCAAAGTACTTTCCGCTTTGGGCTTTTTCGAATGAATTAGCAGTTCGTGCAAGTCAATTTCTTCAAGATCACACATTTTTTTATACATCTGTTCATATTTTTTTAAATAAAATAAAGTGCAGACATTTTAACAAAACACGAATTTTGCTCTTAAAAGACAAATTACTGTGTTTTTGTTCCGTTTCTCTTCGATTTTTTAGCTTTTTTCTTTACGTTCTCAAGTCACCAAAATGCATGAACTTTGACGTCTTATTGCACAAAAACGAAGTTGGTGACCCCCCTTTTTTATTGTATTATCTGAAAGCGTTTCTTAAAATTGTTTGCTAGAAAGAGTATAAAAAAATTCATCGGGCAGTTTTATTTCTACGGAATTACCTTAAGTGAATTGAATGGAAATATTATTTTGATTACTCAATGTATTTAAACTGAATTCTAGTTCATCAGAAGGGTGGCATGGGTGGCCGAGCGGTGAGAGCGCTGGCCTTTCACCACTGTGACCCGGGTTCGATCCCTGGATCGGTCTGGGTGATATGTGAACTGAGTTTGTTTATAATGTGTTGTTTCTCTCTCATGCCACGAGGGTTTTTCTCCGGGATCTCCGGTTTTCCTCCCTCCACCAAAAATCAACACCGTGAGTAGCGTTGTATGAGTTGAAATATAAATGTAGAGGTAGTGAGTATGAGAGAATGCAGATGAAGAACCACTCAGTGGATATGCTGCATTTAAAGAATATTATTATTATTATTATTATTATTATTATTATTATTATTAAGTGCAGGAAATAAAAATACAAATCATGCCAAGTGGTCCCGGTTGGAGCACGGGCTTTAGGATTCTTCTTGCTTCGAGTCGTGAGAAATGTTTAACAACAACCAAAATACTCTTATTGAATGTTAAAAAAAAACACTTTATAAATCACCTTATACTCACATTTAATTTCTTCCAAATATGACATTATTTAGCTGGTTTACAATCCCATTTCATAAGTCGTTATGACCGAACGTTATCGAACGAAGAAATCTGCTGAGCCTGCAATAAAATGACCGCATCGACACAGGAAGCCCTCTCTTAAAAAATCGTTATTCTAAATACTAAATAAACACAGTGTAGGCCCAAAGTGAAAATCCATCGTTCAAAGCTTGTTAGGAGCTGATGACGCGTCATGACCATATAAGGTTACTACCCTGGCTCCTTCATCTATATAAGGTAACTACCATGGCTCCTTGAATAAGTAATTAGCTCAATAATATATTTCAAGTAATTTTTGTTAAAATTTTACGCGCAAAGGACGATTTCATACGCTAAATACTCGAATAAAAACATGCTGCTTTTTAAATGTTAGGCCGGTTAGACTTAGCTGCAAACATAGAAAATCTAATCTGAAGTCGTTTTTGTTTTCATTTATAATTACTACGCCAAATCAAAATTTTATTTCGCTAAGTTATGTTGAAATATTTTTGAACGAACAGCTACGTACGTTGACCGTTGTAACGTCTTTCGGTTAAGTTAGGCAACTGTTTTTTTTTTAGCTTGAAGACAGATCAAAGCTTTTTTACGCTGGCTAAAAATCCGAGGAGATAGTCAAAATCAATGAATTTGAAATTAAATAAAAATTAGAGATTTTAATCATTTACAATCGATTGACAATTTACAATATTTGTTTGAATGCCGTTGGAACTCAGAACGAGGCACTGTAATGACTGTAATGTATCAGCTCATAACGCGCTCTTTGAAATTTGAACTGATCACGTGGTGTCAAATCGACGATTTTCATTGGTAGAGAGGAGGGT